>OX596249.1:13658466-14106976 GCA_951394255.1 Polyploca ridens | reverse complement strand
AAATCTTCGGAGTTTCGACTGATTTTAATAGTAGTTGGGTATCTAAAAAATCAAAACAAATCAATAATGGATTTTGCTTCAAATGTGTTATGATCATAAAGTTGAAAATCTATTGTAAAGCAGTCTGAGAATGCAACTTTCTGAGCTCAAAGAAGTAATTAACACGAGATGAAGTTTTACTATAACGTTATAAAATTGTTACACAAACAAAACAAAATCGTCTCTGAACTACGAATACTGAACATTCTCAAAAAACACACGACCTCGTTTTTCTGAAGTAGTATAATACTTACAAAACTATCCCTGTTTCATATTGGAAGATATCATTAACAATTTTACTACCACTATCTTCAGAAGTTTGTAGAGATTCTGTTTCCAACTCTTTTTCAATACTATCTGAAACGACAAAATTGTAAAAACACTGAATATAACGGAAATATAATATGTATACTGCGTAGCTTAATTACTTTTCTAGCATTTTACTAACAAAACTGTGATAGCTATAATGTGTAGCTATACTACTACTGCTGCTGGCGAAAAGGAACATTTGTGTGAAAGGGACATTTTACGAATACACTTTGCTAAAGGGACATTCTGCGAAAGAGACATTTTGAGGAATTGACACAAACTTAAAAAGAGAAACATTACCTTTATGCATTTCATTGACAACATCTGGAAACGGCATAGGGACAATGTCCTGCATGGTGTGTGCCTCCGTAACCCTCAAATGGTCCATTTGTACCACAAAGTCTGACACCATGTTTGCATGTTTCGTCACATGCCTCACTAATCTATGGAAGCTATATGCCGAGTCTACGGCATGAATACCCCTTTCTTTGAGCCAATTCTCATTATGCATTGAACTATCTAAGAAGTATTGGATCAAGGAGTTTTTATCACCATTTTTTTTCACAGATTTTATATTAAGACCTGTTAGCTCAGTCATTTTGTCGCAATTTTTTTCGACGTTTTTGTAATCTGAAATAAAATATTTGTTTTAGTAACATGATTATACAAAAAGACTGGTCAAGTACGAGTCGGACTCGCACATGTAGGGTTCCGTACAATATTAAATAACACATATTCAAAAATATAGGTACTTATTGTTAAATAGTGTATTTACCAAACTCCTTTGCATGTTTCATAGTCCTCAAGAATGCAGCCTGAGATTTTAACCAATGAGCCTCTCTGTTGCTGTATTCTCGCAATTCCACGCGGAGATCTTTTAATATTCTGAGGAAGGTTATGATTTCTTTTAGTTATGTAATGAAGTTAGGCACGCAGAGCCTATGGCATGGAAAGTGACACAGACTACTGTTATCACAGGAATCAAGAGAATCTGCGGTGGACTGCTAGTATAAAAGATATAGAATATGAACTAGATAAGATCAAAATACTTACTCTTGCATAGTTTTCATTATTTTTAACAAGTGCATATGACAGAACACTCCGTCCTTCTGTCTCTCTGCATAATCAAAGTAAGGATTCAGCCTGAGACATTCATCCAAGTGTTTCAACGAAGTATTGTATTCACCAATAACAGCATATGCGCTGCCCAGTACAAAATGGTTGACTGGGAACATTGGATCATGATCTACAGCTGCTCCAAGAACAATTATTGCATCTTCTTGCTTACCACTGCGATGTAATGCTGAACCCATACTTTGGAGTGCTACGTCTTTGAATTCCCTGTAAGGTTAAAAAAATGTAAGAATAAAAACTATTTAAAAAGGCAAATGCAACTATCTGGGCGCAAAAATAGTGATCGTCCACAAATCGCCATGGATGGGCAAAATATTTTTTAAATTGTGCCAAAACTTGGGAAGAGTTGCATTCATTTCAGTTCACATTAACCAATATCTGGTTAATATGAAGAAATTATTCATAATCATGACCTTTGAAAATCATCTAAATATCTGGCATCTAAATAATAATAATAATATTTTTTATTGGCACCTTAATACAAAAAATAAAAACATTCTTTGATACAGCTTACAGCTTAAAGGTAGAATAAGTTCCATTTTCAGTGTAACTACTGGTACCTAAACTAGGATAGTAGCTATCCTGTATGATAGGCACCAGTGCCCACCCTCGGTTTATATATTAATAGTAAGCTAATATAACAGTTTATTTCTTTACATAATATGTTTATAATTATACAATAAAAGGAAAAAGTGTGTGAGCGCGTGTGTGTGTGTATGTGTAAGTGTGCGTGTGTGTGTAAGTGTGCGTGTGTGTGTATGTGTATGGGTGCGTGTGTGAGTTGTGTATGTGATGTGTAAATAGGATTAGTAAGTATAGAGAATTTGGGAGTCAGGATTCACATTATGTTACCACTATTATAAGGTTTTCAGTTTCAGTATATGACAGGGTGAGAAGCCATGACATAACGGTTTGTTTGCAAGATCGTTTACTCATTTGTGAAATGTCTAAGAGTTTGTTTGCAATATTATATAGCCTAGGGCCCTGAAAGGGACAAAATCTTTGTGCGAAAGATATTCGAAAACGTTTCGTGGTAAAAATTGAATATTTTCTCCTTCTATCACTCCGTAAAGAATCTTGCAATATGATAGTGTGTTGTTTGATAATTGCATGAAATATAAACAGCTGTCTAACATTTAAAACCTTACATTCATTGTAAAGTGTATCTGTCGAAAAATATTTAGGCTTGAAGTTGCTAATTTTTAATATCGCACGTTGGGCTCTTTCAACAGTTAGCAAATTGTTTTTCGCAGCTCCACCCCAGCACGTAATACAATAGGAAAGAATTGACTGACATAATGAAGTATACAGCATTTTCATAATACGAGCATCAGCGGAGTGCCTTAGTTGTTTGAATATAAAAATCAGTTTCCTAACTCTATTTGACATGTAGTTGATGTGAGCTCTAAAGCTAAGATTGTTGTCAATAACGACACCTAAATATTTTATGGATTGAACAGCCGATAGCAGAGGACAATTACAGGACAGAGAAGAAAAGTTATCACAGTTATGTGCCTTTAAAATGCAAGATTGAGATGAAGGATATGGAGGGTTACGAATTGAGAAGGGGATATATTTTGTTTTATCTGTGTTTATTGAGAGATAATTGAAGGAGAGCCAGCTAGAAACCACGTTAAAACCCTGTTGAGCTGATCGATAGACCTCGTTCCATGTGTTCCCATAAAATGTCAACGTGGTGTCATCTGCATAAGACAGGACCTTACAGTTGTTTATGTCAAGAAGAGGAAGCTCATTAATATAAACTAAAAACAGGGTAGGGCCTAGTATACTGCCCTGAGGAACTCCATGCGTAATGGGCAGGCTATCACTAGTATGCGATTCAATTTTAACTTTCTGAGTTCTGCCAGTTAGATAGTCAGAAAGTAACTTGAGCTGTGTTCCTCTAATACCCAGGCTTTCGAGCTTATTTATGAGGATGGGGATAGAAACCGTGTCAAACGCCTTAGCAAGGTCTAAAAATATTGTAAGGCATTTATTTTTAGTGTCTATATTATTAACTATATACTCCGTAAATTCTTTGAGAACATCTTCAGTTGATTTATTAGAGCGGAAGCCAAATTGTCCTTTAGAGAGTAGGTTATTTTTTTCCAAGTACGAAACGAGTCTAGAGTTAATTATTCTTTCTAAAATTTTGGAGAGAGATGTTAAGATTGAGATCGGGCGATAATTAGTGACACGGCTTCTATCTCCACCTTTAAAGATCGGCCGGACTATCGATCCTTTAAGGGAGTCAGGGAACACACCAAGAGCTATACAAAGATTAAATATATAAGTAAGGGGAGAGATTATTTCATTTTCAATAGACTTAAGTATTTCAGAAGAAATACCGTCGTCGCCTGCAGCACAATTACTTTTCAGACCTCGTATCAGTTTTTGAACTTCTTCTTCGTCAGTATTTAAAAGTACAAATGAGTTAATAGGAGTTTGGGTATTATTAGGTGGGACATAATGGGTAGTGGGTATAATTTTGCTAGATAGCTTTTCCCCAATAGTGGCAAAGAACTCGTTAGTCATGTTAGCAGCCAAATTGGGAGTTGGAGCAATTAATAGCAGTTCACATGGATTCTCCAGTTTACCATTTCTATTTGTTATATTATTAATAGCTTTCCACAGTTTCTTATTATTTTGACCTGCTTCCAATAACAGCTTTCTTTCATATTGTCGCTTTAATTTTTTAATAAGGTTATTGCAGAAGTTGCGATACCTTTTATATGTTACTTCGAGAATAATGTCATTAGGTGTTTTTTTAAGTTTTAAATGCATTCGATCCCTGTTGCTTATACATCTTATTAGGCCTAGAGACATCCATGGTTTTAGTAGTCTGTTTCTGGATGATATGGTTAAAGTTCTAGTGTTCAGGTGGATGATGCTTTGTAGATTACTAATGAATTTATCAATAGCAATACTGGGGTCTTCAAAATTGTAAACATAGGTAAAATCTGTATTTTTACACATGTTTACAATGCCATCTATATCTATTTTCGTTATTTGCTTATTACTTTTATATTTTAGGGGATTGGTTTGGACACAGCATAAGATCGTTTCATGGTCTGTAATAGAAGTTTCAAGTATAAAACAAATAATACATGCTACATAGTATTTACCTTGGCGCATAAAGTATAGCGCGCCGACTACACTCAATAGCCTTAGCAGGTTTCCCTCTCACTCTCCAATATAAAGAAGCCATATTATAATGCAGCCATGATGAGCTATTTTTTCGCAATGTACCAGCAAGCCAATGACCAAATTGCTCCACAGTCATTATGGGAGAGATCTGGTCAGGTAGCGTCAGCTCTGGACTAGACGTCAAGTTCTCCCTTTGTATGACTCCCTGGAAATATTACTATGAATAATTATAATTATTTCAAATTTCAAAGAATCATGGCGAAATTTGTACAAAAAAAAATTTAGATTTTTAGAGACGTTAGAATGAAGTTATAATTGATCCTTGGTGCCTAAGGAATAACTTGAGCCATTTAAAATATTTTTAGAACCCCGGGATAAAAATGAGAATTTCTATGGCATGCCGGCGAATGGCGACTATCCGCGACCAAAATCGTTATGTTGTTGTTATGTTATGCGGGGTTTATAAAATATTTCATGCATATTAACATGTTACTGGTGACAAGTGAAAACGCAAATTTATGACATGTATAATTTGTATAATCTGTAACTACTTACTAACAATATTTTTTTGTTTTTTTTTTAAGACATTCTTTGTAACTACTAACACACTATGGGTTTAGAGCCTGAAAATAAATGATTATTATTATAAATGTAATCTCAACATTGGAAGTGATTCAAAACCCTCTAAAATCTTTAATATTTATGTACAAATCAATATATGGATCTCACCATGATTCTTTACAACAGCAAGTGTAAGTAAAATAGGGCCTTCCTAATAGGTTACTTTTGGCAGCCCATATACATGTGTCAAAAGAGACAAACATAGTGCGGCAAGGAGAGACACCCTCTTGTCAAATATGACTGCTTAGCATGGCCTAATATTAGTTAGTTTTAAAAGCACAAATCAGACATTAACACACAAAATAGAAGTAAATTAATTTTAATATCACCTTTTTATCAAACAACAACCTGAAAATATCAGAATGTTTGTATAAAGGAAATCAATTTTTTTTTAATAACATTTGGAAGCAAATATTAAATACATTATTATAGACAGATATTTACATCACCAATACACACCTGTAAATGATCAAAAGAGAACATACTAAATGTCAATGAGGATATCTTCTTACAGTCCGGCACATCAGTATTTCCATACTTTTTAATATTATGTAGCATAAAATCCTCAGAGCGTATCTTCCTAGTCTTCCCATCGTCTAAGAAGGTTGTATACCATTCCACCAAGTTCAGTGGGCCAGCCCTGACACAACTTTCATCTAAAGATAGTTGGGTGCTTATATCGGATTCTGTTTCTAAACGCGTCCATAATTTGTTCACAACTTCTTGCCTTTTGTTTAAATCATGGTATAAATTTATTATGTTGTCCCAACGAGTGTCTTGATTCAAGAAAGCAAGAAGATCATAAGGACGTGCCATCTCAAATGGTGAGCCAACCTGAAATAGGAAATACAAATACTTTATTTTCGAAAAGCTAAATATTAATGATACAGTAATATTTTATGTTTATAGTGTATCTGCTCTCCACTAAAATAATAAATAGCTGCATTCTACCTCTTAACTTCACCCCATTCTATAACTACGGAACCCTCTACACAGCACATGCCTCGACAAGCAGACAAGCACTTTATAGGTTTTTTAATACTTACAAAAAAGGTAAATAAATTGATTAAAAAAATGTTTTGCCTGCAGTTTCAATCGCGTTTTCGAGGGAACTTATTTTTTACCAGGATAAAAAGTACATATCCTATATGTACTACAAAATAAAAGATTTTTACTACAATGGTATGGTTACATCATGACAATAAATATTTATGATAAAATACCTAAGTTGAAAATATTTATAATAAAATACCCAAGATGATAAGAGAATTGCCTTTGACATTGTTTATAATAAAATTGAGGAAGTGGTTGGTCTTTTTATAATAAACAGTTCAGTTAACATAAGCTGGCATATTCACAGTACTCACACTTGTGCAATTTCAAGACACAGTATGTTTTATTACATTTTTGCTTCTAATCAGTCAGTCAATGAAACAGAAACAGTAGCAAAAGCAAAACAACAACGGTCTCCATCATACTCATAAGCTTGATAGTGCACAAGAGAGATGGACAGACTTTTAATCATGCGCATGCTGTGCGATGTCATGCTGAGCGCTATGCACAGACACTACACAAGCGCAATGTGTAAATGTGTCAGCTTTAGTTAACTGACCTGTAACAAACTAATCACATTTGTCATCAAAACACTTATTAGTTGCGGAGTTGCATTGCCTGGTATTACTGGATTAATTTTCTTCAATGATCTAAATAAACTAAATAATAAATCTCAACAAAATATTTCGACTAGTAGACATTTGATGCACGGTAGTTTGTGGTTCCAATTCAATAATTGTGCATATTAAAACATTTGTTTATTCTGAGTCTAGCGGCAAATAAATACACAAGTAAATATTTTATTTTTATAATTATCAGTTCAGTAGTTCCTCATAGCTCAAGCTCGGCTTAGTTTGGAAATAAAGTCCAAATTCCAAGTCCCAGGATAATAATGATAATAAATAAATTACTGGCAAATTAACTATTCAAACACAGGCTGCCTTTAAAATCAATAAGTGAAACATTTATTCTTATGTATTTTATCTTGCTAAGGCCATTATATAAAATCTAGCATTCATATATTAGTCAAATGAGTACAAATTAATACAAAAATAAACATATTTGTTTGATACATTGGTACTTAAACAAAAAATTGGAATATGATAATTTCTAAGTTGTGACCTGTATGTTTATCAATAAAACTCATGTGAATACAAGATTGCGATAAATTTAAACAATGTTTGTTATAAAATAAAGGATTTTCGATCGTACCTTGGGTTGAATCAAACCACTTTCAGTCACCATCCAGTGCGTCGAAGCTTGTATGTTTGTGAACAAACATAATATGCACAAAAGTTCTATACACTTCATTTTCACACTTTTATGAGTCTATTCGCTATTCAATAATCATATTTTTTTGTTATATCAATGTTTTATTTCACGATTGAATCGCGATTCACAATATTGTGCAGTAGGTACGCAACAAATCAAACGACAAACAGTGAATGCACAGATTGAATGAATAATGAATGATAGAATGAACATAATTGATTTTTTTTGACAAAATGTCAACTCATTTTGATTGTCACGAATGAAATAAAGGTCTTTTTGGCGGGAACTTGCAAAGATGATTAGTGTATTTTGAGTTTTATTGCATATTATCGGTGGAGTTTTATTTATCCAATCAAGGTTAAATGCATGTGCAGTGCAACATTGATGTGAATTATGTATATCGTGCCAAGCCAAAAAAGAGTTCGCGCTTCTAACGGGGAATCCTTGCGGATTCTCGAGAATTCCTCGCTTTTTGGCTCGTATGTTTGTATGTTTTTCAACTAACATAAAGTTCATTATGCTTCATTGCAAAAAGTCGCTTCCGTTCCGCGGAAATGAAAATAAATATAACATAACTCGATACTGGCAAAAATAAGTCTATAATAAAAACATAAAAACGATTCGGTTGCTGGACTTATTGGCGGGAAGTTGCAGTTCGTTGACGTTGCATTTCGTTTTTATTTTCTTAAATTCGTGTATTTTGAGTTTTATTGTATATCAGTGGTATTTTATCCAATAAAGATCAATCCATGTAAATGAATGATGTGTATGTGTTTCAAGTTGTCTCAAGAAGTCCCGGAAAGTTTAAATACAATGACCACCATTGTAGTAAAACATTACTTTTATCTCAGAGTATATAAATACTACGTACAACTTTTATGTACGGTGACTGACTGAGGACTTATGTGATTTATTGTGACTGGAAATTATAATATAACTCGACACTGGCAGAAATAAGGCTAATTTGGATCTGGTTTCCAAACTTAAAAATAAAAAGAAGAATTAGTTAACCTAAAGCCATCCTAAAGCACGTAAAGCCACAGATTACTAAATAGTTACGCAAAGCCCCCTTATGTACCTACTTATACCTACCTACCTGTACATACCTATACATGTTGGCAAAATGAATGCAACGCTAACATCTCACTAGGCAGGCTGCCTTTTCGTTTACTTGGCTAGCTGGCCGCTATAGCTGGCCGAGTCGGTAAGTGCCACCGCTGACGGAATTTTTGATTCCCTCTGTGCAGTCGCAAACGAGAGTAAACACTCGAATTACTTGCAATTTGTTTATATAAACCACAGACATATACCTAAAATTATATAATCTTGTTCTTATAGGTATGACTGTGATATAAACCCCCTTTATTTATTTAATTTGTTTATATACCCGCCGTGGTTTTCCCAATGGAGTACAGCATGGGGTTCGTATAAAAGGGTGTGAAGAGGTTTCTTCAGGATCGGCAACGCGTGAGTGATACCCCTGGTGTTGCAAGCGTCCATAGGCTACGGTAACTGCTTACAATCAGGCGGGCCGTATGCTTGTTTGCCACCTTAGTGGTATTAAAAAAATGCCATGATGAAGATTTCTTTTTAGGATTCCGGACTTAAAAGGAAAAAAAGGAGACTTTCTGAGATCAGTTGTAGATCACTCGGGTGTCCGTCCGTCTATCTGTCACAGAGTAAACTAAGTACCCCGCTAGATAAAATTTCCGGCAACCCAGCTGTAGGCATTAGGTAGATGCGTGGATGCGCATTGGGAGATGAGCGCGCATTAATTAATACAGCTCTGGAGCTGTATTAAATTAAAGTCGCTCACCACGCGCACCCTAATACGCAAGCGCATCTTTTTGGTACTAGCGGATTCAATCCCCGCTGGGGACATCAGAGAAGCTGACTCCCATTTCTCCAGAATGGTACTGGTACCATTCTGGAGAAATGGATTGAATCCGCTAGTACCAAAAAGATGCGCTTGCGTATTAGGGTGCGCGTGGTGAGCGACTTTAACAGCACCGGTAGGTACCATTCTGGACAAATGGTAGTGAGTGATCACGGTGCAACTTTGAAAATGAGTAGGGATGCTTTGGGGTCGTGGGCAATCAGAGCGGGGGCTCTGTGCGCCCAGAAGCGACCTCAAGGAGGCCGATGAGTCGATGTGGTCACGACTCATCGTGTGATAGCACAGCGAGGGTGCTGGTGGGAAGTGTCAGACTTCCCCCGGGACGAGCTATCAAAGCGCCGCGCTTTGAGGGGTGAGCAGGTGTGCGTTCAACACGAGAGCCCGCCCCCTCTCTACAGCGCAGATGGCGACCACCGTGGGGTTTTCGCCGGTAAAAGTCCGGCATAACCTGGCCGCTACACCCGGGGCGGTAGGGTATCCTATGAGAATTTCCCCACGATAAAAAAAAAGGGATTCTCCGGCGGCAGGAACTATCGCAGATGGTCCCTGACGCTTCGTAAGGGGTTGCCAGGAATTGTGTACCTCCTTTTATGCCTAAGGGTGGGTAACGTGGCCACTATAGAAAATCGAATGTGTCTTGGAGGAAGTTGGGTCACTTAACTAACAACTTTTGCTTAAGCAAAGCTGAACAAGTCAATGTCCCTCCACTCGAGGGTGTCATTATAAGACACCATCGGCTCACATAGGTACCTACTTGTTGTGAACTTTAATGGAAAGCGCCGCATGGTTGCAATGCATAGGAACACTTTCCATCACCCTCGCATCGCAGGGTGAATTTTGAGGACATTACCATTCTTGCAGCAGTCATTCTCAATTAAGAACTCCATTAACATACAAAAGTTGGCTTTAGAAACCAAAAATTTGGCAACGGTAATTTTTTGCTACTTCGTCAAGACAACTGAACATAAAATTTAAAAAATAAATTTTTAGAATCCAGCTCCTCGATCATGCAGATATAGAGAGACGAGACGTCAAAAAAACTAAACAGTTTGAGTAAGTTCTAATAGTGTAACGTAGTTCAGATGCTAATAATAAACAACAATTCTCCTATTAATAGATAACTTCTTCGTTATTGTAAATCTAGAAATGTTAGCTTAATATTAAGGCTAGATTGTAATAACAAGCAGGGAACACTACTCAAGGTTTACCCTGGGATAAGTAAAGAATACCTACCTACTGCGCATGTCCAAATAACCTCATTCAATCCACGCCTTAGAACATCTACACGCATTTCAACATTGTAATTTTGTTATAACAAAACCAAGTGTTTAAGCACAAATGACTTAAATGCATTGTCGTCTTTAACAATCAAAAATATAAAATATCAATAAAGTTACTAAACGGAAGTGATCAATAAATTCATGGAACTGAGGTATTTCGTAATTAATAGATTGATAATGTATCGAAATATAACGTCTCCCGTTAAATCTAGCGTTAATTAAGTGAGAATTATGTAAAGATTATGTGAACCTAATGTTCGAAAGTGAAGAGTGAGACGGAAAATGGTAAATGACGCACAAGTACAGTCGCCGCCAAATTTGGATGTGCGTAAAGACGACAAACGCACAATCGAAACGTGTAATATAGCTAAAAGTGTTAAAATCGTGGAGTACAAGGTGATTTATTTGGTCATGCGTGAGTAAATAAATATTGTGTCATATTTAAATTTTCATAATTTATTTGTTTAATTTTAAAGGGAGTACTATGGACATGTGGTTTGAGGGAGATATGCCTAGCTGCACTTTGGCTTCCATTAGGTGCTTTAATATTTTGTTACGTGACAGCATCTATATTCCAAGCAGATGATATTCACGAAACACATTGTAGGGTAAGTACAGCACGTCTTGTTAATTATTATATCTCAATAAAAGTCCTATCCATCCAAATGCCAATTAATCATACTAGGTGGTGGTGAAGGTAGAAACTACAAAGAGAATAGTCAAAAAATCTGTTAACATTATTTGTAGTACACACTAGCGATATTTTGAATCACTTCCCATTTTTTAAAGATATTTTCGCATTTTATTTTAAAGTATGCGATTAGATTAAAAAATATTAGCATCTTATTGAACAATAGAACCTCGATAAATTATGGTTCAAGAAAAACTATAAAGTTTGGCTATAGATTTTTAAACATTAAAAAGGGCTTAGGGTAAGGTATAACCTAACATTTTGCTGGTATGTTAACTGAATATTGGATAAATTGCATTTAAAATACTCAATTTGTTTATTTTTTACAAATCAATGTATGGATCTCGCCATTATTCTTTCTAGCCAGAACTTTTTATTTCCACGTTTACCTGAAAAAGTTGTTATGGCGGTAACCAAGACACCACCATATTTAGAATTTCCGAGGGGTACCTAATACTCACTTAATATGTATGTATACGACTGTACATTTTCCTTTGCAGGTTTACAATGTAGTACCTTCAATAAGTGCGATTACTGGTATTAGCCCACAAAGGTATATTTGGAGGATATGCATCGCTTTTCACTTAGGACCAAGGTTGTTAATAGGTTCTCTATACTACAACTATCATAAGGAGCGAACTGCTCATATCACTGAAGTAGAGGTATGTTTCATAAATTTTTTATAGTCAGTCAACTCCTAGATATAAAGAATTATCTAGGAGTTGACCCCTTCAACCAAATCCGTGCACAAAGTCGCAAGTGAGTAATTTCAAACGTGCTGTATAAGTTAACGCACACATCACGCACAGTCCGTGCATTCAACATTCTACAAATTACAATGTCTCAAAAATACCAATGGAAAATTGCGACTAAGAAGGCGAATATATTTCTTATAAATATCTAAGTATACCTACAAAGCTACAAATATAATGCATACATCTACTTGTAATAAGAAGAACGATAGAATCAAAAACTTAAATAGGTTTTTAAAAATAAAGAGAGCAGGGATGACCTTTCGACACTTAAAGGACAGTGTACACAAATTAGGGGCGGCTTATGTTCAGAAGTGGAAAATTTCGGACCTGAAAATATTATGGTGAAGTTAAAAATAGCGAAATATGGGCTTCTACATCTAACATGTTCTTTGCTGTGCGTATACGATTAAAATACAATCATACACAGCAATTACGCACTTAAATAATATTTTTTATTTTTTCAGGCTCGTACGCTAGCAACGAAATTAGGAGAAGCATGCTACTGGCTTAATTTTATAGAATTGCTTGCCCTCACTGGCGTAACATACGTTTCCAATAGGGAAAATTATTGTGAGTATTTGTTACTCTAATTGTATACGATTTGGAATTAGGTATCTACTTGTATTGTAACTAGAAGGTAGCAGTTTGGTCCATTGATTGTGCTATGAAGTTTTGAGGTCTCCTGCGGTTATCGAGTAGGTTACACTTCTCTTTACTAAATTAACCGGAAGCAATTTCTCAAAGTTGGATTTAGAACACATTACAACCAACCACAATATTATTATAACCTTATATGTCTTTTGTCCTCTTTGACATCCGACGACAAAACGGGACGAAAGACAAATAAGGTTATAATAATATTGTTTTAAGAGCTCGTGGTTCGCCCTCTGTCCTGAATTCTAAAAACCTACATGAACCGCACCCTCGGTTAGGTACCTCGGTTAGGTTCGCACCCGGGTTAGGTATACCCTCGCTCGTAAAAGTCTAGCTCAGTGTTTTTTAATCTTATCGAAATTCTGGCGACCCCCCTTGTCAGCCAGACAAAGAATTTATAAATTAAAAGACTACGATAATGATTTTCTTTATTTTAATACCTTTACTTATTAGTCTGCAAAAGCGAGAGGTTTGCAACTAAGTAAGAGGTAAGTTGGACGCCCGCTTGCGCGAAGTCTACCTTGCCTTTTTCCTTCTGCCGGCGACCCCCCGACTAAGGTTTGTGACCCCCCCTAGGGGTCGCGACCCATGCACAGATTTAAAAACACTGGTCTAGCTAAATCCTAAATAGATGAATCGATTCATTCCGTTACAAGCACAAAACACAATAACATTCGAATGCCAACTATTATAGGTAGGTACAAAGAAGTACTTCTTTCATTTGCAGTTGTTCACGAGAAGATATTCATAGTGTTTATGATAACGTCACTGCTGCACATGCTGTGCCGGGCGCGCGTGGGGTGCGTGGCGGGCGCCGCCGTGGGGCCCGTGCGGACCAACAAGCTGGTCTGGATACTGTTCTACGTGGCTATAGCAGCTACTACTGGTCTCGTCATATTCTTCATGTCCCATCGTTTGTTGTGTCGACCTTTGGGTAAGGTTCTTTGAGACTAATATTTTTTTATACCACTAAGGTGGCAAACAAGCATACGGCCCGCCTAATGGTAAACACTGTAGCAGTTACCGTAGCCTATGCTTGCAACACCAGGGGTATCACTCGCGCGTTGCCGACTCTGAAGAAACCTCTTCACACCCTTTTTGAAGAACCCCATGCTGTATTCCATTGAGAAAACCACGGCGGGGAGCTCATTCCACAGTCTGAGCGTCCGCGTAAGAAAGCCCTTTGAGCCTGCACAGTTCGAAACAATTCTGGTTTCAATGTGTGAGGATGGACTCCCCGCCGATGGCGAGAGTTGCGATGGTGGAAGGTAGCCGTGGGCATCAAGTCGAACAATTCTTTAGAACACTAGAGACTTATACTTTTTCCGCGGATAAACTGTTTTTAGGGTTTCGAACCAAAGAAGGAACCCTTATGGTGCCACTGCGTCCGTCAGCCCATCTGTAACAGCGATAGGTATATTTCACCAAACGCTAATGCTAGTGGTTTGAAATTTGGAATAGTTTTAGGCGCCGCGGTCCCACAGAGAAGAGTTCTAGAGTTCTGCGTTCCGAGTTCTGCATTCCGCGTTGACTGTAAGCTACTTATGTGGGGCTTTTGAAAGTAAAAAAAAAGTGTATGATGTGCGATCAGTAGCGAATATTGCAGAACTCTAGACTGCTTGCTGTGTGCACAATAGTCAACACGGAATGCAGAACTCGGAACTCTAAAACTCTCTCTGTGGGATCGGCGCCTTAAATATTGCTTACCCAACCTATCAAATGTTTTTTTAAATGAATATTTCATTGTATTGCATAGGCCATAGGTCTTCCTAGTGCGTCAACTGCTAATAAATCACAATCACAATGTGATAATATGATTGAAATTAGGTATTATGTTTTTTCATTTTAGCATTCACATGGTTCTCCGTATGTGAGTACATCCTGGCGACCACAAACATGGCATTCCACGCCATAGTGGTCCGGGACCTACCTCTGCATCAACTACAAGTGGTCTGTCCAACACACCTTAAGGATAAATAAACGTGTACACTATCTGTATGTATGTACAATATAAATAAGTACTTAGACATGCCTTTAATGTAGATAGAAGGATTTGCCCAACAATTATTAGAGGCTGAGATTAGTATTAAGCCTAGGCCAATAAGAACTAGTCTTCGATTTAAGTTTCAGTCAAACTGTGGTCGTCGCTTTGAATAAATAACTTCCTAATTTTAATATTGTTGTTAATAAATACCTATTGTTGATTTATTTAATGCGGTAGTAGTTGAACAACGACATCCAGTCGTAGTAAAGGTAGCTATTATAAAGGTAACAACTAAGTACGTGTTGCAATTGCAAAATAAAATCTGAAATAATCATTGAGCTATTATTACTACGTATAGAGAAGCTATCATAAGCAAAGATTATGTCCTATTTTGTTAGAGTCAACTAAAGTTCTCTTTAGCGCTGAAACAATAATTAGTCGTCTAAGCAGACAGTAGAAACACGTAGCGCTATTAGAACGCTTTCAGGAGTATTTTTCTCGCAAACACCGTGATTTTCACGGCGCTTACGCATTTCGTTCATCGTTCTACAACAACAGGTGTTACCGGATGGCCTCACTTGAACGGAACATAGTTGTGATGTGTGCTGTCTTCTCTATACGTAGTAATAATAGCTCAATGGAAATAATAGTACTTTTTGCCAAATAAGGGTTAGCTTCCAAAAAATTTTTGGAGCGTTTCGTTCGTTTCCATAGGTATTAGATTAATTACTTTGCAATAAATAAAATAAATGTTATGTAATTTTGTGAGCAAATATTTTAGGAAACCTAGCTAAATGAGGAGACCTACCTATTTTTTATGTTACGCAATCAATCACAGCAATTTGTACATTAGGTACACTAAAGAGCATGGAATCACTACAACATTACCTACAGATAAAAAGACAACATAAATAAATGCACCCATTATTTGTATGCTGTTGTAAAGTTAGACTTTCGGGTTATATAGAGAAAATGGCTACTTAATATACTAAAGCTGAAGAGTATTTTTTATTGTTTGTTTGTTTTAACGCGCTAATCTCTGAAACTATCAGTAGGTAGCTACATTATCCCCGACTGCTATAGGCAACTTTTTACCCCGAGAACGCGGGTGAACCGCAGGGGACTGCTAGTGTATACTACACTCGAGAGCAATGAATCCGGGTCATTTAAAGAAACCTATAAATCTCGGAAACTAAGAAAGCTAGCTTAATGAAATAAATTTTGTTTAATAGACCATTCAATACTCCTTAAATGAAATTAATAAAATGAGTCACTACATTTTATTTAGGTACTAAAAATTACATAAACTTTACATTACGTATTGCCTCCTCGTGCTTCCATTACTGCGTTTACGCGGTTTGGCATGCTGTACACCAAGTTCCTTATACGATTTTGGGGAATTCTCCCATTTCTCTGTGAGAGGAATTTTGAGCTCACGAAGCGTGATTGGGGGAGGCTTTCGTTGTTTTACGCATCTCCCTAGCTCGTCCCAAGCATGCTCGGTCGAGTTGATACACGGGCTGCATGCTGGCCACTCCATACGAGTAATGTTCATCTCTTGAAGGTTGTCATTCACAATCCAACGTGCATGAGGTCGGGCATTGTCATGCATAAAAATAGCATCCTCACCCAAATTGACCATAAATGGCCCAACGTGTTATTAAGTGTGTGTGTATTAAGGATTTCTTCCACACATCTTACGTTAGTTAAAGAGCCGTTTTCTATGAACACCAGTTCTGTACGACTCTCAGATGAAATTCCGGCCCACACAAGTACAGACCCACACCGTAGGCTACTTTTTCTTCAATGCATGCATGCTTGAATCTTTCCCCTGGTCTTCTATAAACTCTTTGTCTTCCATCGTGCTTGTAGAGCATAAACTTTTGATTCTTCGGAGAACATAACTTTTGACCAATCTTCAATAGTCCAATTTAAATGGTTCTGGGAATATCTTAGTTTTGAAAAACGATACCCACGCTCCAGTTTAGGATCATTTGCAGGTCTAAGTGGTTTCAAGTTAGCTTCAGCAAGTCGTCGTCTTACTGTCCATGCGTTTGGGTTATTTCCTCCGAGGCGTCGAAACTGATTTGTAAGTTCAGTTCCTGTTAGAAAGCGATTACGAAGCATGGTGTTCACCAAGTATCGATCTTCTCGTGCTGTGGTACATCTGGTTCTGCCTGTTCCTGGTCTGTGTAGGTTAGACCCAGTTTCTTCGTAACGTCGGAGAACTCTTTATACTGTTGACAGCGACACACCGACAGTCCTGACTATATCGCGCTGACTCCGGCCGGTTTCCAGCATTGTGAGAATTCTGGTGCATTCTTCAGGTGTAAGCGACATGATTACAGCTTGAATAATAAATATTGAACACGATCAACAGTTTATATACCCACTTAAATGACAGATTAGAAACAAAAGCAAAATCAAATGCAGTAATTTCGTAATTCCATCTTCGAAAGTTAAAGTTTCAAATTTTATGTTTTATGACATAACTTTACAATAACTAAGAAGTTTTAATACCTTAATTTAAGGAGTATTTAATTGTTTATTAAACACAATTTATTTCATTAAGCTAGCATTCTTAGTTTCCGTGATTTATAGGTTTCTTTAAGTGACCCAGATTCATTGCTCTCGAGTGTATATTCAAAAAAATTTTTTGCTCAGTATCGATCTTTGGGCTTTATACCATCTTATTTTGTGCCAAAACTGATCAAACTCATGACAATATTGCACTTTTTATGAGAAAAGCAAATATATAATGCTTATATCTACGTAATTATAAGGGCTCTTGTATTTATTTTCTCCTAACCTAATTATCTTGTATTTATTTTCTCCTAATTATTTTGTTGGAGTGTATCGATTTTCAGAATGACGTCACGTAAAACTCATAAAAAATATAGCAATTTTACGATGATTTTAACTTTTCAAAGATAGATTTTTAATCTATCCATTCCCCAGTTTAGGTACATAACATTACCTCAAAAATAAATTAATTAATTGATACTTTCAAGCCATACAGCGGATAACTTCACAGCGGCAAACTTAGAATGGAAGACTTGTAAATATACTTCTTGAATTATAAATTAAAAATAAAACAAAAGTTTTAAAATATGTTTTTATTAAAGTTTTAAAGATAGTTAACACTAATTCATTTTTTTTTACATAAATGTATAATTAATATATTTAGATAACCTAAATTAAATAAAATCTAAAAGCTATTTACAAAATGTACCTAGAGCTTTGTTCAGGTAATGCAGCTGAATCATTAAACTTATTGGTATATTTTATCGACGCTTATAGATTTATTTTCAAAATTAAAGGACCAAAGTTATTGTTACCTATTAAACATATCTTAAATGAAAAATAATCGACCACAGATTTTTTAAAGGTGGAAATATTTCTTTATTTTTGTTGTATTTACCTACTTTTAAGCAATTGCACTTTCGCTAAAAAAACTAACAAAATCTATTTTAGAATTAAATAATAGTAAAATTAAACTTGAGCTAAACATATATAACTAAGGGCGGTTTGTTTGATCGGTACTCCGAGTGTAAAGTTTGTAAAGAATTAACGTAATATCGCGTTTGCGTATTTAGGGTAGTGGCACCAAAAGATGACCGACCCCCAATAGATGAACGATCGAACGAAAATTAAAGAAATATAATATAATCCCTAAATTTACATGTTTGCAATATTTTTTTCCCCATAAGGCAATATTTTTTCTTCTATATTCCTTAACAACATTGACAATGACAGCCCAGACGCGCTTGCGGTGAATTTTTTATGTGTACGGTACCCGCCAAAAATCGGTTTTATATGGAAACCTTCTAACGGTAAGTCCCTCCAAATTTAAGAACATTGTCAGCGTATAGAAAGAATTAATGTCATATTAGAGCAGTTTTGGTTGGAATAAAATCTTGATATATTCTGCTTTCAATAACTTAATAAATATTATTACATTATTTACCGTTTTTTAGAGAAATTTACTGTTCAAGTAATGGATTCAATTTTGTTCACTTGATCCAATAGATGAACGGCGTTCAACTAATGGAAAAAGGTCTAATTTTTATACCCATTAAAATCTTTAAGTTAACGATTAAACACAAAAACAAAAATACTCAAATGAATTTTATTAAATTTATGAACTTAGTTACCAAAAGTTGAACAAATTATTTTAGAGTTTTTGATTATGTTAAACCTAACTTTCCTATAGAATCACCATTAAGATCGGTGGTCGAAATTTGAACGGTTCACATTTTATTCGTTCAACCTTTGGGTATATTTGCCTCAAGTTGAACGAATAATATTCACTTAGAATATTATTCGTTCATTTTATGGTTCATTAATCCATTAAATGAACGAACTAATATGGAATCTACTCCTATTCAAATGTTAGTTCAACTTTTGGGTACAAAACGTTCATAATTAGGGCTCAGTGTTCAACTATAGGGGTAAAACCTAAATTTTCCTACATTTACAATTTTTAAAAAAATATTTGAAGATGTAGGATATAATTACTTTAATCCTTCAATTAATAAGGATTTAAGGTATTATTGAAAAAAACCACAAGCGCCTATGTCATGAAATGACTGAGTTATAGCTATTTAAAGATGGACAAAACCCTTAAACGTTCATTTATTGGTGCCTCTACCCTATATGAGAACTTGTACTAAAAACGCAAACGCGATACGTTAATTATTTGCAACTTTACAGTCGGAGTACTGATCAACAAACCCATTAGGCAATTTTATTTTTGCTTTTACTTTGTATAGGCCTGTGTTTGACCACAGTATCACCATTGTATGTGATGTGGCCGAAGGTGGCAAGCAAAGCACGCAAAGCCTAGAAGGAACTGGCTCTCAACTGCAGCTGCCGGAACACACTGATATAGGTGCTTGGCGATAGATTTTCACCAGATTTTGTAATAAATACGTTCAATGAGTTTTTAATTACTGTGACTAGTTGTTTATAGTGAACTAAATAATGGTATACTGTTTTCAGGATTAGAAGATATCGGTGACAGTTCACTTTTGCAATTATTTTCATTAATTATAGTCATGCGTCTTAACGATATCCAATCGATTTCGAAGTTAATAAAGAAAGTCTAATCGATTTTCATTTTAGTGCTTCTATTTTCCAAATTATATTTCCTTATCACTGTCTTACTGCTTAATACCGCCTCGTATGTAATTACCAACTTTGCACACATGTATCATACTGTACTATTATCGTTGTTCTTAATTTCAGATAATTATTACAGGATTTATGAGAAATTATGTTTGTTAATTGATATTTACCTAGTAATGTAAGAATATTCTCTCTCTCTTTGATTTCGTACCGATATATCGAATTATTTTGTTAATTAAAATAATTCGATATTGATAAACCTATTCAAAAATAATCGATATAACATATATCGATACTTTTTCTAATTTCCCTGTCGATCAAGCATTGTCAATCACTATAGGTAAATGTTCCGTTTCATGCAGCAAGTATTTTAAGGATATCCTATTTCTTAATTTTTAAAATTATCAAGCTATATTTATGTGCTGAAATTATTTCTTAGTTATGTATAGCGATATAATTATGTATTTTTGCAATGATATAAAATGGAAATTAAAATATTTTTTTGTAACATATTATATTAGTTACTCGCAAGTAGTATGAGTGAACCGGAAAATGTGAACTGTCACCGATATCTTCTAATCCTGAAAACAGATTAATGTATCGCAATACGCCACGCTTATAAGAAAATATATCGAAATGTGCGGAAATAAATTAAATGTCAAAAATTTACAAAGGAACAACAGCATGATCTTCTGGTTTCCTAGTCAATGGTGAAAAATGTTTTTGCACAAATGCTACCTGAATTATTGCAAAGTGACACTGCTACTACCTACCATTCACACTATGGGTAGATGTCCATTAGGCATCTATCTAGGTAACTACAAAGTTCGGCCAATTAGTTCATTACAAAAAACTCGCCTGAATAAAAGTAACATATTAAGTAATATAAAATAGGCGACAAATGATTGAAATATTACGATTACTTCGTTTTTAATTATTATTTAGTTAAGCAATAAAGGCCTTACTTATAAACGAAACTTACCTTATTTAAATAATTGTATAAAAATATCACTTGTTTGTAACGACGGAAAGGTATAACGAGGTAACTTGCTCAGCGTTTATGAGTAAAGCTTTAGGTTATTAATCTTATTATTAATAGTTTAATAATATGTATAACAAGTAGGTATAATACCAAAACTGTATATACCTACATACCTGTTATCTCTCGACCACAAACTACCAAAAGTATAACGTGGGAGTGCGACATGAATGAATAAGAAATCCAAATATTTTTGACAAAATTATAATTGCTAAAATTAACACATTTGCTTGAGTTCGCACAAAATTCTAATAAGAACTTAGGTACCTAACTGTATAAAATTCAATTAGTAGATAAATTAAGTATGGAATAAAGTACCTACTTATAAATTATTTTCATTAGTATTGTGCCTCGGTATTCAGCCAATTTAACATTTATTCGATTTATTTATTTTCATGTAACTACTCTCACAAGTTGTAAACTGCCTTATCAAAAGTAGTATAGGTAAGTTTTTAAGCATGTGTACTCAGCAAATATCACAGTTTTTTTTAATATATCGAATATTTGAAATCCGAATACCTACAAGAATCTCAGCGCAGAGCAAAAAATAATGAAATTATTGTTATAGTGAAAAAGTTGTATATGACATTTTTGTGTAGATATAATAATATAATGCTTTTAAATTTTATTATACTTAGATAAAGAGAAAATGTCATTGTAGTTTAGTGTACCTACCTACATTTAATATTTATTCTAGTTAGCGAATGAAGCACAGACGACAATTAGCAAATAGTCATTATGTTAATGACCCATTTCTCTATACAATTTGATACATTTTCATCAAAATTTTATCTTATAAAGTTTTTGAAAATTAAGAAAAAAATAATGTTTAAATTCATAATATTGTTATTAGGTGAATAGTATCACGACTGAATACATTTTAATTTGCTGTTGTGTTTAAAGATAAATAAATTAGTTATAAGGATTCATTTAGATGGCGAAGCGAAATATTTAATTTACTTAGGTATCCTGTTTTGTGCATGGATCTAAGGATCTATTTAAATAATAAAGGACTATGAAATATTCGTGTTTTTCTTCTACAATGCTCACATTACAAATAATTAAATCTATCTACAATAAATTACCTGCCAACAGCGTGTATGCATTAAAAAATAACCTAATCCTGTATACCAAGTACAATGCTAATACAATATCCCACTATAACTTTACGAGAAAACTTACTAAATAGGTACCTACCCACTTAGACAAAAACAAAACACTGCTATGAGACAAAAAGTCTTCTGCTCACGAATGATTCTAAATAACATAACATGAAAACCAATAGAAAAATTTAATTCCTTATGTAAGTAAACATGTTTCTCTGGATAAAAAAAAAATTCAGGCAGTAATATGTTCTACTTTTAAATAAGAATATTATTATAATTCACCAAATAACACATTTTAATTTGAAAGTCACTTACTTGACTAACAAATATTCGCAATCGCTCCATCTATCAAAGATGTCAAGAGTATAAAAAATTGCAATAGATGGCGCTACGAGTCTCTGTAGCTTGAAATAGAATAGACATTCCCTCTCTGTCTTTTTAAAGATGGCGGCAAACGGGAGCTAGGGCCAGGTATAAAGTTTGATTGTGTTAGTGTATACGTGTACAAAATTTCACGTTTGACCACTCTGGACACACACACATGCGCAGGAAACCGGGTGAGCGCGGGGCAAGGGGAGTAACGTCCGTGAAGTTGTGTCAGCATATGCGCAAACGAGGTGCGCATTCGTCGCGTGCGTTGTCGGGATTCTTTGTGCCATTCTTCGCATACCAATAAGAGTATATTCTTTAAATTTACTCCTAAATTGTCATTTAATCAAAACTCGCCCCGTCACTTCATCTTTGACCTCCATAATAGGTAAGTAAAAAATATTTTTTACGTGATTTTCATACAATCAAGTGGAGATTTTGGTGATTTTTATTCGGGAATGTCAACAATGCGATCGCGATCCTGCAATATTTTACATAGTTGTCGTGTTTGCTTCGCTGCGACTTCCGGTCGTTCGGGTGTCGGCATTTCGCGATGTAAACATTATTTAGTTTTAGGATTCGGCTGCATTTAGGCAGGCTGTCGGGAATGAAGTGTGCTCAAGGTGCTTTTGTGTTGTTAAATTCGCTTGAGTGTGCTTACTGGGATGGCGCAATTTTCGAAAGACGCGGTATGGTATCGTTCGCCCGCGATACACTTCAGTCGCGTTTGTGGCTGCATGCGATTTGACGTATTCTGCGCGCAGTGATGTCACTTGTCAGCTTATTTTATGAAATGTCAAACGTTTTACATGTATCGCGCGAGTGAATTGTAAACAAATTGACAGTGAAATTGATATCTATGCAGTGAAATACTTTGCGAGTGACATGGACTGTTATTACTCGAAATTTTATCCGAGGCGTGAGTATTTATTGTGAAAATTATTAAAATATTAGCGACGCAATTGCCAAATATTTACCCGAATTCTTAGCATAACTGACGTGCTTTCATCTTACTTCAATACCTAATTTGAACAAATAGATTTTCAGTGTAGGAAGGAAAGTAATACAAAACAATAAACACATACAATTTTAATTATATAAATAAATATTATAACCTTTATTTATATTTATGATTTTTTTAAATAAAAGTTCAGATGTTTTAATTTTTGATTATTTACCTAAGTAATATTATCTTATCAAAATAAAATACTAACCTTGTAATATCTGTAATAAAGCCTTAAATTAATAATAAACAAAATTAAAGTACTAATAATATGTTCAACTATGCAACTAATTTGTTTCAAAAGATAAGCCACTCTTTATTTTTTGTTGGAAAGTTTATATTTAATATAACGAGGTGCCTACCTACTTACCAACATAATTAATAACATGTAGTTTAAATAAACTTTAAAATACATTAAACTGGCAGACAAAAAAAAACATATTATATAATATTTATTTTTTTAATTTACATCTGTTTAGTTTATTTTTATACCTAATATCTTTAAAAAAATTATGATAATGCACCTTATTTCTTCATCTATGAGTATTATTAACATTTTGATTATATTAGTTAATGAATTAATCGATAATCTACAATAAAAAGTAATAATAAACAATCTTTGATTTTCATATAATCAATTGTAGGTAGGTACTATGCTTGGAAACGGTTTCATTTCCAATAAATTTATAATTTAATTAATATTGATCATTATTAAAATAAAATATTTTATGATGTGAGATTTCAAATAAATTGTAGGTATTTTTTCTTTAAACTCCAACTCCTCCTTTTTTTCTTAAAGTGCCAAGGAATGCCACAAAATAACCAATGAAATTGATTTCTATGCATGGGTATCTAATTCACATAATTAGAAAAATATATATCTCTGCTCATACATTAAACCCCAAGTTAACCAAGGAAGACTCTTCAATTTCGCGCGTTTTTAATAATGAAAGGATGAAGGTTTTTTTTTATTAATATTATTAAAATACAATATTTGAATAATCATATTCTGCTTTGGTATTCTGAAACGTTTTTGACAGCAACCGACGACGACTCCGTTGTGACGGTTAGTCCGGGAGGTAGCGTTGCAAACACAAAAGTCATAGTAAGCCGGCTGACGTTGAAATGTATAGTTGATCTTATATGACTAATAAGTGAACCGACCGTCTGCTCAAGTAAGTGCTCAAGTCTTCTACATCCGTCATCAGCCACTCCCAGTAAAAAAAAAGACATAGTACGCCGGCTCAAACTTGTTTCATAAGTATTTGACATAATACTGAGCTGAAAAAAATCGTCTGCTGCATGGTGGAGGGGGGAACACGCGTCAGCTGCTCGCATGAATTTGTAAAAAAAAAGTTTACCCCTGCCGTAACCTTCCAATCCTAAACCCACCGCGGGTGCATCGCTGATGCGTGGTTCACATATTAGTCATTCAAGATCTATTGAAAAAGATGGCCATCGATCGGCATATTAATACTACCTAAAATGCATCAGTACCTCCCGGACTATTGCATGTCGAAACAATTGAATACTTGAATAGGTCAAAAGAATTAAAATGGGCTGGAAGGTGTATTGTAAACATCAACTGCGCTCTGCGAGTGGATTTCATTTATTTTAATGATCTGAGTCGTAATCCCAAGCTAAGCAAACTTATGATATGGAAACTAGATAAAGGCTAATTATATTTTAGTAAAACTTTAATGTACTGAATATACCAATTTTAAAGGTTTAATATGAAGGCTATTCATTGGTTTAACTTTATCTTAATATTACGACTTAAACTTCACAAAAAGAAAGCTAGATATAGCGCCCATATTTTGAAAATATTGAAACAATTAACATTTTTTCACGAATAATGTTTAATAACATACTCGTATGTAAGTACATACTACTAAATTGACGAGGTATTTTTTTATAAGGAATAATAAAAATAAGCCAGATATCAAAGACTTCTATATAGAATTTGGAAGAATTTTAGCATTTCCAGTAAATAAAAATGCATTGACTTTGTAGTGCTGTGCACAATTTAATCAATGTTTATTTCAACAAGAATAGTTAAAGAATTACTCGCCAAAAGTCTCAACTGTTGAGCTTGACGACGTTTTTCCAAGATATCTTCATCATTGGCTGATTTAAGGATGCCCATAATATGACTTATCCGAGCTGCAGATATCTGAAATATGTATACCAACTCTGTAACCACTATAAAATTAGTATCATCATCATATTCTGTCACGAGATGTCCTCTGCTGAACTGGGCCTTTGTTTTTGACTGATTTCGACAAAGAACAGTCTTGGATTTATAATAAATAATTTGTAATAAAACATACTTACTTCAAATATCATAACATTACACAGAAACTATCATAAATGAAAGTGATCCACAAAGTGACAGGTTTTTTTTTATAATGGATACATAATACGACCTTAATAGGAGCTTCCTAAAATTAAACATTAATTAATTGACCAATTGAAAAATGTAGCACCGCACTACGAATGTATAGAGAATAGACCGCGACGACGGACGTCGTCGTCGTCAGCTGTCAAAAAAGAACAGAATTGCACTACAGCTTTGGTATTCTGAAACGTTTTTGACAGCAACCGACGACGACTCCGTTGTGACGGTTAGTCCGGGAGGTAGCGTTGCAAACACAAAAGTCATAGTAAGCCGGCTGACGTTGAAATGTATAGTTGATCTTATATGACTAATAAGTGAACCGACCGTCTGCTCAAGTAAGTGCTCAAGTCTTCTACATCCGTCATCAGCCACTCCCAGTAAAAAAAAAGACATAGTACGCCGGCTCAAACTTGTTTCATAAGTATTTGACATAATACTGAGCTGAAAAAAATCGTCTGCTGCATGGTGGAGGGGGGAACTCGCGTCAGTTGCTCGCATGAATTTGTAAAAAAAAAAGTTTACCCCTGCCGTAACCTTCCAATCCTAAACCCACCGCGGGTGCATCGCTGGTGCGTGGTTCACATATTAGTCATTCAAGATCTATTGAAAAAGATGGCCATCGATCGGCGTATTAATACTACCTAAAATGCATCAGTACCTCCCGGACTATTGCATGTCGAAACAATTGAATACTTGAATAGGTCAAAAGAATTAAAATGGGCTGGAAGGTGTATTGTAAACATCAACTGCGCTCTGCGAGTGGATTTCATTTATTTTAATGATCTGAGTCGTAATCCCAAGCTAAGCAAACTTATGATATGGAAACTAGATAAAGGCTAATTTTATTTCATATTTTAGTAAAACTTTAATGTACTGAATATACCAATTTTAAAGGTTTAATATGAAGGCTATTCATTGGTTTAACTTTCTCTTAATATTACGACTTAAACTTCACAAAAAGAAAGCTAGATATAGCGCCCATATTTTGAAAATATTGAAACAATTAACATTTTTTCACGAATAATGTTTAATAACATACTCGTATGTAAGTACATACTACTAAATTGACGAGGTATTTTTTTATAAGGAATAATAAAAATAAGCCAGATATCAAAGACTTCTATATAGAATTTGGAAGAATTTTAGCATTTCCAGTAAATAAAAATGCATTGACTTTGTAGTGCTGTGCACAATTTAATCAATGTTTATTTCAACAAGAATAGTTAAAGAATTACTCGCCAAAAGTCTCAACTGTTGAGCTTGACGACGTTTTTCCAAGATATCTTCATCATTGGCTGATTTAAGGATGCCCATAATATGACTTATCCGAGCTGCAGATATCTGAAATATGTATACCAACTCTGTAACCACTATAAAATTAGTATCATCATCATATTCTGTCACGAGATGTCCTCTGCTGAACTGGGCCTTTGTTTTTGACTGATTTCGACAAAGAACAGTCTTGGATTTATAATAAATAATTTGTAATAAAACATACTTACTTCAAATATCATAACATTACACAGAAACTATCATAAATGAAAGTGATCCACAAAGTGACAGGTTTTTTTTATAATGGATACATAATACGACCTTAATAGGAGCTTCCTAAAATTAAACATTAATTAATTGACCAATTGAAAAATGTAGCACCGCACTACGAATGTATAGAGAATAGACCGCGACGACGGACGTCGTCGTCGTCAGCTGTCAAAAAAGAACAGAATTGCACTACAGTTCTCTAATCAATTACCTAAATATGACGCCTGCCACGTTTACTCGTTTAACGTAACGAATAAAAATGCATTTGATAAAGTATAATTAAAATGTTTTTTTTTTTTATCGTTTTCTTATAATGTTTGTTTTGTTTGGCTCTGTTTAATTCCCGACATGCCGATGCTGTCGACATTGCAAAGTGCAATGTGCGAAGTATACTGTTTTCTAGAGATCGCGGAGCGCTTCACTTACAGTATCTGTCGGACTCTCGAATGGGTGCCAAGAGTTATTTTGGTCAATACAGTTGATGTTTTTATTGCGCGTCGCGACGCGGGCAACGCCGACAACTTGCGAGCTGCACGACAAGCAATAAGACGTGTAAACTGCTGACGCTTCGGGCCCTCACGCGGCGTCGCATCTAATGGTCGTTTCGGAACGATTTATCACGTATTCTGTCTTAGGGAAATTGAATTTAGAACCATTTGCTTCTTCGCAGACAGTTATTATGTCGCTTGATTAAACTCTTTTATCTCTTCGCTCGTTCAAACACAATGCAAAAGCAAAAGCAAATAACTCTTCATCCTGAACCTGAAAGAAACATATTAAAATAATATCAGGCAGTGATTTAAATTGTTGCGCAGTCAAGTTGCATTTATGTATGCAAGCATAATTGGGGTTCATTTGATGCACGCTCCGGATGCTGTAATCGTAGAGCCCTGACCATTCAAATAAGCTCAGATCATGTAACAGCTTTCAAGAAAAAATAATCTCATTAATATTACGAGTTCTTTAGAACATTAAAACGAAAATTGTGATTCATTGAAATTGTATTAGATGTAGGTACCTACATATATAAGATTAAAATATTTTTACTGTAATAATTTTCATAGTAAATCATATAGCAAATTTAATGAATCGTGACTAACAGCAAACACGTAACGTTGCCAGAAAGACTTAAAAATGATGCAGCGCAATACTTTAAACACTGTAATTTCAATTGTTAGATAGGTACCAGGTTTTCTTTTTAAAGCAACGATTTATATTTTTTTAATTAGTAGGTATTATGATTTTATTAGCTTTTAATAAAAATACATGACAGTAGCTAAGTTATTGCTCTATTTAGTTTCAAAGTAATTAAGGTTGTACGGACAATAGCTAGACGGGTTGTAGATATTGAATGACGGTGTGCGACCACCGTGCGCGTGGTTGCCGCTACCTGCCTTTATTGACCTGCGGAAGGTTCACTCCTTTAATCCCTAAACAATCTCCCCAACCACGAATCAAATTCTATCAGTTGGTTCATAATTTCTATGCTTAATTTATATTTCAGAGCATAGTAGAAACTAAAAATAAAGCTATCCAAACTAAATAAACCTAGAGTCCTTCAATATATCTAGCGAAAAAGAAATAGTACATACCGAATGCTTGACATGCTTACCCTTAGGGTTGACAAATTGGAATTGTATATTCAGAAAGTTAAAGTCCAGTTATTATCCTCTGTAGTTGCCAATAAAATGATTTACCTCGCACTCTTCAGATATAAACTTACAAATAGATCGTCAAGTTAGCGTAGCGACACGATGTTCCAATTTATATACCAATAAACGACTCAAATATTTTGGGACACTTATAAGGTACGTCGGCTCAAAATAGTTAGCGTAAAGCCACTCGTAAATAATTACTTTTACGATGCGATTCGATAATATCAACTACATAATTCAATTTACTTAGGTACATTAACTTGGAACAATGGAACCAAGTCAAAATGCGATGAAATAAAGTTGACAGACCATACATACCTACCTTCTTGAAATTCTTGAAATGAAATTAATGCCAATGAAAGTCCTGGATGAATTTGAAGTCTAAACTTGAATCTTAATATTTATATTTGCCGTACAACACTGCCCGAGTCATGGAGAGTGTTAGCGTTGAAAAATTTCCCAGCACCGCCTGGAGATATGATTGCGACGAGTGTCCAGTAGCCTCGCTCTATTCTCGGACACCTATTTGTGGATTACACTCGTGTGAAACCCTCAATACGATACCAACAAAATAAACCGTAGCATCAAAGAAACAAAGTTTAAATTCAGCATCAAAAACTATCTCCATCCGACCTTCTCGCGTGACAAGGGGATTCGAGCGAAAGGACCCACTCCTTGCCTCTTATTTATCTTAATTTCGCTCTCCAAAGAAGTGACAAATGAGGATTATGGTTGTGTGAAATCGGTGTCACAGCTTGTACTTTCGTATGACGCTTTTCAAGTATTTATTTGCGTACATAACATGACATTATTTATTGTTACATTAACTATTAACGAGAATGAATTGCTCAATTACTTTTACCTGTCAGACGTTGTAATGTGAACTATGAGGCAAGCTCTTTTGTTTCACTTTCAGTTACTTGCGGCAAAAAATTTCGGCTGATACAGATGCTAATGTTCAATCTGTAAAATTGCCGAGTCATCTCCGGAATGGCGGGGAAATAATTTACTTCTTGGATTTTATGGTTTAGAAACAGAATTGAATCGCTTTAGCGACTACGTAGACTATCAAAAGGTGCTTGGAAAGACTGACGTCATTACAATAAGCAAATAAATTGTTTTTCAAGCTACAGATTTGGATATTTCTTGTGACACAACAAAAAATCTCAAAAATATTAGGTTGAATTAAAATACTCAGTCTGAGTTACTTTTAAGACTGACGATAATAGAAAGGGCATACAATATTACTTTTTGAAAATTCGGCATAAAACTCTGGCGGTATATCTTCTTATTTATAATTAATAAAGACAGCCTCTAAATACAGTTTTAAAAATTTGCTAAGCTATACCTATTATACCTAGCCAATTAGAATAATTAGCGTTTAAATCAGCGAACCAGGCAAAATGGATCCCTGATACATTTGATTTAATCTACCGCAAAATATTTTTGTAATGAACTTACTGCTTGTTACTGATATAAAAGTTAAAAAATTAAATTTTATAACTTTTCTAATACGTACCATTTCTATTTAAAATCTTGAGCAGCAGTTTGTTTATATCTAATATTATACTATTTAATTATTTGGAAATATGTAGTTAAAAAATAAGTTTATTCCATCAATGCATGTTGGAACTCTTACACTTAAATCTTGTAAGCACCTGACATTTTGATTTTAAAGTTTAATCGTTAACTAATTAATTATTTTTAATGTCATTATTTATTCCAAATTACATGTCCTTTCACTACAAGTCCTGCAGTAATAGTTACTAATGATAATTACTTTTATTGAACGTAGTTCAGCTAATTGCTTTTAAAGTCAATAAATCTTATTCAATCCTAGACCGCGTCTATTCATAGGATGTTTCGAAGAAATACGTTTGCTTTTTTCCTAGTGTTCGATGTTCCATTCCATGGTAGGTAAGTTTAATGGTTTTCTGTGACAGTATACATTTACTACTGAGTAATCTCATATTGCAGTAATAATAGCTCAATGCTTACAATGGTAAAATATTGGATTACATAACACTTATGCAGTTATGCAAAATTTTTGTAAAGATCTTTAGCTACCAATTTTAGTTGTTGGTTCAGCAGAATACATTATTTTTTAACATCAGGTCTTGGTATCTAACGAGGTTTGCATTACAACGAATGCATCTCTATACAACGGGATGAATGAAGGAATATAATTCATTGTTTTTTTACTTTCTTCTTCGTTTATCCTCTTCACCTACTCATACATCATCTCTTACTGCTAGTTTCTGAAAGCCAAATCAAAGTTAATCTATAATCAAAACTGTTGCCGTCTTTGTCATTTCAGACGTAAATGACAATGACAGCTAGGTATACTTTTAACGGGTCGATTTTGTAGTGTTCCACTGTCTTTTACTTTTCTTAAATTTATGACCGCCATGTTTTATTTTTTTCCCGCCATCTATCTAGGTCAAAAAATACTGATTTATTTAAGTAATTAAATAATGTTAGTTAGCGGCATGAGTTGAAAATATTATTCATAGGAGCTTATAGTTAACCAGAAACCAATGGGATGGTATAGTGTTACCTATACCATCCCATTGGTTTCTGGTTAACTATTTTAGGTGACTCAGTGATAATTTCTCTAAGTCTTGAAGACTTCACTTTGTATTTACTACTTATTTACTTTTTCTGAAGTATAATGCATCAACTATTTATTCTGAAAGTCAAGAAATAAGCTTTTCCCATATGTAAAGCAAATTAAGTAAATGCATGTAACTTTGTAGCAAGGACTAAGGAGAGCACATTCTCAGCTTTCGAGGGTTATCATTTGGACCATTAATTACAGGACACCTGTATACGTAGGTACCTTCCTACTTATTGAACTATGTGGTCTTGTTTTTCATGGACTATCTTTAATTACACATATACTGGTGTAATTTTAAAGACACTTGAGAAAATCAACAATAATCAAGAGGACCCGATATATTCCCACGATGTATTGTTTGAAAACGAAATCAAAGCGCAGTTAACAAATAATTTTCCCGATTGAGTGCACTACATATTGCAGGTAGAATTCGATATGAAGCTCACTTTGAGTTCACTTGTTAAACTATCGTTATAGTTGGAATTGTTCCCGGGGCGCGGGCGCGCTCCGCGTCGGTCTTGGCGATTTAATTAAACTTGTTATTTGTACGTTTTATTTCGCAATTGGGCTCGTGTTCGCTTTGATTGTCTGTCGGCTTGTGAGAGAACAAACCTTTGTTTTGTACAAATTCGTAGTTTCGATGTAGACCGAGCGCGCTCCTCAGTGTATTACAAACAAGTTGGCGGAACTTACAAAATGTTTTATTCTAACGACGTGAATACTAGCAGAACTGTTGGCTGTAGGTTAATCTTTCACGATGGAAACTCATTAGTATGTATTATGTGTTTCCTCGATAGATTCTGGGAAAATGAGTGTACCAATTTATTTATAGTAAGCTGAGCGATGCATGATATGATCATTTTCAGAAAACAAATTATCTCATTACTCTACGACTTTACTACAATATCCTACATTTTAAATGATACAGTTTCGATGCTTTCAATGGAGGGAGAGGACTTTTCAGAGAGTAATATTGACTACATATTATCTCAGAAATAAGTATATTTAGGGGTCCTGCGTGAAAAGCAACTAAACTTTTTAGGGGCACAGTAAGAGCCTGGAATAGGCTTAGGGTATCTTTCATCGGGTAGTCGGGTGAAAATGTTCATGCAACAAGTTTTTTTTTTATAATTCTATCATTCTACCCTTTAATTTTGCTGATTATTATTACTCTAAAAGAATGGAATAGATACAAATTGATATCATGCGATGACTGGTGTCATTTGAATAACTAGTGCAGTGGCAAGTCATCATCAGTAACATAAAAAACCAATTACAATTGATATGATAAACATGTAACAAAATACACCCCGATACAAGTGCTTCATCGACAAATTGTGCCTAAACCCCGAACAATGTCATTCAGTTTTAAATTGCTACGTAACATGGCCAAATTAAAAACTTCGACTGTAGTTTTTTGAAAGTTGTAATTCCTCATGACCAAATCGGTCGCTCCCGGCCGAAGTTCGGAGAAAAATGTCCGTTTGCAAATTGCTCTAGCTTTAATGGAAACATCGCATTGGGACAGATGTCGAAGTGTACAATTAGAAGTTTTTGTGTTGCTTCATTAATGACGGCAGAAAAGAGGCATTCGAGACGAGGCGCGGACGGCGGCATGGACTAGTTAATTTAATGCGGAATAAATCAACATTCATTGAGTGAGATATGTTCCTTGTATGAGCTTTTCCACTATTATGGAGCGAAACATTTCAGAAATAAAAAATGTATTGACAAAATATCATTGTGTCGTTCGTTCATATCGTACGTGGCGCTGGGTTCGAAATATCGGTGCAAACATAATTTAATTCCATATGATATACAATTACTGTGAACTGTAATACGAGCTATCATTATAATATGTGAAAATTCGTAATGCAGCCATTTAGTCGGAGTTCACTCAGTTATGAAGCTTGTACTGACCACAATCTCTTGATTACGAAATGTTGATTATGACCACTCGCGCCAATTACTTGGATCTATTACAAAACTAAATATATTTTAGAATATTATGCTTATCTAGACTATGTAGGCTTTCCACTGTTCACACCGTGACCTGTCAACTGTTTCTGATTTAACATACCTACTTTTTGTTAACAATGAAGTAGGTTGTTCCTACGTAGTAGTACGTACTACGTAGTAGTAGATTACTGAGCTTTTTTTCGCACCTGGCAACCCTGACTACTTGGTTGTCAAAATTTTCTCTAATATTTAAATATTAAAATTAGGTAGTACCTTCTTAATTAAGCAATTTAGATTAAAAAAAAAACTACTGTGAAAGGTGACTATAAAGTGATAAAGGACTTTTTGGCGGGAACTTGCAGAGTGACATAGCGTTTTCATTTTTATTTTCATAAATTCGTGTATTTTGAGTTTTATTGCATATTATCGGTGGTATTTTATCCAATAAAGATCAATCCATGTGCACCAGTGAAGTGAAATGAAATGAATCATGTGTATCGTGACTTTACAAGTTGTCTCAAGAAGTCCGTGTAAAGTTTTAGTACAACCACCATTGTACTAAAACATGACTCTTATGACTAGTGACTGACTGAGGACTATGTGAAAGTGATTTATTGTGACTAGAACTGATATTATAACTGGAAAATGGCAAAATACACAAGCCGTGTGACGCCAACATATTAAAAAAAAAAAAAAAAAAAAAAAAAGTGATAAAGCATAGGGGCATAACTATTATTATATATAGTAGACTCTCACTCACTACGAGAGCATGGGGAACCCGTAATGCACATGCATTTTGCACTTATTTAGACTACAATAGGCTTGGTAGTTTTTGTGTCATGCGATTCTACTTCTCCGTATTTGTATCTGTATTCTTTTGAAAATTTTGGAGCTGTCGTTATTATTATTCTCATAGTTTCTCATAATAGATAAATGATTCACGTAGTTTCATAGCTATTTCCATGTTACTATTGGTATTGGCCAGAAATTGTCTTCTACCTTTCATATCGATACTGATGGGCCTTCTCTAAACTCTATATGATTTGAATCCTGCCTGTCAGAGTGAAGGTGGTAAAGGACAGGCGAATAGGTATATTGATTTTCACATGCCAGCCCGCCGCCCATACCTGTGTGTCCTGTCGATGCGGTTGAAAGGCCTTGTTGTCTAATTTATATTAAATTGACTTCCGTTCAAACTTTAAAGCTTTGTAAAATAACCAAATTAACTGTTTTATTTTATCGTTGCAAACAACTAACTTTTTAACTATATTATTTATGACCTGAAAAAGTAAAAGATCAACTCCCGATAAAATAGTTTTTGTTCTTATATTTTTGATTTGTATTCTACGAACGGTGTAGCGTTTAGCCGCCGTTCTCAAGTTCGACTTGGAAGCGAAGATTGATGTAGCGCCGCTCCTGCTTGCTACGGCAAACCAGTGCGGCTGTCGCACGATAAATTAAAACTGACTCACATAAGAGGCCGCATAATAAAACTCACTATCATCCTGCTCGTTTCTAAAAGAAGATCCCAAGCGAGACAAGGATAAAGTTAGAGGCGATATAGGCCCACTTTTTTGTTATTTCACTACAAGCAAACCGTTACAGTAACTTTGTTCCTCTAATAACGACTTAGTAAGATGTTCTGTTCACATTTGACGGTGGAAGTTTTTGTTGTTGACTCATAGAATAGATGTCTTTTAAGCAATAACTTATAATTCCATTATGGAGGTTTTCTGAATTGTGTCGAAACTCGTGATAAGTCGATCAGCCTGTATCAGTGGGTACCTCGTAGGTAGCGAACACCAATTAAATACAACGACGCAAGATACCTCGAAGCCTCATTAAAACACCATGAAAAGAAGTATTTCTTACTTATTTAGGTTAAAAATTATGTGTAGCAACAAGTATGCGAGTGAAGCGATCTGACCAGATTACTCGGTCGGCCATCGTGTATCTGCAATCGGTAAATGGTTACTTTAAGTCTCGATATGCGAACTATTCCCCATGGAATGTCACCGTGGCCGTGCTGTACTTATATGTGCTCAACGGTCTGAATTTTTTCTTATCGCTGTTGCATTTTCTGCAAGTATCAATACGAGCGACATGGACGCGGCTACGCTGTGATGCCTAGTCATGTCGTTCGCTTATTTGCTTCTTTAAAGCTGCCTGCCACTTGTCGGGTAATTAAATTAGTTTTGTTTTTCACGACAGGATTTCAAATCACAATTTTTATTCTAGTTAAGTTAATAAATTTTCCAGTTTGCTGATATTAAACTTGTGATTTGCTGCAATTTTTTGCTTTTTATTATGAATCGGATTGTTTATAAGAGTACCTACTATGAAAGCGTTATCGAATTTTTCCCATTATCTCGTGATTGTGTATGGGTGTGGATATTAAGCCGGCAGTAATAACCCGCTCGAGTCCCGTCATCCATCACGGGCGTTGCAATCGTCCCGCTGTCAGTCTATTCCGGGATGCTCCGTTTTCGCTAATGATTCCTCGCCGCCGCGCCGCGCCCGCGCCGCAGCGCGCCGTGAGATCACGCGACATTTACAAAGGCCGATTGCGCCGACGATTTGTCCGGCAAAACGCTTCTTCATCTCGTTCTTGGTTTTTTATTTTACGGTACACATAGTTGCAGTTTTAACAAAGCTCGCTATATGCGTTACGTATGCCGCATCGCGTTCCACACGAGAGAGTTTATAATTTATTTGCGTTGCTGTTTTCTGGCGACGATTTTCCCACAGGGGCGGCGTCTCAAACGAGCCGCGCCCGCCCTTTATGTGGTTTTTTGTGGCGGCACAAAATGCCCCGGTGGAAAACATTCAGTGATAACTGGTAACAATCGCAGCCGCCCGGATGCTCCCTCCCATTCCGCGCATAACTCGCTGGACCTCGACTGATACTTTTTCATCTAGCACCGCTCGCGCGCCGTTCGAATGCTCTTGAGACTCGACTCTCCACTCACATGACAATCAATTTATTACTATCTACTAAATGAAAATATGTCTTCTTATCTCAAACTTAATCAGTTTGTCTGGAATATCTAATAAATAACTGAAACTATGTCTATAGCTATAGCTATAGGTGCAGTGCACGTAAAAAGTTGTTTATTGAGTTTCTACTGCACGAGTAGAAACTCCTATATTTGGAATGATTAGTGTCATTATAAAATCTGCTAACTAGTATAATAAGTAGATACTTAGGCAATTACTAATTTGAAATAACGGATGGTTTTTGCATCTATAACAGATTGTTAGGCACTAATACTAAGAGCGTTTGGTGTTGGTGTGGCAGTTCATTAGCAGAGCGCGCTTCGGTCTCGCGTATTTCATTGTTCTATTGTTTTATTTGCCCCTGTCCGGTGCTTACTGTGAGATATACAGCCTCTGTATACCCCACAGCTCTTGACACCTGTAACCTATACTACTTAGCTTTTATATAGCACCGTAAAGTAAGCGTTTCATTACCCATGCATCGCATGCATGGCTTCTGCTAACTCGCTAGGAACCGGCAAAACTACGAAATTCATAGAACAGAACGCTTCATGCCTCGCTCTAGTACAAGTTTTTATTAATGTCCTATTGTTTCTTAATCACCGTTCCAGATTTGATATCGCTATAAGTTTTCGTTAAAAGCATAAAGTTAGGTAAGTAAAGCGGTAAGGTCGCTGCTGGTAGTTTTTCTCGACCAAAAAGCGTGGCCGCCAGATCTGAACAGCGATATCGTTATCCGTTTGCTCGATCGCCATTCGACTGACATCGCTGCGTCGTCGAGAGGCAAACATGATCATTTTTCAACCAGTAAATCAACATTTATTGACAAAAGGCTGTAAATAAAAATACCGGCCGCCTACTCACTTCATTACGACTTCTCATACGATCTAGTTTCGTCCGAAACATAAGTTAAATCTAAGGATTTGGAAAGTTAATCTTTTGAGCGGAGGTGACACCTTCCGCTTTGCAGCGAGATGATAATTTGTCTTGACTTTTCAATGTTTTGGGCTATTCATTGCATGCAATGTGAGACTGTTGCGCACAGATCTCACGCTAGATGTATCGCTGTTCTAGTTAGCTGACAATAAATCGTATGTTTAGCGACGCGGTGACTTGTATAATTAACAATAGCAGCATTATAGCGATTTCCAAACTAAGCGACGCAACGCAGATCGTTTGTCACGACGCAAATTGCTATTTATGAGGATTATCTATACTTTACCGGCGTAAATCGTTTTGTGTGACATAGAGTTTACTGCAAACTAACTGTAATCAAATTTTGTTTGGCTAAACTATAGGTTATCCTTTAAAAATCCTAATGAGGTACCTACATAAAATAACATTGATATAACAAAACTTAAGCAAAATATACATTTTACTCAATATAGTACCTATAGGAATACGGATTAAATTCACCAGACAAAAATTCCTCCTTCGAACCTTTTCACCTGTGAGCATTGTTTCCTCTGCAAACACAGTCTAGCTCATAAATAAGCCATTGCTATTTAGCTAACAATCGAGCTGCGATGGGCATTTGGTCAGATTCCGAGGCCGGCAGCCACGTGTGCTCGCCTCCGCATGCCTCGGGCAGAATATGCAGCCCTTGCAACGTGAATTTTGGCCCCTATGCCGAATATTCAATGCGCACTGAACGCAAATAATGCTGGAGAATAATGCAATATAGGCGAAATCAAATGTCGATTACCATTTCACTATGTCTATACTGCAGATAATCTAACTGATGTGTGGTTATCGATAAATTAATAACGGACACAGGGTTGGTACAGTCCAGCGGGAAAGTCACTTCGATATTTCCTTTTTGCTGTGGTGCATTGATTTTATCCTTTCAAAAAGAGCATTGAATATATATCGTTGATTGGCGCAGTCCCAACTTTCAAGGTTGCTATATAAATCATGCATCATACAGACTAATTTTAATTATATTTATACCACTAATTAAGTTAATTTTTTATGTTGTTTAAATATAATGAAAATTTTCAACAAAATTACAACACGCAATCACACGAAGCCATTTCCCATCCTTGCTACAAAATATGCCATTGTTAAAACTGCACTTAAAATTCTCTCTTTCATTTTAATTGGCAAACATTTCTCGACTAGATATGGACACACTTAAATAATAAGTATAATGCATATATTAAAATCAAATGAGTCGTAGGTATGCTTAAGTTAGACTGGATTTTTTAATAATCTTAAAATTATGATAACTTTTTTATATTCCAATAATTTATAACTGTAACTTCCTGTAGTTACATGACACATTTTAGTTTTGCAAGTGTCCCTTAATTAAAGTGAAACTCATTAGCATCAACCTAGAACACTTAGAAAGACAGATAAACGAGGCAGACGGCGCAGGACTGAGTTATGATGCATGTTTTCCCACTATTACTACGATAATATGAACTGATGAAAATGTAACACGCTCACGGAACAGACATGTTTTAATAAATCTTTCATAATTATTATTATGCAATAATGCAAGTTAAGGAGATGCATGCGACTGTACCCACCTACTCGCTTCATGCTTGTTGGTATCATTATAATAACATTCTGCGGTGTATCAAATTCATATTGTTAATTAACAGCCTTATTAAATGTACAGGAATTACCATTTTATATCCTATATTGTTGCATAGTTACCTATTCCAAATGAATTGTAAATGATTTTACCTTTTTATTAGTAAACTAATACCTAAGTATCAAATATCTCCACAGAATTAAATATTTTGATAAAATAGTAAGTAGGTATTGTACGACAGTATTTAGAAGAGTGAAAAAAAAGATTAAAAAATTATAGAAAAATAATAAATAGATTAAAAAGTTCTAAAAAGCGCGAAGCGAAAGTGCGAACTGCCATCTGAAAAGAAGCGACTTTATGGAACAAAAAAACATGCAAGATATGATGTCAATAGTGAACTTATTAAATATATTAAGTTTCAATAACATAGCTCTTATACTTTAAATTTTATTGATACCTAAAAAACTCCGATTTCGTCACTCACTCACTGATGATCATCAAAACTCACAGGGTACTTCCTAAAGTCCAAGATAGCTGTAAAAAAAAATATATAAAACTTGGAAATTTCAAACAAAAAAAAAAACATAAGCTACTTACAGAAAGAAGTGAAAGACCACCAAAAACATTTTTATGTAAAATGTTGCCAAGGCATATGGCTCGCACTGTCAAAAAGTTATCAGATCTTTTTTGTAGAGCCAAGCTTATAACTCCACATGCACTTACTCTATAAGCCCTAACTTCACAAACTCTACTACCCGTAGTCAAAATATGTGGCTTGGCCGTTTCACTACTACAAGAACTATTGAATAACAAAAAAGTAATGAACAATGAATACATTTTTCACCTTACTCCCAAGTGACGGTACCGAAACACCCAAGCCACATATTTTGACTAAGGTGTAGAGTTTGTAGAGTAAGTGCATGTGGAGTTATAAGCTTGGCTCTACATCAGATCTGATAACATTTTGACAGTGCGAGCCATATGTCTTGGCAACATTTTACATAAAAATGTTTTTGGTGGGATTATCTATTTTCATATGTGTTTTATGAGGTGGATTCCCACGGTGTGCATTTTCACGGATGCAGATGCCCACTTTTACAATTTCATCAACACTGAAAATTGAAATAGTACCTAAGACATGGCTCTCAACAAAGACACGTCCAAAATCTTAGATTCTGATTTTTACGACGTCAGCAATACTGTGAAAAATTGGTAGTGAAATGGGCGTGTGTGTTTGTGAAACCATGGACCGTGGGAATCCACACGGATTTGAATTGGCAAGTAGGTAGATTGTAATCATTTACGACTGGATATTGTATGAGGATAATATATATATATGAGGTACTTTTCATCTCGGGTAAAAGTTTCGGTACATTTTAAGAAATTCAATGTTTTTACCACATAATGTCTTACGTTATAATTGTATTCGTTTTAGGTAAGTGACAAATGGAAAGTTTACTGCGGTGATCGGTAGTCACATGATGCATCCAGCCGGGTCCTACTACGCGAACCTCGGTAAGAGAGACGAAAAACTTATAAGAATAGCTTTATCCAAACATTAGAATTACATTATTTACTTCAACCACAAAAGAAGACAAAGATCTGCTAACTATCTACTATAAAAATAAAAGAAGAAGCCAAATAATTATTTGTGTAGTGTTCCCGAAAAATATATTACCTACTCCTAACCAGGTTTCAGATGCAATCTTGGTATTGTAACTTCCGTAAACGAATTTATGATCTTAAAAACAAAATTAAAAGAACTCAAAGATGAATTTCCACTTTATAAAGAGCTTTCTTAATGGATTTTGTCAGAAATTAACAAACTTATAATTGCTTTTATGCGCGGAACGCAGGTTTTGCACATGAATCAAGCATAAAGTACCCACTGTTGTGGAATATAGAATAACTGATACGTACGTCATAATATAATTGATAATTTAATGAAAAGTCAACCAACTATCTGGGGGCACGGAAGTGCCCCCCGCCAAGACATCCAAGCGAAGCGAAAGGGTACTACCTACCTTTTCTCGAAGCGCTTCGTCGTTTTTTTGAACCCTCATAACTTGGGTTTGGATTATACCAGATAAACAAAATTCTCAGGACATGATGTCAATAGTAAACTTATTAAACATATTAAGTTTCAATAACATAGCTCTTATACTTTAGATTTTATTGATATCTAAAAAACCCCGATTTCGTCACTGACTCACTGATGATCATCAAAACTCATAACTCAAAACTCATCCTGAAGTCCTAGAAAGCTGAAATTTGGTATGTAAGCTTGTATTAGTACACAAACAACCAAAAAATAAGGCCAAGCCACATATTTTGACTAAGGTGTGTAGAGTTTGTGAAGTTGGGGCTTGTAGAGTAAGTGCATGTAGAGTTATAAGCTTGGCTCTACATCAGATCTGATAACATTTTGACAGTACGAGCCATATGTCTTGGCGGCAACATTTTACATAAAAATGTTTTTGGTGGGACTACTAATTATCTCACTAAAGGCTACAGTTCAATCGACATAAGCTTTATGTTTATACATGCATGAATAATTTTTGACCGAGAAGTAAGCATCGAATTTGAATAGTTAACAATTAATTTCGTCAAAACTTGCAGGAGATGAGGTAAAACCAAACCCTAAGAGAGTAAGAGCATAGCATTTATTCGCTCAAAGAGCAGCTCGACTGGAGATGTACCAACACAGTAGCCAAATAACTTTATGTTGTGTTCATGCGCGTGGTAAGGTCGCCAGAGCTCATTGGGGAGAGGACAGGTCAGTAACGCGTGAGTAATGCCTCGTGTGTTGCAAGCGTCCATATGGCAACGGTAACTGCTTACCATCAGGCGGGCCGCAAGCTTGTTACTGAATTCGTCGTAAAAAATACAAACCCTCATTCAAGTCAATCTTTTGCGGTTTAGTTCCGTGGGTACATGGAGTTTCTTGACACATATGAGCGTATTTTTTTCTTCCGAAAAGAGTACTGCAGCTTTAGGTACTCTTGTTGCGGCGATTCCAACCACTACGGACTAAGACTGACTGGCCAACTAGATCACGAAGAAGACGAAGAATTGACTAACGTAAACAATGGACAAGTTTGACTAAAACTTAGGACGATGACGATTTTTAATAATAATATGTACAGAAATAAATAAAAATAAAATAATTTAATATGTAAATATTAAATACTATCAATGAAGCTGATTACTCATTTTCACCGGTTCAACTCTACTTGCTTCATCGAAAATGAAACAATGCATCTAAATCTTATCATTCCAACGAATTGCTACAAGGGATTTAAAACAAAACCTTGGATTGCATTCTACCTGTCTCACTAATTCAAGCATTAGCTACCATTTCGTTATCTCATTACATAGTTTATTTTTACAAATTTCTTATCGCTTTATCATTTCCGCAAAATCGTCTGATAACCTAACGACAGCTGGTGACGTCACCCGGTAAGATACCTTATGGGGTGTTCTGATTCCTCCCTAATTCGTATTTTAGAATCAGTGCCACGTTTTGAGATTAGTTATATTTATTATCCCAACTTCCCTGAACGACAGATGTTGTGTTGCTTGCGTCGATGCCTACGACTGATTTCCACTAACACCAATTTGATAATTAAGTCAGTTTAATGTATCTACAGTTTTGTTTAGATTACTATTTGATATGCAAAAGTATTTGAGTTTTTGTAGGTACAGAAACATTTAAACATTATACTTATTTTATTGAGTACTATCAAATTTATTTAATTTCTTGCTAATCCGATTAGTAAATTGCAGATCAACAATTTGTTTTTCATAATGTATTTGCTCATATCCAATCTAATAACAATTATTTAAGAAGAGTAAAGCGAATTTCAGTAGACGCATTGAATTTTGAATGATTTCTCTCTTATCTTTCCTTTATCAGTACCGAGTTGTCACTTATGTTTGCTCAGAATATCAATGTAAGTACCTACTTATGCGATAAACATCTATCGGATAATTTGTAGACATGGTTACTCTTTGGTGTTTACGTGTTTTCATTTTGAGAAATCTTTTGTAATTTCATAAGATTTTTTGACATTCAATGGTGCCGATTCTGTTGTAAATCGCACTAAACTAATTTTAGTCACATCTCATCTCTTTCTTAAGAACATGATTGAAAAAGGATAGAACATATTTTAAGTTGTCAAATTAATCTTTGCCGTCTTATTTTGCGTGTATTTAGGCGTGACCGCGATAGATGGCGACTAAATTTATATTGAAAACAAGCATTGGACTAATTTGACAGGACTAAATTTCTTACATCCTTTTCTTATATGCTTTGTTAGAAAGAGACATAGTGACATTAAAATTAGTTTAGTTGTGAACAACAGAATCAGGGCCAATGTGATAAGTTCATCTCTGATACGGACTAACCCCTATGAACCGATGACAAAGCCGAGAATGAAGGCGACTTGCCCAAAAAAAATCCTATTCAATTTGCAATCCCCGGCTTATAAGTGTAAATTGCACAATAAAGTACTCTACTTAGAACCTTTATAAATTGGTAGCTTTCAACGTCCCGTCTAATGTTTTTTATGTAACGTTTAAGTAAAATAATACAGAGGTTTCTTCTACAGATCCCTCAACGTTGATAAAGTTAGTGGTTTGGAACGAATCAATTTTTTCTCTAAATTGTCACAGTAATCAGTACCGCTAGGTTAACTTTTTTAAAATTAAAAAAATATAAAAAGTGAAAACAGACTTAAAAAATACAGATTGGAAAATCTTCGGAAAATGCTTTACTAAGCGAAATGATCACGAGACATTTAAAACCGAAATAAAAAAAAGGAAGAGTTTCTCAATTCCTCTGTATACCTATATGTTCACCGATTACTCGGAAACGGCTTATCCGATTTGAATGGTTCAAACTATTATAATAGATCCCACGGTGGTCCCACATAAGTTTTTATTATGAACTATATTTCTACTTAGAACTAATATTTGCGAAAAAAAGTTATAGAACTTTATATTACACTCACCTTATTCACGACTGAGATTGTAAAAAACGTTAAAGCAGCGAAGTTCCTGTTTTCTATGGTATAAATATATTGGCGGTATATAAATATTGAACGCATATTTTAACACAATAAGTAGGTATCTCTATCTCATATGAGCTTAAATAATTTGCAAAAATAATAATCACGGCTAAGCCTTTCTATTCAGTTAAAAGCCAATTCAAAAGATTTTGTAAGTCAGTAAATTTAATTCTGAAACCTAAATAATTGACACTTTAGTGTAAATTAGTTTTAATTGCTTTGCATTGTTAACATCTTTAACTCTGCTCGTCTATAATCATAAATAGGACGTGTTATGATGACCATAAGAACATTTTTAGTATGAACATTAGGATTGTAATTATTTTTTGACACAGATCTTTGTGTCCTGAAGTTACATTGACGATAAAATATTATACAGGTCGTTGTTTTGGTTAGCGACGAACGACTCAGGGTCGATTATACAAATGATACTGGTGCTAAAAAAATATAAAAAAAATACTTAATTTTTTTTAATAATAAAAAAAAAAAAAAATTGAAAATCATGTAATAAGCTAAAGTGTAGACATAATACTCAACGGGAGTACGAGGGAGTAAAGGGGTGGGGCGATGGCGGCTTGCGCCTAGCTCTAGTCTGTGCACGTGCCTAGTAACCATACTTTGCGGTAATTTTATTTCAAATTGAATAAGGTATTTCTCTACATATTTACAGTATTTAATGGAATGAAGTCCATTTTTGGGGAATATATATTTTGTACTACCGCTCCTAGGTCGCTTGTCTCTGACCAAAACAACACCCAGTATAGGTATTTATGGTAAGTCATTCTGGTTTACGCAGGCAGAAGTCTAAAGACATTAACTATAAAGTGTTCAAGAGATTCAATTGTATTCGTTTGTATTCCACAATTTCTCTTAAACAACATAACTGTTTTCAAAATACTCTCTTTACTATCTCCTTCTTCGGATGTTAATACAAATGGTTGGCAATTCACAACATTTGCACTCGATCTAATTGCTCTCCTCAGGTTGTTTGTAGTGAACCGGGAGCTCCGATTGATTGGCCAATTATACACCGCTAATACCTTCTCCATTACTGAAACCATTTTGTTAACGGAAGCCAATTGATCTTTGTAACTTTAAACTTTTCTACGTTATATTTAGATCCAGTAGATATAATTATGAATTCATGAGATGCTATATTTCTTCCAACGCGTTTGACTTCTACCTATTTTTATCTATCATAAATTGAGATTCACTCTGTAAGTGAAGATATCTGAATTTTAAATCAATTCCTCACTATCTTTGTGCTATATTTATCTATTTGAGATTTTGAATAAATTCGTTATTTTATTTCATTTGTAACTAGAAATCCAAGCGTCAATTCTTCTACAGTGCACTTCCCATGTTTTCCCTATGATTGAATTAATGTCTACGTTATTGTAAGCACTTCTAATATTACTCAATGTCTCGAGGCGTAGAGAAATGCAAAGCAAGCACCACATATGAACACCAGTTGCCTTTAGGCACACACGCGTTCACATCAACGTTAGAAACGTCGAGTTTATCGCTAAGAATAACCATAAAAGTATGATTTATAAACGTCGCCTCACTATTGGCTCGTGTAATAAAATTCACGGCATCGTGCCATGTGCGGCTGAATCGTGCCGTTTCTATCGAATGTGGTTTATTTCTGCATAAAAAGTATATTTTAGACATAAATAAATAGTAATTAATTTTTTTATTACAATATGTTTAATCTGATTTACGTTTTTAATTGGGAAGTGCTATTTTACCAAATGATGATGGTCTAATTAGATGTAGAGCCATATTGTTCCATGTGTAGAGCCAACATATATTCTACTATTCTATTCAACATATACTCTTTATAATAATCGATCTCGCACGTTGAAGAACGGGTTATCCTTGTTCTTGCCATCCCTAAGTATCGATTGATTTGTGGATTACCTCTAGTTGTTTGATGAGCGTTAAAACCTAATGAAGAGTCGGGAAGTGTAGCGGATGCAGCGAGTGCAGCATGCGAGCAGCGCATTTAGGTTCGGACGCCTCCACCGCCCGCGACGTGACATAACACGGTTCGCCCCGCCCACGCGCTCTCGCTTACCCGCCTAGCGTGCGAGCAGGACACCGACACTCCCTCCGCCGAAGCCTCCATGCCGTACCGTTTCTTAGAAAAGCCAACTGTTATTATCGGCCGCGGATTGTTCTCGACCTCTCGCCGCTTTATTTTGTTCCTCCCATGAATGAATCTCCGCGTCCGCGCTCGCAGGTGCGGACCCTCGGGCACTAAATTTTGTCGGCGATTACCCACTTCTAAAATCGTATAGTTGCACGCCAATTTCCAGCACGCCACATGATAATTTCCAGTGGCTGATGCTGCTACGCTTTCGGCTAATTTCTGGGTGCTCCGCAGGAAGTTACGACTTGGAAGCGCTTTCGCCTCATTTCGATTTGCATAGGTTTGACTCGTCACGATTGCTGCTGTCAAACCGCCTACTCTGTTTCACGAATGGATAAATACCCGCCGGATCAACCATCAATCAGGGATCTATTGGCACCAATGCACGCGATTATTTCGGCATGTGCAAGAAGATTTAGTGATAGTTGCCAATGATTGTATAATCGAATTACAATCGTATTAATAAACGTTTCACACATGCTATACGTATTTTAGGTAGGTGTGAATTCATTATCATTTTCCAAATCTTTGATGAACTTTTAGGTTCAAAATTATAAATAGTCTTATTGGAAAGCATATTTACAAAACCTAAGTATAATTCATACTTTATAATATTTATTCAAAACATAATTATGTCCCTCTTTCTGTAGAATATTCATGGCTCATGGAACACTAAAATTAGAACCATTCAGTGTTGGATGAGTGACAAATTTATAGGGCATCGGGGTGTGAAGATGCTAAAAGACTTTTGGCACTAGTATCAGATTATAAACTATGAATGATTTATAATTACAATAGATATAGGCGCATACACGGGGAAAACTGTTTCCTTATCCCGTAAATCCCAATTACTTTATTGTTTATAGCAAACGGTTACATACACAAAACAAACACGTATTAATAACCACTTATTACAGAATAAGCGAAACAAATGATTTTCCCCATTGAGCATCTACAACATACGTACATATAAGGAAACTTTTGGGGTTTTCCTTTTTTTATTAGATATTTCATTGACATAGAACCTGTTAAGTAATGCCAATAATTAATCAATGAAGTATTTTAGGTGTACATATTTACATAAGTAGCTACTTACAAAGTTTTATCATTATCAATATACATAAGTATTCGTACGCGCGTAATGTTATTATCTATCAACAGTGCACCAAAGTTTTAACAGTATAACATTTCGCTATCGACTGATATGAAATTGAAAACGATGTTAATGTTAGCTCAGCGACAAAGAGGGTCGGACGTCGGAACTTCGAATCCTATAATGAACTTGAGATTGCGGTGACGGAAAATAACGTAAAGAAATCATAGCACGGTGGTAGGGTAACTTTGTAATAAGTATTTATCCAGCTAATAAGTACCAGATTCATGTTAAAATCAGCTTCGCAACTTTTCAGTGTATTCCGAGGGTTTAACTTGTAAGCCAGTTCTAGGTTTGTAAAAGTGCAAAACAATGGGATTACAATAATAACTTTTAAGGCGATAAATAGGAGAAAGTATAGGATGATTATGATCAGGAGTTAGGTGTATTATTAGTCCGGCTGTCGGCCCGTGGTGTGAAGGCTATGATTGGCGTTGTTTCGGGACTGGAAGTGGTAGGACCGGTTACGGTTGTGGCAGGCTACGGTAACAGTAGCCTTAACGACTGTAGGCTTGTATGATTAAATTATACCATGCTCCACTGCTTTATTGTAATCGTAGCAAACAGTTATCCATCTTTTATCAGTTCATTCTCCTGATTTTACTTATTTCACCTTACCTAAACTATAGGTTACTAACTAACTTACATTTGAGAATGTTACATTAAATGATATGTAAGCATTTGCATATAATATTTATTTCATAAATTATGTTAATGATAAAAACAATAACACGAGCAATAAGCATCCTCACATGATAATTGAACCATAAGTTAAGTAATCACAATATTTTATCAATCAATAGGTAGGTACAGTTACGTATAAATGTAATGTATTCAATAAAAAATCTAATAAAAATAATACACAGATGTTTCAATAATAGCATTTTAATTCAATTTATGTGTGATTTCAGCTGGTTAAAAAAATAAGTAAGAAAGAGTAACTTACTAAAAATACATTCAAAATTTATAAAAACGTTAAAGTTGACAATCCTGTTAAAGAATTATGATTCAAAAGTATCAACAAAGACATTAAAGTTGTTTAAAGACGATTTCAACTAACTGATTTACATAATATTACTTGAGTCTGCTGACGTCTCTCTGTGACGTCAATTTTACATTATACCTACCTAATTATTAACAAAACCACATACTCGTATCATTAGATGAATGGTAGGTACTTATGGTATGTTATTAACTTATGTAGCAGTTGTATTACGTATATTTTTAGTCATACTTGTTTCGGAACAAAACTAACATTCGAGATTAAATTCAGTTAATAAATAACATAAAGCAAATGAACAAACTCAAAGCAATAGTAGTACAAATATTAATCACAAGTTTGATGTTTTAAATTTTATTAACATGTTTGCAAGCGTGCGTTTTCTCTGCCCCCAACGCGGAGGCAAAAACATGTAATGATTCACCGAGACGCGATCATTTCCACCGAGTCGGAAAATTCCTGTAATCGTGTGGAGACTTTCTTCAGCGATCACTGTACCGGGTGATAATCAACACGCGAAACAAATGTCCATTAACTAACGTACAGAGAGATGTAATAATATGATCAATAGATTCTTCTACTTAGAACTAAATTCAAACACTGAAAATCCTAGTAAGTAAACTATTATATCATCATGATAGAAGACAACTAATAGCGATGACAGGGTACCTAGTAAATATATATTTTGTTAGCAAACGCATGCCTGCAGAACATTCCTAACTAATGTTTTATCGTCGTCAAGATAAGAGAACCGAAGTAGTGGTGACATCATCGTAGCACAAACCGTGTCTTGATAAAGAAAGTGCTCAGTAGGTAACCTTTACCTGATAAGATAAACAGTTTGCTAATTCAAAACAAAATAATTTCAAACGTTGACCGGGAAAGTTATCATACCTTTGTCAATAATTACTTGACATTATCCGAGGCACCAGTTAAAGTTAATCCTAATTTTTGAACAGGCAAGTTGAAGTGAAATAAAAAAGCGGTGATCTACAACTTCCTTGAGTTTTGTGAACGGCAGTGGAGCTCTACTCAACCAAAGTCGACTTGGCACAGACAGGAGCATATCGGATCGAAACTCGAAATCTCAAACCTGTTTTCTGATTTCTGGTGTCTTTATCTGGTACCCGGGTATGCATATATTCGGTCTCTTTCTGTGAGTCACCGTTTTCTACGTATCAGGCCAAGCCGGCCGGCCGCTCTACGCACTTCATGGCCACTCGTTCGACTTCGTCACGCTTTGGCTGCAATGACTTGACGCTTAATGCGACAATAAATTAATGTCCAAAGTAATAAGTAAATAGATTTCTTATAAAAACAAACTATTGCTACACCAGCACAATTTCCAAATCAGTGAATGTGCCTTGTCATTGGTGCATTCGTTTTGTTACAGAGAGTTCTAGACTAGAATTTTATAAGAGAATAAACATTACGGTACTAAAGCCAGGAGATTTATAAAGTTCCGTTTGTCTTCAATATGGCAAAATTCAACAAACAATTTTAAGTCAGTGTTCTAACTCAAAATTGTTTGATAAGTTACCAACGTCTACTAAATAGTGTAATTAAATCTTGTCTAATATTTATTATATGCCATACAAAACGACAGCTACCAAAGGAACTAATTTTAAGTTAGAGCTTAAAGTTCGTCTTTCAGTTTTAAAGATCTTTTTATTATTCGTCTCATTCGTCCCAAAGTGTCTCCCAGGTGAAAGGACGTTTTATTTGTCATCATGCCATCGAGATTAAGAGAAAAATTTACAGCTCTTTAAGCGTTTATGTGCCATTTGGCATGTTCTCGTATAAACATTCAACGTTCGTTCTCCTGTATGGATTTTATTTAAATGCTTTTATATGCACTCTGTAACTTTACATCAATTTAAGCTTTTATTATGTATATGAATATCAGTTCTTGGTAGTTCTTAGAATGACAATTCTCATTAACAGTTAACACAAAACGTGTAAACTACGAATCATTTGGCACACGTTCTTGTTCAGGAGCAAAAAAGAGCAACTAACAAGATGCGTAAGTTTTATCTTTGGCTTGTTTGACATTGAGTATAGCCATGGTCAAAGTCAATTCATTAGAGGCGTACATGTGCGAGTATTATGCGTTTGTTATTTATTGATATAACTAGTGGCGCCAAACATGGTGCACGCTTTGAGGTGTAGAAAGAGAAAGGGAACTTATTCAAAAGTAGGTAATGTTTTTGCTGTTCTCGCTGAGTGTGTTGCGGCAGCGGGCGGCGGGCGGCGCGGGTGCATGATTCATCGGCGCGTGGGCCGAGAGCTTATTGTATTCGCATCCATCTATTCACACTAGATAGCTACGACCTAACTTTTTCTTTTGCATTAGCCGTCTACGAATCTTACCGTCATTTTTGTTGTATGTGTATATGAAATTACTGCTCTATGTAATTTCATTTTCATTGAATCAAATTAGTATTCGAACAAAGTACACTTAACTTGCATTTGAAATCAGGGAAGTCAAGGAAATGAACACTTGTTTCTAAACAAATGCAATTGCGCAGAAGTACATTTCAGAGAATTTGAAACAGTCGTTCATTAAGACTTCATTGTTATATCTTATAGTGTTATTTACCTTTCACCGCGTGTCTTCCACTGCGGTCTGCGGGTCTTTTATAACTATTAAAACAGATCCTTTCGCTTTACCTGCTTTGTGTAAAGAGGTGGTTTTAAACTTTTTATTTAATTTAACTATAGGATTGTGATGTTTATCTCTTCTTTGAATTCTTTCTTATCTGGCGTCAAAGCAGATTTTTGATAATTTAACCGTTACCTACAGACGGGTAATACGGTAGACTGGATATATCTGTAAATATCCACGAAATAAATGAATACTCGATTACAAAATGGTATAGAATTAAAATAGCAAGTGCATTACGGGCTGCCGTTCGGCGTGATGACCTTTAATAGATCGATACACTAAGAGCTGACGACGCCGATAGCGATGTCGCAAACGTGAGCATTGTGGCGGCGCCTGCGCCGGCGTACACGACACGACCGAGCTTTCTCACCGTGGCATTGTAATAGATCCGTTCACTTGAGTTGAGACCTCTATGCAAATACTATAATTATATGTATAGGTACAGCATACTCTATTCTATGAAACAACAAAATACCAACTATGTTTCTAAAAATGGACAATTACTTACATAATTTACATAACATTGACATTGTTATTCATCACACACAAACATTCGCATTCGCATACTCTTTGCATCTACACTACACACACGCACGCTACACACACACCTCAGAACTCACGCGACGCGACGGCAGTTTGTCGTAGTACCTGCATATCTTTATAAATAAAATTGTTAAGTATTTTTTTTTTGTTAATTGATAGGATTCTTTTGTTACTTTTATTTTTTTAATGTCTATTGTTTAATATGCGTTCCTACTCTTTTTTAAATTAATATTATGATTTTGGATTATATAATGAGATTCGTTTTGGCTAATAAGCTGTGAATCTATGAAATAAATAAATAAATAAATAAATAAATAATGCTAACAAAACAAAAACATTGAGGATATTTTTGCCTACAAATCCGCTTTTGACATTGACACGCGATATTATTTATACGCACTTAAGCACTTGTATGATACAACTTAAGTATAATTATTGTTCTTACCTACGTAATTTTAGTCTACAAATTAGATAGGTAGAGTCAAACCTAATTATGAACACCCGATAGATTAGAATTCAAATAAAATTGTAAGTTGTAAGTCATTTTAGTGTATTGATCGTTGGAGCATTTCCCTTTTCTACGTCAACCGTCTCCAATCGTAAATATGTTGGTTACTCAATTAATATTTCGGTTAAAAGTACATTCTCGTATATGAAGGTAATCGACTAGAATATTATGAAATTGTTAGCCTGTGGTTTATCTTAAACATTACTTTCATTAACTTTGACTTGAGCAGCCTCAAGTTAAAGCTTCAGAAACGTTGATCAAAGAGAAGGCTTTGATTGTAATATAAACTCTGGTATATTGGCATTTGGAATATTGTTTTATTTCGCTAAAAGGTTAGTTTGTTGTCTGGTAGACTGGAGCCTTTTACCTGCCAGACCAACTCTTTAACTGAGTATCGTATAGTTACCTGTAGTCATAGCTATAACTGTGCATAAGCATTAACTGGCGTCGTTAAAGTTTTCTATGCGTTTGCCCATCGAGTGTTTATGTTGGGGTCAACAACCCGTTATGCACTTCGAGACATGTTCTTTGTATCTACATCACTTCACTGAAAACAAGAGAACATGGGGCCTGTATTTAATAAAACTTCCTTACCGTAGAGCTACACAATAAGCTATTAAATAACTGAGAAAATCTAAAATTAATCACTTAACGTGTTTTTTTTTGTTATCGCTTTCCGTCTTACCTTTGAGTTGAGGTTCATTGGAAAAGCGTGACCAGTTGTTTGTCTTCTGGACAATTATTATTAGTTTTTGTCTCCTGAAGTAATTATTATTAGTAAGGTACTTTTCAGATTAGCAGTCTTAAAATATTTTTTAAAAACGTTATATTAAAGACCTACATGCACTTACTCTACAAGCCCTAACTTCACAAACTCTACACACCGTAGTCAAAATATGTAGCTTGGCCGTTTCACTACTACAAAAACTATTGAATAACAAAAAAATAATGAACAGTGAATGAATACATTTTTCACCTTACTCCCATGTAACGGTAGCGAAACGGCCAAGCCACATATGTTGACTAAGGTGTAGAGTTTGTGAAGTTAGGGCTTGTAGAGTAAGTGCATGTAGAGTTATAAGCTTGGCTCTACATGAGATCTGATAACTTTTGGACAGTGCGAGCACTATATGTCTTTGCAAGCGGTATATGTCTTGGCAACGTTTTACATAAAAATGTTTTTGGTGGGATCTTTCTACCCAGAACTATCTGTAGGTACCTACCAAGTAATAATTTGAACCACTGCTAGGTAGATCGGCATATCCACTTGCATCGGCTAAAAGCGTAAACTTGCCTATCAAAGTAAGTCAATTTATAGGTACCATTTACGCTCACTGGATTACGCTGTAAAACGACTACCCGTGCTTACCAATAACAGACCCATTTAGCCGACTTGTAAACCAGAACTTCAGCCACAAATGGCTCGCTTAATTCCCGCATTGGAGTCGGCTAGTTAATGTACCGTTGGTTTCTTTTATATAGGTACTAGCAATCTCTGCTTTAGGTTCCTACTTTTGTTTGATGAATATCAACAAAAATATACAACCTGGTTAATTACAGGTGACGGAAATATATATTCGGAACCTAAGTTGGGATCAACATTTACTGAAAAAATAACCATACTCAAAGGGAAAAAAATTATAAAAATGTATAAAAATACTGACGATTACGTAGATTTAATCTGACTGTGTAACTGTTTTGAAGTTAGAGAAAGAGAGCAAGTGTTCCATAAAAATATCAAATTCTACTGTAGTTCTGCGTAGTTATTGACGTACCAAAGATGAAAAATTTCATAAAAAAACCGTTCCCCGTTTTCAATGCGATAAATCTGAAATGATTACAGATTTAGACTCGCACTTGGCCGGTTTTATTTATAATTACCTCAAATAACATTTCCACCGTGATCGACTATCTCTATAACAGTACTAATAGATTACAGTCTGATTCATCGCATCAATGAATTTGAAGGCACAGGAAGTGAAACTGGCCTCGGGTCTAGATTTCACAAGCTCGCACACTTCAAACCTAGGCTTCAAAATTAAGCTATATCGCAGGTAGTTATTTACTTCGAATCGAGTAGGTACACAACTTTTAATTGCTTTAGATTACTAAAACACCTTTTTTGTTAATCATTAACTTAATAGTCACCGGTTCACTTGGAGTTTTAATCATTTTCTCACCGCTATCTTTACGCATGTATATTTTACATAACTATGCTAACATGAGTCATTCGTTTTTGTCACCACATGGTTTAGCATTCGCAAGTAAATCTTAAATCACGTCGTTATCGTCTGTATGCTAAACGCCAGTATTCACACAGTTAAGATTAGAGTGGGTTCGCGTATCGCCCGCCTACACGCCTAGCGCTTGTAGGGTTTTGTTTCGGCACTTCGGTATCTAGACATACAATCACGCTTTGTCAACACTAAACACCTGTCTATGAACGAGATCATGTTGTTGCAACGTCGCGTCGGTTGCAACAAATCTGTTTGGAGAGGCGCGCGCGGCGAGGGGCGCGGCACACATGCATTATTCAAGGCTCATTTCTATTCAACGCCGACAGGCCGCCCGATAAAAACTTCTCGTTTGACAACTTGGACGCCTGCACCCTTTGTACTTACGTCATGTCCCCTACGCTAATACATACGGCGCTTAAGTATTTGTCAATGTTATATTTATGAGTGTTATAACTATGAAGATTTTTAACTAACTTATCGCACTCCTTTCCTATCTGTTGTCCCTTTTATTTTAATAATTCATAAAGCTACAGTAAAAGTTTCTTCCTTACAACTAAGTGGTTTGTTTGTTATGCAAATATGAAATGCGTATCTTACAATGATTTACCTTTGTATGACCTGGAAGTGAGGTCAGACCTGTTAACATGTACATACAAAGTACCTGACTAATGACTTTACCTGTTACCTATTAATGAATCTTAAATAATGGTTCATCTTTAAAATCTATGATTTGACTACTTATAAATCGAAACTGGACAATCTTTAACGTTTTACAGCGTTTTACATTCATGCACAGCAGCGACAGGTTAAAGATCAAACAAATAGTTTAGGCTCCCGGGGCAAAAGCTCAACACTCCAATCGTCGCGTGATCGATTCGGCCTACTTACAACCGACTTATATTCTAACGAAGCAACCTTACAATATTTAGCCCTAATTAAGCATAATTTAAATTACGTGCTTAACCAATAGCCTAATTACGTATAATATTAATAGTCAATATATTTTGGTACATTATTTACTTACTAACTGTCCGCCGCGGTTTCACCCGTTTCTTGGATTAAAGTAGCCTATAATGCATATATCCTTGGCCTATCTGCGTGCCAAATATCATCGTGAGAAGTTTAACTAATCGTAAAAAGTAACAAACGAGGCCGACGCGGACGGACACTTTGCCAATAATAATAAGAGCGATTCGGTTCGGAACAACCATATTGTATGAATCAATTATGCCTACATGTTACAAACCATTTACAATATTAATAATTAGTAAGGTGTACTAATTAGCCTATATTGAATCTTTTGTTTGAAGTTGCATTGCGAGATTACCAATGCCTAATTAATCTCGATTTTCTACTAAAATCCATTCGTATAATAAAATGCCTATAAAAGTCAAGTCTGAAAGGGAACAGGCGAATTATTAGCCCAAAAGTGACAAGTGGTCGAACAACATCGGCCGTCTCAGTGCGGAAGCGGTGGGAACGATACACCGTTGTCGCTGGCACACTGCCCATGACCGACACGAGACGCCTTTACAGTTACTTGTGGGTACACCCTGAATGCTGTATGTTTTACACGCTGCTTTGGGATCTTGCAAGTCTCAGGATTAGCAGGTTAAAAGTCTTCCTTAGAATGTAGAGTCGTTATTGAGTGGTACCTCCATCGATATAGGAGATGGCAGGATATTACTGGATACGGAACACCAAACCTATTTGTTGATTTAATAATATGATATTATCCTTGAAATAGCCTGCACGTCCGACATGCATGCATCTTAAATTAACATACGACTTGTAAAAAGCGAAAATCCGTATTGCGACCTTTTGCTAAGTATTCACAGCTTGAAACGGTTTTGTCGAAAATTATCAGAAGGACCACTGTGATAAGTTATAGAATAAAATAGTTAAAGTTAGCGGGAAGGAGACATGCGTTAGTAAGAAGAGATAATGAGTGTACCTAGTAGGTTCCTACCTACGTACTTACATTATTTTCGTTGCCATTTTCCTCAAAATATACTTCTAGACTGGATTTCGATGAGTGAAAATTTTCTGTATTTTTTTTTTGTTTTGTCTATTACAGTTTTAATAAAACTGAACCCGGGAATAAAACTTATAGGAAAAGTTACTAATAAGGCAATAACTTGCTTGTTATGGGCAACTAACCATACTATCATACAAATACAGACGTGTTACATGCGTAAATCATACGCAACTATTGTTTGCTGATATGGCTTTTAGCTCTATAATGGTCTCCGGCGTGGTGAGTGTCGTACCAGCCCAGTCGTTGTACGTACACAGTGTAGGTACTACAATAACATCTCTGACGTGCAACTCGTGAAACCACAATAAACTCGTGACGCCATACCTCCTCTAAACATACGCGCACCACTTGCTCTGACAGAGCTTTTTATTACCATCATTAGGACATCTCATTCTAAATTCGTCTTTTATGACTGGTATGAAAGGAAATCTTGATTTCAGTGTTGGATTTGATTATAAAATTTATTATTATTATAATTGTGTATCTATTTAATGAAACAGGAGTTTTATTCTTGGTTCAGCATACTTTTAGTCAGCATCACAAAGTAATGCTTTCTAGGATATATTGCGATACATAGGTCAATAGTATTCACATACATACAAAAATTAAGCGGGTGTTGAATTAAAATTAGTTACAACAATAGTTTATGAATGCAATTGCACCTTATAATAACCCGCATAGTAAACGCGCCGGTGACTCTATGTTGAAACTCTCCATGGATCGTGCCGCAGGCTGTCGCAGCCGCTCATTCTCTAATTACTGCTATCAATTCCATTAGCAAACTTATTGTGAAACTACGCGGTTACTGCAAATCTATAGAATAATTTAACAACACCCCATCAGATATTTATGTTATAACTAATCAACATTCGCACTATAGGTACTAAACAAAAAGTGTACCTACACCTAAGTAAAATTACTCTACCAGACCAATATCTCACTAGGTGGGTGATACATACATCACACAAGGGAATGGTACATAAACGTAAATGGTAAATCAACTTTACAACTAACCTATCCACTCGTTATGTACGAGTACAGTACGTACATACGTGCAGCGAGTCGCAAGAGCCTTATTTTTTCGCATTTATATGTTCTATTGCGAGGTAGGAATTCTGCTAATCGTCGCTGGCAACATTTTGCACATGCCATGAACGTTGTTGCTGCGGTAAATGAGTGTAATTTAACCACAAGCAGCCTTCTCACCGCGGCTCACAGTAGAGCCTACCATTGCCGTTTGAGCGAGTGATTGTTTGATAAAAAAGTTGTTTGCCGTAATGCCAGGTCGATTTCTATAGTTGTTCGTAGAGTTCGTTTGCGTCTATAGGTCTAATTTCATTGTAGAGGTCTCATCATAATGGCAGTGCAGGTGTTATCGGGCCGGGGCGTCGCGTCACTCGCCCACGCGGCCGCTCGAGTAAATCACCAAACACGCGCTCGCGCCGCCGCCGCGCCACCACAATCTATGCAAATCGCGAGCTCAAACTTATTGCTCTCGCCTCGACTCCTTTCCAAATGCATACTAAATAGCTCACCGACCACGCCAGCCTTTGTTCCAAGTTTTTGACTTAAACTCCTGTACTCGGTTGACTTTAGTGGAAATATTTTGTGTGTGCTATAAACCGTGTCTTGTTTAGACTACGAAAACTACCGCTTTTAACTTTGAAAAATTGCTTAGGGCTTAATTAAGAAACTATACAAGTTATAGGGTTGCTTGGATGTGTCCTTTCCCATGTATAAAGGTACAGTGGCATTCTCAGAATAAGACACAGAATGTAACGAGAGATGTTGCTCCCGTTCTTCCGCATAGATGCTACTCGCATTGCGATCCAATTATACCTGATACCGACGAGAAATATTATTGCACTGATTTACTAAGGCAAGATAATTACTGTGAGAATCGTAAACGGACCACAATGCTGGCCAAGTATGGTTGTAATAGACATAGGTAGTTAACTTGTTTATTCTTTAAATACATTTCCTGTGTTATTGTTAATTTTCCTAATAAAATTGCCTAGAACATATTTAGGCAACAAAGTCAAATTAAAACCATACTGAATTCCAATCAATCAATCCAAAAAAGCAAAAATAGGCTAACTCTCTAGCTAGATACAAATTTTACTTAGGTACCTACTACTTAAGTTCCGAAGTAAAATATGTACGAGTATAATGCCAAACCTACTGCTTCCTTCCTGAGATTTCAATCAGCGTTATAATAGTTCTAGTCTGATGTTCAAACTTTCTAGAAGAAAACAATTGTGTTCCGAGTGCGTCTTGCATCGTCCGAGTGGCCATTGAACCTTCGCGAATTGTCGACAGCAATTGTCTCCCGCCACCACAATGCAGCTGTGCTTTTATACACCGTAACTGTCAGTAGGTACCTAGTGCTAATTACAACTGGTATCAATTTATCCAATCATATCCACATAACAACGTATCTATCTAGAATATGACGCCTTGCTTAGGTTGTCTCGTGAAGCGCATCAAACTATTGAATACGGCACTCGAACGGTTATATGGTTTAACCGATTTCAAAGCACTCAAGATGTTCGCAACAAACTTGTTGCACGCTAAGAGCGTACCTAGCATAGTCATAAACTTACCCTCTGTCGGCAACATTGCCGGCTTCAGTGTAGTTCGAATTAATTCGATTATCAGCGCACCTTGATCTCGCTAACGCTCTCAGATTCCCTTCATTAGGTAGGTATCTACACGTGCATGGTCCTCTGGTATTAGAGATACAAAATCGTTCTGACGCAAATCGCCAATAGTATTTAATTTTAGAAGTCATGAATGAATGTAAGTATCGACAAACATTCAGAACGTCGACATGTTTTATGTACATTTAACTATTACTCAATATTCAGATGGCGGGCGTTCCAAACTCACGCACTGTACGCTACTGGAAGTTGGTCATGAATTCATTGTTTTTGACGTGGTCGTGTGATATTGAACCACAATAGGAAAGAGTTCAGGTCACGTCTGAAGTCTACGGTTGAAGAATATTAAAGCTCTAAATATATTGAATGGTTGAAGTTTTAAGAATTCTTCCATAATGCCTCGTGTGCAATATTTTTAGTTTGCATATAATTTGGCCACATACCTACATAATTATATCTAGAAGAGTAAGGACAGTGTTTAAAAATCAGTAAAGAACATAATATTAAATTACATAGAGGGAATTAATATCGAGCAGCCATTGTGCAGATGCGTGTGCGCAGTATTTTTTGCGGCACATGCTTCAAGACATTATCGATCGATAGAACGTAAGACGAGAGTATAGGAGGCCGGACCTACATAGCCGGCGTAGTGTGTCTGCTCACCAATCGTATCGTTACATCAGATCCTACTAAAGGCTGATGGTCAGTTTATAACGCAATTAAAATAACAATATTTTATTTTAGGTATCTGTAATTTTTAATAAAACATGAGATAGAAGCTTTACGAGTCTACGGTGAAATTGTTGAAATACGTTTTGTTTTAATTTCTGTTCATTTCTAGGTAGGTTAAAGTTCATTAACTTAATTATTACATTAAGTAGGGGCGCTTGAAGTCGATTAGAAGTTACAAGAACTGTATCTTAAAGATACGTTCAATTACAAAGCAAATTATTGTTAGATTATTATAGCATAAACTAAATAGGAGCATAAGTGTTTCAACAAATATTAAGTCCTTCTATACTAACAGTTTCCAATACAATACTAAAATCTTCCATTAATAAATCATATTGGCCGTTAACTAAAACGCTGCGTAAAGGCCAACATTCACTGGTACTGACATTATCACGGCACTTCAAACATTTACGCTAACAAATATAATATCAAGGTAGATAGGTTCTAAAGCTAGAGAAAACGTCAAATCAATTGACTGATAAATTACTGTTATCATTTTCAACAGTTTCATATGTTTGCAAAACCTAAAAATCTTCGGTCGGTTCATTCCATCAAGCGAGATGATCTTTTTTGATTTTTTCGCACTCTCAAGATACAGGAAGCATTAAGCTTCTGTGCTCATTCACTGCAGCCTGTTCTTATCTCAGTGAGTTGCATCGCCAACGTTCCGCGCTAAAGCCTTCTCTTTACGCCATACGAAAAGCAATCTGAACGTCCGTTTTACAAATACACTTTTTTGCAATACATGTAGCTAATGTACCTACAATTTGCATATATTATAAATATGTACCGAACGTACTGTATGGCAAAAAGTTAGTATATGATTTATAGATACTTATATCGTGGATGCCACTGGGACTATTAGCACTCGATCACTTGGCATGTAATGTCCTGTGACATATTACTTTATATTCAGGCGGGCGGCTGCCGGCGGGCGTCGGCATACGACATTATTTACATATAAGTCGTTGTTCCTGCGCTCATTCATAGCCCGGTTAGCTCAGAGCACGCTGATTTATCGCCTTAATTTCATAAGTATCTCTTTGTTACCATGGCATCTATATCATGTTTGAGTACCTAATATGAGAGCCTTTATTGGAAGGTATACTGAAAGGGTCATACAAAACTTTAATCCCTAAAATGTAATAAGCTAAAGTATATTTTTATAAAAACTAGCGTTTACAATTAATGTAACTACAGTTGTAAGTGTGACAACCTTTAGCTAATCGTTGGTCGTCCATGCTACGGTAGCTTGCGTACAATCTAATTTAAGCGACCGATTTTAGAGTTGAAGTTCTTATGTGGGTGGACTATGTAAATCCTATCTTTGGCTTGTTCTTAGTGTTGATGAAAAAAATACTCCTCAGATAATTCGAAGACTAGTCCACGGAGATACTCAAAAAAAGTTAATTGATTAACGCTCTTTAAGTACATATATTGCAAAGTACATAGTACAATGATTTTCCTCTTAGTTAACTACACTGGAAGGGCCTACCCAATCCATACTACACCCACACTTGCAAAATGAATGTGATGGTGTTTTTATTGCATCTCATAACTGTAAGACGAGCCGCGACATTTGCTGAGAACTTGCAATCTGAGTATTAATTCACAGCTGGCAAGGCGAGTGCGATGATTCATTAAGTCTATCTTCACTCTGATACACACTGTTAATGTATCTCAATGGCTTAAATTAGATTCCAGTTTCGTATAGCAAAGAACGGGTGGATACGACATTATAATTGGTAATATTCAATGTTGGCAGCAGTCTACGTGACTCAGAGGTGTGCTTCTACGATTATCTCTGTAGACTCAGTTACTTTAAATTTAAAGTAAAAATTGGCATCAGCACTGAAGAGATCACCCGAGTGTAAATGATATAACTTCTCGATATTACTCAGCTTTTAAGACAAGACAGTAATTTAGCGTCTCTATTTTTTCTTTTTTTGTAGATCTATATCTGCCTGCATGCGATACCAACAATGTTGAATTTTATTGATCTTGATTCGTTTCTTTTGGCGGAATGATTAATATAGATTAGACACTTACTCCAGTTCTTTAATAGTTTACATTTAAAATGACATGGAATAAAACCCAAACGATGAACATAATTAATCATGTCTGGTTTACAATTAATATTGCACATACGTAAAACCAACAATGGATTTTGCATGATTGCATAACATTTGCGTATGTGTTGTGGCGATATTGCTTGCCACGGGCTGACGCAGCGGTTGCGCTGGCGACGGGCATGAACGCAGCTCGTACGTCGTCGCCGTTGCATTCTGTGGTGAGGCGACCCGCGTCGCCAGTCCAGTAGCCCTCGCCTCAGCTTGCTTGACGCGGGTTGTGTTGCACTTTGCTTACAACGAGTGCAGTACACATGCCACGTGGCCGCCACACCACTCCTTTGTGCCGTACACGTACACCTCTCCAGTTTGTAAACATTCACAGCGTCAGATAAACATCTTTGTGAGTACTTGCACGACCGCACGCGCAGATTTTAATAAACATACCTAGTCATAATCCTATCATTAAATATTACACGATTTTAATATTCCGGCGAGGCGTTAATAAAAACCCGATGCCCCATTTTGCTGGCAGATAAACGTGAAAGAGGTTGTCTCTACTGAATAATGAATACAGGGTGGAACGAAATTAATTAATAAAGCCGAACCGTATGTTATCGATCTTCTTAACTACTTGTTGTGGGAACGAAACTAGCGAATGGTACCTACCTAGGTAGGTAGCGTAAAAATATCAGATGAATAAAATGTCAACGAGGCTGGTTTTACCTACACCTTTCTATTTATTCAATAACCTATTATTATAAGATCTTGATTAAGCTCCAATATTAAAATATTTAACTGCCTTGTAGTTAAATAGGTGAAAGTTAATTAGGTGAATATTAGTCCAAATACGTTAGCGATGGAATTTCCATACTTATCGGGAATACACGAATGCTTACATAACTGACCTTTTATGTTGAAAACAAAATATACGAAAACCGCACCGTGGGCCGATTTGAGCAAACCCGTAGAGCACTGGACGGTCAACCGAAAATTAATTAACATACTTTGGCGCGCAACCCTCGACCGTTGCGCGGACGCGGTACGGTGCCGATCCCGCTCACAGGTGGCCACGCCACCCCACCCCCTATATACGCCCCTGCTACAAGGGCTGCCACGTTCATAATAACTCGTGACTAAAAAACAACAAAAATGCTTTTGTTGTACCAAACGAGTCAAATGTTTTATTTAATCTGAATATAAGATTACTTGTACGAAAGAAATTGTCTGTAGATTGAGGTTTTTATACGCAAGCATTCCTATAAAAACGTCAAAAAACATCTTAAGAAAACTGTAGAAGTACTCGAGGATAGCTCAGAACAGAATCAATAATATTTAACTATAGGTATAATAGACAACCCTGTAATAAATTCCGAGCAAAGAATTTAATATACTAATTAATTATATTTCCGATATATATATGAAACTTTCTCTACTAGACTATAAACTAAATCCATATTGAAATAAAAGTTCTCCAGAGAGATATTTATATGTGGTATCATTATGAGAAATGCAAATTGCGTTTCTGTATACATGTTGGGTACTTTTATAGATTTTTACAAGAAACACGCGATATAGAGGGCCCACACAGCATTAAATTACCGGAATTATTCCGTTGTTGATGTTAAATGCATTCCTGTAACAGGAATCGCGTGCAACCCACCTATGTGTACCAACTTCTTAGGATAGCGTTACATTATATTTTTCCCTTCACTACCTATAAAAATTTACAACACAGATGAATGTACCTACGAATATGGATTTGAAACTGAAAGTAGTCAAACGTGACGAACCGAGAAGAAATTCCAGACGAGCGAAAGTAATGCAATTCTGCACACCAAATGTAAAAAAAAAGTTTCTGTTAATATTGAGACTGAAGCTGATATAACGGAAATCATCCAACAATCATAGCAATTCACTTTTGAAAGTAGATGAATGTATTTCATGAAATAATAAACGATTTTATTATATATAGGTAGCTATACGCATTGTAGGCACATACTATATGATAAAGTAAACATGTGTTTCACAAAGGCTTCTGTATGCGCAATAAACGTACTGTTCTAGCTGTTCTGTCTTTTACCTCGATATGACTAACGCCTATGTACCAGTATTCATACGCTCGATCGGCATCGTCTATAAATAATAACTTTATACCGGCCACTACATTTATAATATGGCTTTATAAATTACCTAAGTAATATTAGGTGTCCATAAATTCATTGATAGCCCATAACAATGATGTAATCTTTTCGGAGAGACTATAAATAGTGAAATTGAAAACATGTATTATGATTAAACATAATTTTAATCTACTTGATATGATAAAGCGAGCGAGTACGCGGGTGACTAGGCGACCCCATCGCGCCGACCGACGACGATGCGAGGGTCCCACTTATTACAGACACTTGTCATATCAGCACAATGAGTCCGGGGCACGGAGCGATGCTTTATTATTTTAATTATTGCACGTTCACGATGCGCCCTTTGTCAGCCAACCGCGAGCGAGACTGCTTGAATTAGTCATTGCTGAATAATAATTGTTCTAATTGAAGATCCTTCATAACGGCTATTTATATTGGCATTTGAATTATTTGGTAACTGGCAAATGTGTGGTGTGTGTATACGAGATATTATGAACAAAAATAATAACAACTATGTAAATAGGTAAGTGTCTACTTATATTATTGTAAAACCAAACGATTCATCGAAAATAGTTTGGAATTAGCAATAATTAAATCAGATTATAAGTCTTCTGCGTTACCTATGAAATTAAAACAACATCATAAATCATAATCAGTCAGCCTGTAGATAATTTAGCTGTACATTTTATTTAATTAACAGTAACCGTTTCTTCGATTAAAAGTAGGTACTTACTTAAAATTATTGACTGAAAAGGAATCAAGAGAAAATTGAATTTTATTTTAGGATAGGACAAAGAACGTTTTCCGTCCGCCACACCACTACATTCAAACAACGAAACGCAGTGAGTGCGAATTCGTTGCGTCAATATGGGGGCATGTTGACATGATATGCACTATAAGTCGCAAGTGTGTAAGTTGCTATTATTAACTTTGAGCAACGGTGATTTCATCAATTTCTGAATTCCCGTATTGAAAAATGTACGATTTGAGTCTATTATAAATATTTTGTAAGAACTTTATCTATATGCCCTATATGTAGGACTCCCAAAAAACAACATAATAATAAGTATTCAGTGGAATATTCGAAAGGTTGTGCAAGGCCTACGTAGATCCCCAAAAAGTCATTGTTTATATCCCTATGGATATAAACAGTGACTTTTTCTTTTTTGACGTCAAGCATTTATTAGTGATGATTCTAAATTGTATTAAGAAGCTATCTTCTTAATACAATTTAGAATCATCACTAATAAATGGCATGTTTTAATGCTTTACAGAATTGTTGCTATTTTTGTGTATTTAACGGTTAAAGATATAGGTAAAAATAGGATTTATAAAGTAGCGAGGAGGACAGCGACTCGCGAAGGCGGCGGGCGCATATTTTACTCGACTCTCGACTCGATCCGATCTTCATAAAGAAATTCCCCGTTTTGATATTATATTTATATTGTAAATATTTCGTACCTGCATATTTCTAACAGTAAATATGAAAATTTCCGGAATGCTTCCGACCTCGCCTCTTGGATCTTGAGGGAGCAGAGATTATTCTGTAGGAATTAAGAAAATTTGGATTCGGAACGTTTTCAATTTTTGTAGAGCTACATGATAGAAATAGAAAAACATTTGGCTTAAAAAGTCTGTCACTGTTAATTTGTTGACGGCATTAAACAGCAATTAGCTTCTTTCACACCTCGCTAGCAAATGTCATATATAATTTTGTTTACATAGTTAGGAAAATCGCGGCAATGCTTACATGAATGTATTATCGTATAGACCACAATACGATTGGAAGTTTACAGCGCGAGCATCCGACACGATAAACAAACAAACCGCTTGACGTCACACGCACTCGACGGCCGAGACTGCTCCTATCAAACTGCTATTAAAATTAACATACACTCTAGATATCATCATCTTTGTTGTCTATTAATTATGATTAATGCTGGTTTAAAGATATTTTGTTAAATAGGCACGTACTTCTATACAGATATATGATTAAACGAAATTACTATATTTTCTTACAATTTGAAAAAAATATGTTCCCGATCGTACAGTACATGTAAATGAGCTCTTAATTGATATGGATTTTTACAATATTTGAGAATTACAGTAACCTGATCCTTCGACTTTAGTTTGTTATGTTAAGAATAGAGGTATGTTAAGCAAGGAACCGTCTTGATTCTGGTATTATGATTGATGATGTAGGGAACTACTTAATTATTGAATTTGCATTTTTACGGGAAATATTATTATCTATCCTGGACGCGGCATAGTTAAATCCGTACAAGCTCGTGGGAATTATTTTATCTTTGGTGGTAATCGTAACGAATACCATTAATGAATTTCATCCAATCAAGGCCCACGAATGGTTATCCTCGTACCGCGTCATTGGATGAAATCATTAATGGTGTTCGTTACGATTACCCACCAAAAATACTGAATAGCCCGGCTGATATTACCGAACGGACTTCGTAGAAAAAACTACTCTGTGCGGAACAATTTTATCGCAGCCAAATAACGTTACTTTAATATGGTGTTCTGTTCCTGCCTTGAGTAAGGTTGCAAGATGAGATGCTACGCTGATAGTGTGAGGGGACCATGCAGCTGATGATACTTCGGTGTGTCCGTTCCGCTGCCACAGCGACTCCCACTTATTTCTTCTTTAAACTCTTTTTCAAGTAGGGTGTAACAAGAGAGTCTGCAACGCAAAAGTGATACCCCTGGTGTTGCAAGTATCTAGACTACAGTAACCACCAGGCGGGCCGTATGCTTTTTGATAAAGAAACTAATAGTGATCATTATGTTTGTTACAGCGGGCGGCGCGCTCGCAGCCGGCACCATTGCGTCCCCGTGGAGCACGGCGGCCGGCGCGCCCGACACCAACGGCTCGGGCGGCGCCGACGCAAAGCATCTCGACGTCGGCGATGCTAGTGACGATGAAAAGGTACATTGAATATCCCACTCCGATACGAGTGTGTGGAGCTGGCTGAAATGAGTCCATTACATTTCCACTAAGTACCTTCCACGACCATCACCTCACTCTTTGCTTTCGTCCTGAACAAAACCCACGACCCACGTTTTAAGCAAGATTAATATGGATATGCATATTCTATACATATTGTTTCCTGTTTTCCATGTTACGCTTACTTTTATTGTGTTTAGGCCTGTCTTTGACCACCATCTCACCATGGTAAGTGCTGGTGTGGCCGAAGGTGGTAAGCACACAAAGCCTTGAAGAAACTGGTTCTCAAGTGCAGCTGACGGAACAGACATAGGTGCTTGGCGACATATTTTCAACTTGAGGTTGGTAGCCAGCCAGATGGGTACTACAAAGTACCCTACCACCGTGCTATGGTTTCCTCACGATGTTTTCCTTCACCGAAAGCTCAAGTTCATTGTAGGATTCGAACCCGGGATCTTCGTCTCGGTATCCGATGTCACTAGCACTGAGCTTTCACTTTATATTACTAACCAAGAAAAAGTAAAAATCTTATATCAAGACATAATGAAAAAGCTGCATTTAACTTACATCTTTTTTATGTATTCGTAGTTCGATTAACAAAACCAGAACAGAGCGTTTCGAGTGGTTTCAAGGAACTTGTGATTCACGATGTTTTCAATCGTTGTCGGTTGGACCAAGTCGAGGGCATAGCGTTATTTTTGTTTTCTTTTGAGAATAGAAGCGAGTCTATTAATTACAATGACGCACTGCTCTTCTTGTAACTGAGTGTGTACGCAAGCTGACGTACAATTTACAAATTAATACATCTGTTTAATACAGTATCCTTTTCTGTGACAACCTAACTGAAGTTATATAAACATTTTCCCCGAGAAACATCTACCATGCTAACTTCACAATATTTGCTTGAGTTTTTCGATTATATGAATGTGTATTTTTTTACGTAACAAACAATTACATTTCTGAAGTATCTGATCATTTACACATCGTTTATTGGTATTAGGTAGTTGATTAAAAAGATCTGATGATTCACAAATTGCTAAAGAAAAACATGTTTTCAGGATTTGTCGGCAGCCGACGCAGAGGGAGTATGGAGTCCAGATATCGAACAGAGTTTTCAAGAAGCGCTGGCCATCTACCCCCCATGTGGCAGACGCAAGATTATACTCTCAGACGAAGGAAAGATGTACGGTGAGTCCGAACATACTAAACGAACTAAGCGAAACATCGCTAGAATGCCTACCACAATCTCATAAACGTTATTGACAAACTTTACAATGGATTATTAAAAGTGATAGCGCTCGCGCTGTCATTACATTCGATTTACCTACATGTCGATTTGGTTCAATAATGGAGCGATATCAAGGCCGCACCGCCTAAAATGAACAATGGATGTGGCACGAGACAAAAGCCACAGTAGGTACCTATTGATGCCAGCCGACAAAGCGGTTTGCGCAATAAGATTCCGCGGAAAGACGTGAACCGACAATTATTATCTCTCTCGATCGTACCATGTCGCCAATTCTAAGAAGACAAGTGGAAATGCAGTTTTTGATCAGCATTGACATTTTTAATGTTGATACTTAGTAAAAGAAGTCCAGAAAATCTTTTTAAATAAACTTGACAGCTTGAGACGGTTCGAATATTATTTTTCTAAACTATTCAGCAGTAAGGTAGTAAAAATAGATACATCGCATACGCATCCTTATTAGATATAGAAGTAATTTCTTGAATTTAATTCAAATTATTATTCAATAATATTTTCCTACGAAAAATTAATTATTATGTACCTATTATTTCAATAACTCTCAACGCTTAAATGTTGACAGCATAGTGCTACAATAGCAGAACACGAATTTTTTCACGTTAAATTGTTAACTTAGGAAGCTCGTTAACGCGAACGTGACGATTGCTACTAAAAGCGACGTACAGTCCCTACAGTACATTAACTCCAAACAAAAATCTGCTCTTGGGACTTTAAGCGTTTATTATTGCATATTAATTAAGCAAAAGTCAACACTTTGTCAAAATAAATATTTACCGTATCCAATCTCTTTTTTAATAGAGATGACATAGGTATATGGGGTAGAATTGATGAAGAACAATTATTAGAGGGAGCTACTGCCATTACACCGCCGGACGCACATTAAGTTTGCGTCAAGCGCCAACATTATACGTCCCGGTTTTAATTAAAGGACTGCCCGCTCAGCCCCGTCGTAGTGCCAAATGGAATTGCTAAACAAATTTACCACAGAGGCGATGTGTCCACCTTAAGTGATTTAATAGGCGGAAAGAAATGCGATGTTTAAATTACTTAAATGTTATGGACTCGGTAGATACGAAAGCGGAAATAAGGGTGAAATATTTAGTATGTAATAATCCTTAACCATTATCCATTTTGATATTTATTAAAAGAGGTATATTAAATAAAAGAATTTTTTACGTTACTACCCTGCATTTATAGACAAAATTCATATGCACCTAATGTTTTGGAAAACTAATTAGTGTTAGGTGAAAAAGTTCTGCAGAAAATTAAGTAGAGACAGTGAAAGTACGTGGTTCTAGGTATAATAATTGCGGACACGCGTCGCGTCGTCCGGACAATATATGACCACATTACTCGAGGACGTGTCCTCCCGAGCTTAATCTAACGCGAACGCTCTAAAAGTGCGTCACCCATGTCCGTCCGTGCTCCACGCTTGTTCTTTACAACCCGCACCCTCACCCTTACAAGAGCTCTCGACGTATATCTAATCTACTACAATCCGTCTACACTTCAACTGAAATAAAACTGAACTCAACCGGGTGTTTATAACATTTCTTCTAATTCACCACGAGTCGTTAAATGTTTCTTGATAGTTATATTTATAGTGAGGACCCGTGTTGTGATTCACTCGTGAGAATGATTACATGTAATTAGGTTTTGAGGGCTCTCCTTTAGGTGTTAATAACTAAGCAGACGATTAAATATTACTAGCACAAGATTATTTCAAAGTTTATACACATAATATGTATGTAGGTGCCCAGACAAAGTTATAATATTTAGAAATGGACACCTGTTTTGTTAATCTTTTGCTGTGTGCCTTATTTCTACTGTACCTATGTCTATTCGCTATCGCGAAGCATAAGTTTGCAACTATGCGATAATTCAGTGATCTGTTTTGGCGCAAGATATAACGTTATTGAATGGAGTGTGACCTGTACCTGTGATAGTTGCACGGCACGTGAGCGGTAAGTTAGTGAAGCAAAGCTCGCACGATGCGGTGTGTAGTTGGGAACAGTTTGCCAACAAAGCCAGTGCTCGCAGCACTGCTGCCGGCACGTTCGTGAGTTAAGACATTCAAAACCGCTCAATATCCTGGGAGTATGAAAGTTTCGTCGGCGCACGGCTTCACGTGGTCCGGGGGGCGGCGGGCGAGGGGTTCGCCGGGAGGGCTAAACTATGCGAAGAATGCGCAATTAGTGAGCGAGCGAGCGTGTAAGGGGCCCGGCCGCGCCGCTAGGCGGCGAACGCAGTAAGAAAATATAAAGAAGGGGCGGGCCGCCCGCGCCCGCGCTCGTTGTTTAGCGCCCCGCCCGCCTTCGGGCATAACTCCCGATTGTCTCCCGAGAAATCCTCCTTAGACCCGTCGCAACTCAACCCTTTTGGCGAGGATTTGCTTCGCATAGCTTCTGTTTGGGTCAGCGTGAAATTCTGCTACGACGCCCGTATTTCAACACAAAGTCAAATGTATCTTTTATCGAACATTTATTTCTTTTTCTTTAGCTTTCAGAAATAGATATCGACAACAAGAACTCTCTTTTAGGTTTCTGTACCCAAAGGGTGCCAACGGGACCCTATTACTAAGCCTTCGCTGTCCGTCTGTTTGTCAGTGGGCTGTGTCTCATGAGCTGTAATAAGTTGATAGTTGAAATTTTCACAGAATGTGTTTTTCTATTGCCGCTATAACAACAAATAATAAAAAATCAATGAAATTAAAGGGACCCTAAAAGAACCGTATTTACGGAACCCTTCGTGTGCGAGTACGACTTCCACTTGGCTGGTTTTTTTTTTTGGTGTAGGTAATTTCTTGGGGTTTTATTATTTCGTTGAAGATACTAAAAATTGCTTATTCAATGGTTTGATTTATTGGTAAAGCATTTTAAAATATAGGTATTATCAAAGGAATACATATAAAAAGAATCGAAATCCTTCCTATATCTAATAAAGTTAATGTAACATTATGTTATTTAAGCTTTCTTTCAAGCTCTTCTCGGAGAAAAAATATCTAGAGATTATAAAAGCTCTTTAAGCGAAAACAATCGCGAAGTCATGCCTCAGGTACGACGTTAATGTATTTCTGATGGATCTCCAATAACTCCCCAGTTGTCGAATAAATTACGCTTCAAAACGCTAAATAAGATCAGATAAATTTCAAATAAATGAAAGTTTCATTAATAGCGTTATCAAAATAGATGAATTAAAAATCAATTTAAAATGAACACAATATTCATAATGTAGCTGAAGCGTGCACGCACAATTTCATCCGCGCGGAGTGCGCGAGAGCGTGGCCGCGTCGCGCTGGCAATGGACCAAATTAGCCAACTAACGAACTAATAAATAATGATCTCTTGTTTTTCTATTCACTATGGAATAGAAACGTTTCGACGTTGATCCTTCTCTGCACCGCACTATTTATAGAAGGATGCACACGACGTTTCGGGTGAAAGCACTCTTAATGCTCAATTCGCGGCACGGATGTCACAAGTGGAAGTTACACTCACAACACAACGAATAACATACGGCGTGTATATTCTCTTTACTAATTCGTGTTAACAGCAATTTGTTAGAGTGGCCGCACTTACTAATTTTAGCTTAACACCCGCCGTGAAAAGTTTACGACAGTGCCATAATTTCAAAGTAATTTCAAGAATGTTTGACTTAACAGTTTTCAGGAGTTTGTTTATCAAGCTCTGGCTTTTAGATCTATTTTATTATAGGCGAATACATTTCTTCTTTAGAGGGTATCCTTGTATTCAAACTTACATTTAAGCACGCAAACTACTTAGCTCTTGAATTAATGGCATAGATATTTATTTTCAGAAGAAAGAAAATTGTTATATACTAACTCGGACTGAGATCATTGTAGTATTGCTTCAGTGAACTTACTACAGCAGTCTGCTACAGAATATGCTACGAATAGACACTCACAGGAAATTAAGCAACCATTTTAAAAATTTCATGAGCAGGTATTCCATCAACCCACTTCAATAAACTCTATACGATCGATAATACTGTACTGTCAGCCAATCTACGTATGAATAGTTCGGTCGGTGTCGGTACATGTACGCATCGCCTCAACGAGCAAGCAAGGGGTTAATTAAATTCGCACCAGCCGCCTCTCGTTGCCATCGCATTCCCCGAATTCAATGAGATTTCAATTTACTTTGGTCTTGCCGAGACTTCCTCTATTCTACGCTGTCCACGAATTAATATAATACTATTCACGAAATTAAAATTGCTACACCTTTGCCAGACCTTAGGTACTTATAAATGGTATATCAAAAATAAAGAATATACACGCAATGTGTGAAGGTAATATGTTAAAATTAGTTCAAATTAGAATAAGCAAAACAGTAACAGACTTTAAAACAGAGAAGTCTCGTTATTTTATACTTTTTAGCGTAAACTCACTTCTTTAAAAGCGTTTTTTTAAGTTATTTTTTGAAAACAAAATTACAAATCTAGAGAAAATAATTATAACATACATACACTAGAATGACCCCTACGTTTTATTTATTTCAAATAATATTTATATTAATAAGCAAAACGTTATAGTGAAAATTATTTAACAATGGGCAGCCTGCATTGACTTCGTCGGGCAATCCACCCCGCATTCCTGCTCGATTGCAGTTTCAATGATTGAAAATAGCTATTCAAAATATTTTGAAAATTGTTTCATAACGGGATCGGCAGCGAAGCTGTGCCGGCATCGCATTGTGCATAGCGCGTTTGTCTGAATCAACTATGCGAAACATTTCGCGGGTGATGTCAATTGGCACATGATTTTTATATTCACATATTTCATGCATTCAACAGTCATCAAACATTGTTTTAATATTATTTCAGGAAGGAATGAACTAATAGCGAGGTATATAAAACTCAGAACAGGCAAGACACGCACGAGAAAACAAGTGTCATCTCACATACAAGTTTTAGCGAGGCGGAAACTACGCGAAATACAGGCCAAACTCAAAGTGGTAAGAACTTTTATAATATGTTCACCGGATCGGAACTCTGACAAGTTAATTCGTATTTAAACTTGAATTATGAAATACATACCTAAGCGAGCAGCTAGGCGGTTCGTAAAACATTTATCAATGAATATTTTTTAATAGCATAAATATTTTTTGTTTCAATATAAAAGACAAACGTGCATAGGTTTTTTATCATTTGAATTGAATTAAATGTGCAAATTTTCAATAAGATTGTATAAAGAATCAATTATTAAACTATAATACGTACGAATGACATTTAGGACGGCGGGGTGATGAAAGAAAAGGCCATGCAGTCAATGAGCACACTATCTAGCGCACAGATCGTTGCAGGTTTACCGCACCCCGCGTACCACCATACGGTACTCAACTTGCAAAAGGCATGCCTTTGTGTTAATTGTCAAAAAATTAAATCGCATCTATATCATTTGCTTCTCTACTATATAGGCATGATGCCACATGCACGCAACACATGCAAATAATTGAAAATATTAACACTATACGATTACTGAATTTGCTTAACTCACTATACTGTTTTTTCATAGTAAGTAAGTTAGCTTTCTTGTAATGAAGCATCTCGGTTCCAAAAGTTAAAACAGTCTACGATACAAAATAACAACACTGAAAAGGCAAAACTATGCGCAATAGCATCATAATTTTTATAGACTTTGTTTTCATGCTGAATTTTTAATAACATGCGCTTCGTAATAAGTGTGTAGACGATTTAAAAGTTTGAGCATAATCATAATAACAAAGCTTTACAAAATGTTTAATTAAAGCAAGAGCGATTAAACAGATTATTTAACAAAAATAATTTATTATTACAGCAATTTTGGCAACCTGGTCTACAAGCGGGGACTTCACAAGAGTAAGTTTCTTACTTACCGTTCAAATATCACTTTCAAGGCACTTATCTTATTTCCTGCTTGATTTTATCCACATATTGCTTACTGAGTCTTTAGTTGTTTTGCTGATTAAATCATGCATCCGGATCGAAGGCCCAAGTAGTTAAAAAAATGAATTTTCTAAGACTTCAAAGACTGAAGACCAAAGTAGCGTTTTACGGTTTTACCATTCTTGTAGCCCGATGATGATTTGACATTTCGCAATGATCCTCTGCTTGGTTCAATACGACATGAATATGCTTCATGAATTTTGGCCATGATGAGATATCCAATTTGCTTAATTACCAGTAAAACCAATAGGCTAGATTCGTGAAAAAATCAATTTAGTTCGTCATTTACCTACACTATCAAAAAATACACGTATTTTTTCTTTTGTCAAGATAAGTAGATATGTTGTATTGAAGTTCCGCGTGACGTCACGTTATAGTACACTTTTTATTCAAAACTTGACGTGCTTTATCTTTGTCAATGTTTAATGATTTGGTAAAGCAAGAAATACGTGTCCAATATTTTTTGATAATCTAACTGACGGACTAATTAGAATTATTATTTTTTTACCCAGGAATCATCCCTTTTACAAAATCTAAGTAAATAAGCTTATTGACTTTGCAGAACATTTCACAAAAGTTCCAATTTTTGGTTCTATGTTATCAGGAGATAACATCAATGTATGTATTGCAGCGTAAAGCCTTTCCCCGGTGCGGGGTACAAGGGCGTCCCGGGCGTGGGTGGCGTCGGTGTTCCCGGCGGGACCGACGTGGCCCCGCCGCCGCCCTGGGAGGGCCGCGCCATCGCCACGCACAAACTGAGGCTCGTCGAGTTCTCTGCCTTCGTTGAACATCCCCGGGACCCTGATACGGTATGGAATTTGACATCTTATCATTAATATTTTCCGGGGTCTGTGTATACCGACACCTATAACCTTGATGTCTCCAAGGCTGGGTAAACGTGCTACATCCTCGGCCTCTTCATACCTCCTCCTGGGGTCAATCGGTAGGACAAACGCAAAGACATTTAAAAAAAATGCCGATTCTTAGAGGTTAAGCAAGAGTTACTTCACTCAAAGAGCAGCTCAACAGGGAAAATATTGCAGCTAAATAACTTAATGTTATATTCCTGTCGCCCCAGAGGGAAGGAACTTCTCTCTCTGCACTCGGTGGCGCTAGTGTCGAACTCACTCATTTTAAGAATACGAAACTCTAATCTCTTCGCGGATTCAGAAGTGATATTGCAAATGAACTTTACAGAATGGCACTGCTGATGAGCTCGGTATCGCCGTCTGCCCCGGTTGTTGCAAGCGTCTACAGGCTCTATGCTTTTTCGGCGAATTTGTTGAGACTAAAAAAAGCTTCTCATTGCTTGTGTTGGAACTGTAGCCTCACCGTGGTATAAGCGATAAGAGTCTTAGGTTTAAAGCTTTACGATAGATGACAAAATGGTCAATTGATCATCAGGGATCTCCCATAGTGACCTGACAATTTGTCCAAGTCTTCCATTCCTTCAAATCACTTCTGTTTCTATTTCGGCAAAGTAATGTGACATGAGACTATACAATCCGACGTCTGACACCTCGAGTAAGTATCGGTTCGAACCCTAACTTTGTAGTTTGACTTGAGCGTGCTTGAGCTTTCGGTGAAGGAAAATATTTGATGGAAAAACGTTACATAGTGTCATTGTTACTTGTATTCTCCTCTCTAATTACTATCCTCGCTCAACGTTTAATATATACCCGAAGCACTGACTATGTATACCGGCTATAGAGTAAATAATTTTCAGTCATTGTTTGTATCGATATTATGAAAACCGCAAACAAGCCATTAAACATACCATTTTTTTTCGAAATTAAACCAGGGTCTCTACTGCGTAACTTGGTGGTAATCGTAACGAACACCATTAATAAATTTCATCCAATCAGGGCCCGCGAATGGTCATCGTCGCGTCATATCGCGTGCGCGTCATTGGATGAAATAATTAATGGTGTTCGTTACGATTATCACCAAAGATACAAAAAAGCCCGGCAGTGGCTAGTTTATAGATTCAAACATTTATAAAATTTAGTTGCTTCATTTTAACAAGCTCCCCGTGCACTTTAGTATCACAAACACTAAAAGCAATACGATAAACAATTTCAACAGCAACAACAATTGTAATGTTTGTAACAATGAATAAATTGAAAGTGACGTACCTTGAACTTTTCAATAACACGTAATAAAAAATACCCAGATCGAAAGACAAATAAACTAAAAAAGTAGCTTTATATTTTATAACTTGCTCAGAATTAAACTGTCGGGATTTCTTGATTATTTATAAAAATTAAAGCCTGCCAAGTACGAGTCGAGGATTCCTTCCTATCTGCGAAGCCATCACTGTTGTCAAAAACCGGACCGCAGAACTAAGTTCGTTTGTGAAGGAATTTTGATGATTTCGAAAAAACTGTGCTATTTAGAAACATCGTTCTATTTTTCCTGTAATATTTATATCATTGTTTATCAACTGTAACTATTTCACTTTTTCGCAAAGCAAACTTCGGTAATAAGGGGGGATTGTTTTTGTGATATTTCATCTTAACTCAAAAACAACGCAACATAAAAGAAAATAAAAACGATTTTTGGACCCTTTCATAATGATACCCAATTAAACTTGTAGCCCTACTTTGAAATTTCGGTCCCCCCTTTAGGTCTCTTTTGAAAAGATTTTGTTTTTAAATTTTATTTGCTATATGTTTGGGTACCTAATCAATATTTACTCTTTTCCAAAGTTAAAATTTAATAGCATAGAATAGAGTACCCCCAGCAGACGGACAGATGGAGTGGTTATTAGGCGAATATAAAGTTCAAGAGCATCTTACTTACCTACAAAGATACCTTACCTTACTTGTACTTGTAGAGGTAGACCCTGGTACTTACTTACCTGTACTAAATATAAGTGCAATAATGTTTTATTTTTTATTTCCAGTATCCGCCAAGCACAGCACCAGCGCAGCATCTATTCGTTCATATAGGTGGGACTGTTACGTATGCAGATCCTTTGTTAGAGGTAAATAGCATTTTTTTTTTTTTTTTACTTTTGAGAATTACTTCTATAGGTATGTCCTAGCAATTGTTAGCAGTGGTATTTAAAACAGCATCAGTTTAAACCAGTGTTTTTCAATCTGTGGGTCGCGAAACCTTAGTCAGGGGGTCGACGGCAGAAGGAAAAAGGCAAGGTAGACTTCGCGCAAGCGGGCGTCCAACGCGCAAGCGGGCGTCGTTATCTCTTACTTAGTTACAAACCTCTCGCGGCTTCTTGCAGGCTAATAAGTAAAGGTATCAAAATAAAGAAAATCATTATCGTAGTCTTTTAATTTATAAATTCTTTGTGTCTGACAAGGAGGTCGCCAGAATTTTTCAACCTGTAAGGGGGTCGCGATATCAATAAGATTGAAAAACACTGGTTTAAACCATTTAATTCATAATCATAGTAGCAAATTTTAAACTATCTACTAATACATGGAAGAAATTTAAAATTGAATAAATATACATATAAAGTGATGAACGAACGGAATTAAATTGTTAGCTGAATTTATTATAATAATTTTTGTGAAAATTAATCGTTTGTGTTGTTTTGTTAATATTAGTCCAAATTACTTTGGAATACCTGGAATATGTACACAGACTAAATTAAATTAAATTCGATTCTTTTGCCAACAGTCCGTAGACGTGCAACAAATAAACGATAAGTTCCCGGAGAAGAAAGGTGGCCTCAAGGAATTGTATGAAAAGGGACCGAGAAATGCCTTCTTCCTGGTGAAATTCTGGGCAGACCTCAACACAAACAACTTGGACGATCCCGGTGCCTTTTATGGGGTCACTAGTGTGTAAGTATTATTTATACTACTAACGTAGCGAACAAGCATTACAGTCCGTTTGGTGGAAAGCGGTTACCATAACCTATAGACGTTTGCAACGCCAGGCCTTTTAACGTCTTCAGTTTGCAATTCCAAAACAACCGGTGAATTAAACAATGAAATTACAAAATTACCAGATAAGTGTAAATTATGTTAATTTGATTGGTAAATTAGGCCAACTCATTCGTCTTCTGATGAATGGATTGAAAGATAGTATTGGCCAGATCCACAAGTTTAAAGTTGCTCAGCGGGAAAAGGGATGAGCTTTGCTCAGGGTTTCTCTCAAGGACTGAGTTCGTAACGATGGGATCCGCCGGAGAACTAAACTAACCGACATAGCTCTGAGAATAAGCAAGCAGAAGTGGCAGAGGGCAGGCCATATATGTCACAAAACCGATAACCGATGGGGTAAACGAGTTCTTAACTGGAAACCACGTACAGACAATCGAAGTATGGGACGCCCCTCCACTGGGACCTGGACACTCCACTGGACAGGTGGACCGATGACCTGCGAAACTTGGCAGGTGGTGGGTGGATGTGGAAACTCGAGGACAGGACGATGTGGCGTCTATTTTAATCTACTATATCTAATTCTACGATTTAATTATTCGTCAAATGTTTAGACATCTGCTGGCGTTGTCTTCGAAATATGAAGAAGTTTTCACTACAGTACCGTCGACCTTTGGTTAAACTCCTGTTTAAATGTTGATTAACACCAGCCTATGTAAATATTAAACGGGCTTGCAGTTAGCCACTGACCCGATAAAGGATGATGACAAGCAGGCCAAGAGACAGGTAACATTAAATTTAGGTAAAAGATAGTAAAGAACACGTTTTTTATGATTAAAAAACCAATTTCAGAAAATTTCACCACTCCCCGAAAATGGGTCCTGGCTATTCGTCACTCCCCGAACATGGGTCCTGGCTACGGCCCTGATGACAAAGCCTTGTATGGAGCACGCTTGCCCAGAAGGAGCCTAATCACTGTCCTTAAAAGTCTCTAGATTGTCGGCAGACACCAGAAGAATAAAAGTAATCTGGGTGATTTAGCAGTCGTTGGCACCACTTTTCGTAGTGGACATACTCATCCATATCAACAACTTTCACGATGAGAACTGTAAAATTTAGAAAAAACCGACTCCTTACTAATGTTCAATGCCTACTGGACCAAAATGTATGCAGAAGCTGACTTTTTTCGTAATTTCCACAGATATAAATCTAAATGGATGACGCGAATGAATATTTCGCCTAAATAGAGAGTACTGCTCTTCTTTTGACGCTGTTTCGCGCGGACAGGGAACTCGCAAAGGCTACATGTCCACCAGAGATGTGTAGCGAGGGATGTGTTTTAGCTGACAAATAGGATCGCTTCATTTTCACGTTATAGCTCAAATGCCAGCCTAACTTACGCTCTAGTCACATCATGGTAGGTAGAAACAAAGTGGCATGCTTGGTTTTCATACAGATCTTGTTGCGTTATTTATTTAGATTTATGTATGTGGTAATTTCATAGTTGTTCCCATAGTGAATTTATTTATTTATTTATTTATTTATTCATTGCATCACATGTGTGTAGTAAGATGTTAAACAATATGTGAAAGTTCACATGGACCCTGTAGGGCACAGCAAATTTATCATAGAATTTTATCATAGTGACGGGTAGCTTTACTCCTGCAAGTAATGCCAACGATTTAAAAGTACACAAAAACGATTAAAAATTCTAATAACAACAAATGCTCTTTACAGATATGAAAGCAACGAAAACATGACGATAACGTGTAGTACTAAGGTATGTTCGTTCGGCAAGCAAGTGGTGGAGAAGGTGGAGACGGAGTACGCGCGCTTCGAGGGCGGCCGGTTCGTGTACCGCATACACCGGTCGCCGATGTGCGAGTACATGGTCAACTTCATACACAAGCTCAAACACCTCCCCGAGAAGTACATGATGAACAGCGTGCTAGAAAACTTCACTATACTTCAGGTAATTAATACCATACATTACAGGTCGCTTAACGAACACTGCACTGCACTGCTGGCACGTTCACATTACTTACACATTTCATGATTTTTAGTATGTTTAATTAAATTATTGGTTCTCATTAGTCAGTTAAATCTAATTAATGAAAAAAAAAACACTATATTTATGAGCAGTAACAAAAGCAACATAATAACTGTATCCTTCATACTCATAAGCTTGACCGCGCGCGAGAGAGACGGACAAACTTTTCATGACGCGCATGCAGTGCGACGTCACGCCGCGCGCTTATTCTCAGACACTACACAAGCGCAACGTATAAATGTGTTGAACGTGCCAGCTTTAGTTAATCGACCTGTACCTACACATTTTTTTTAATGCGACTAAGTCGGTAAAAAAGCCTGATGGTTATCGGTTCCCGTAGCCATATGAACGCTTGCAACACACGATGCATCGCTCACTCGTTACCGATCTTTCGCCCCTCCCCAATGAGCTCTGACGACCTTAATCGCGCGTAGGAACACAACATAAAGTTATTTGGCTGTGGTATTCTATAGGTGGGAGGTACTTCTCCAGTCAACCTCTTTAAGTGAATAAACCTCTCTTCAAAAAGGTTCTCTTTATCGAAGGAAACATTTTTGAATCGCTAAATATACCTCAGATAAGTCTGATAAGTCTATATATCTCAGCAATGACGAAAGAGGCTAACTTCCAAAACAAAAAATCACCTAGTGTGGAAGCTACAACTTGTTCGAGTTGTAGCTTCCAAACTAGTAGTATAATCACGCTGGTCTTTCTTATAAGGATTAAATATAAAACTGTTCTAATTTCAACTTAAATCAGATACCGCTTTTCTGGGGTTTAAATAACCTAATGTTGTCATGTGTTGGCCACACATGGGCAACCAAGATCCCGGCGGGTACTGGAACTCTATTTCGGGGTCTGTGTTTCCCGACACCTTTAACCTAGATGTCATCAGGGCCAGAGTGAATAGACATTCTGGGTAAGTGTATTAACATCCTCAGCCTCGTCATAACTCCTCCTGGGGTCAGTCGGTCGTCGCGTAATAGCGTCCCTTGATCCTAAATTCGTCGTAACTTGCTGAAGATTTTACCCAATCCTGGTAAAGTTCTAAAAGCGGATGTTTGTGCCCTATTCGGGGGCACCCTTAGGTGTTGTTACGTAAAGACTAACCCGGTTGAGAGCTCAAAGTCTACGTGAGGATGTTAAATCCACCTGAGGCCAGTCCAGACAAGCGGTATATATGTATAGACTTAACAGAGAAATATGTTATCCGAGGTTTATTTAACAATACCGAAACTAGACTTAGTTTCGGTTACCAAGTATCAAGTATACTCCTATATAAATAATTTAATAAACTGTACATTTGTTCCGCAGGTGGTGTCAAATAGAGATACTCAAGAGACATTATTATGTGCCGCGTTTGTGTTTGAAGTGTCGAACAGTGAGCACGGCGCTCAACACCACATCTATAGGCTCGTGAAAGACTGAACGCGCTGACGAGCGAGGCCCCCATCCTTCCGCCTCTCTGTACAACCATTCCTTAACCACAACACACCCTGCCCCGTGAAATAAGCACCGCTAACACATCTCGCCACATGTTTTTAATAAAACGTAGGTGGGTCTGTACTTATTTCCATGCGGCATAACAACCTTATTTTATCATCAGATATTAAAAGTTGAAAAATAATATTCGTTATTGATATAGTTATGTCCTAACATAGCAAAATGTGATCTGAAAATTTACGCTACAAGTATTTTTGTAACTGAATGTTTATTGTATAGCTCAATTTTGAATATTATCTTGATATTAGATACTCACTATCATTTTTCATCTCGTGAGTGACATTCATTTTGACTTGTCCTTATTTCATACTCTTAAATTATAATTTAAAAATTTTAACAGTCTCTTAGAAAGAGTAACGAGTTAACATATTCTCAAATGACGGAATATTGTTCAGTATAGTTGAACAGCGTGTAAAATAATGTCAAATATGAAATTATAAAATGAATACACACAGTGCCTCTATTAATTATGTTACATTAACATAAATTACTTGAGCATATTTAATCTTTTCACTGTTTTAAAACAATGTAGAAATAAAGAGTAATAAAATAATTAGTACCAGTGAAAAGATTAAAATTTAGTGTAGTACCTTGAAACATACATAGTTTTAATAAGTATAGAATTATTAAGAAAATGTCTAGTACCTATCTTTATCAGTTAGTTCAGTACGCGTGGTACAATTTTATTATTTTGCTTCAACTAAACCAGTCCCAACTCATTTCCCCTTTATGTTTGCTGTTAATTTGATCACAGTGGCATCTACTTTATTGTTTATTGTGCTTTAAACATATTTTACTTCACTTTGTTATTATTAGGTCTTTTTGAGACGTAGCATTTCGTTTGTATCTAGTTATTATGTATTTTGCCAGATAATTTTACAATTGCAGTCTTTGCCACATTAAATACTAATTAAAAGAAATTGTACCTAATTGTACATATTGTAATGTTACGTACCTACAATAATATTGTTCATGTGTTCACATGGTCTGGTCTGGTCCAGGTGGTATTAAATTGTATATCATACGAGAAAATTACATATATTTGAGTGTACACGCTTTGTGTGTGTATCTAATTTTATGTACATATCTACTTTCGTCACCTTGTTCTTCTTTTCATTTGATGGGAACTTATATTATGGAGCGTAATTATTGTCAGTTTCCCCGGCAGCTATTTTCAAGTCGCAATTTTTATTTGTCACGTCTTTATTCCAAGCGGTCATATCTCTTTTAAAGTCTTTCACAACGAGGCACTTCTAAACTTAAGACTGTTCGCAGCATCAACGGCCGCTTTCGCTTTCAACTTTCAAAGTACAAATGAGTGTCCTGGCCTGATTATACAATAAGTGTTTACGTGGCAATGATTTGATCTCTCTTTTAGTCAAATATTTTTAGGGTCCCCCGTCGCGCGCTACCGTGCGCTCATTAAGTTTACACGGTGTTAAGTTTATGTGCATTAAATAGTATTTAGTTTCAAGACATGAGGTAGTAAAATATTATCTTAGATAATAATAAGAGATTTTTGTATTTATTTGATAGAGTTATATTAGATAATTGTAAAGTGAATAGCTTTAAGGACTTTTTTTTAAATATGGCGATGGTCGTAAAAGAAATTATAGGTGAAGTTTTTCACATATTTAGTACTTAAGCGAAATAACTTAATTTTTGTTGCGATAATAGATTTTTCATTTATGTCTGAATCGAAATTATTAATTACTTCCAAATTATTACTTCGTCCCTGTCCCAAATGTTGGGCTGAACTAACGTTAGCAATAAGATAACGTGTTCAACAAATTGTGAGAAACAAGCAAAAGAGATCTGTTCTGTTGTGATTTTATACTTTTAAATGTTATATTATGTACTCAAATGAGATTAACTCAATTTTATTCGACTCTTTTGCTATAAGTTTATAATATGGAATTGTTTGAAGCCGATGGCAATATTCATTATTATCAATAGGTCGTGTAAATAATATTAATTTTAGTGCATTTCTTTTTCAGTTATAGTATTCTAAGCGATTTTGCTTCTATACAAGTCTTTCATATCGACAATCTGCCATATCAAAATGAAAATATAAAAGAATTAGTCGGCGGCATTGGAGATAATCATTTGCTCTACACTCGTTGCAATTTTCTTTACATACCTACTTAATTAATGATAAATATTCCTATTCTAAAAACCTAACTAAACCTTGTTTTCGTTCTGTTGGCATACAGTAAATGATTTCCTACAATACCAGCCGACACTGTACAGTATTTTAAAGATAATACTACGTTAAAGATTTGTATGAAAATTTAATTATATTGTCTTCATAAAATCATGTGTATTATTATTTAATTACAATCATCAGAACGACGATAAGCTGATAATGAAAAATTATCAACCCCTGCGATGATAATTAATTAATATACAGGTTGTTTAAATAAAGAACTATATCAACCTTCGTTTCATCCAAATAATAAAATTACCCACATATTTGAAACAACATAAACATCAATAGCAAATATGACTTATATTAAGTGAAATCACTCACTAACAAGGAGACTTCAGAAACAAAAAGCCTACACTTTTAAAAAATTGTAGTAGGTTGATTATAAGTTGTAGGCATTCGCTAAGAAAAAGGGATAAATACAAATTTGCATGACTTTTTAGTGGAAATTAATTCGAAGACGAAACTTGATGTATGGTTCAGAGCTGATGCGTTCATATGTGAATGCTGGTATAACGGATAGAATAACCGAATGGAAGAAGCGTATTGTACATATTGCGCTGACCGCAAGTGATTGGGAACAGGGCAGAGCGATGATGAGTAGTTGCAGTAGATTAAAGAACTATTGAAAATGACAAGTTAGTTACAGTAATACGAGAAAAAACTTTGCTAAACAAAACTTAAACCGACTTCAAAGTACACTCACTAAAAAGTAATGTGACCTGAGGGCGAACCACAAGCTCTTAAAACAAGGTTAAAATAACCTTATTTGACTTTTGTCTTTCTTTGACATCCGACGTCAAAACGGGACAAAAAGGTTATTTTAACCTTGTTTTAAGAGCTTGTGGTAGGCCCCCTGATGACAATGGGACCAAACTGGAAGTGTACCCTTCGAAATAAAAAAAGAATTTTTCAAATCGCTTAATAAATGACGGAGTTATGAGGTAACAAACATTAAAAAAACATACTACCGAATTGAAACCTCCCTCCTTTTTTTGAAGTCGGTTAAAAAACGTTAGCAAAGAAAATTATTGAGTACCTAATAATTGGCTCATACCCATAGAGTAAGATGATTAAAGTGATAGCGTGTGCGAAACGTGAGCAGATTGCATATATACAGGATGTAACGGAAAGTGTATATATACATTACAGTAATCCACTTTTTTGGTACGAGGTGTACAGATCGCGGAAGATAAAATTTTATATTAATATTAGCAAGGGACGCAAAATGATAATGACCTTCATTGACCGGTGACATGTTGGTTATAATTTTAATTCAATAAACTTGAATAAAAAAAATTGGTTTGAATTTATGAGCAAAAACTTTTTGTAGAGATAGATAGATAACTCTTTATTGTACACCAGAAAATCAATTAACAAAACAGAAGGAAAATAACATAATATTAATAACTGTACAATGGGCTGTCTTATCGCTAAAGAGTGATCTCTTCCAGACAACCTTAGGATGGAGAGGAATTTATATACATTATAAGACAGTGGTTTCATTTTATGATAAGACATAAATAATAAATCAGTAAATAAATACGAATATGTACTTACATACATGACAAAAATATAACTAAAAAGTAAAAGAGAATCTATACCCGATGTAGTCTTCACCCCCTTCGGATGTATATACCCTTTCCGTTACATCCTATATATGAATACAGTTCATAGAAAAATCGTAGACTAGTGACTTACTGTCAGATAAAAAATCGATGAGTTAATAATCATTTGTTCTTGATAAAAACACATCAGTCATCCAAACTACGAACACGCAGTTCGTTACAAGGCAGCGCGAGCGTTGCACGTACCCGTGCTCACGGCACGTACTTGAGTACAGTCGCTCTATTAATATCCTTACTCTATGTTCAACCTATTGCTATTGCTGATATGAATCCGTGAGATATGCTATTCATTAATCAAGATAAAGTTTTGTAAAATTTAAGGATTGGAAATAAAATAACAAATAGTTGTCAAGTGTGATTCTCAGAGGTAAGTCTGCAATTAGTTGAAAATTAGACATCGCATATTACCGTAGCTTGGTAAAGTATTACCTAATTTGATCGCGGTTACGAAAAATAACAATCGCGTAATTGTTTTAGATGGCTGTAGTTAATAATGTTGGAAGCATAACAATACTTATATTAATTTATGTTGGAATAAGTATAAGCGGTGAGTATTTAACGCAAAAAAGAATTCTATACTTACTGATACACTGAAAAACTTATTGGTTTTATTTGATCTCGTTGTCTTTCAGAGGATCTGCCATGTCGCGGTCGAGATGTTGGCATTGAAGGGAGATCTATAGTTTGCGTGTGCGACGCTAACTACTGCGATACGATCACGCGAGAAGTACCGGGACGGGGTACTTTCGTCGCCTACACGTCTAGCAATGTAAGTTCTCAGTTCAAGTTGTATTTGGAACCGGTGTAGAGCCATTTGTTAACGTTCATAAGTGCCTTATCAGGGCCTAAATAGAATAAATGCTTTTTGAATTTGAATTTAAGACTTGAGTGAGCCACTTATTACATTTATGTTAGGGAAACGTCATTCTGTAGGTATTTGCTGTATCGATTTGAACGGGATTTATAAATAACCGGTTTTGGTTTGATCGCAATACGCGTTATTGAAAACGGTAATGACCTCGCTTATTTCCCGAGGACCAAGGCGACAAATTAGTTTTTAAACCACTAGTAGATAACAAGGACCTATCAGATTCATAGGTATATGGGGGGCAATATCTTATAGAAGGCACATGAGATGAGCTTAATTGGACCTACCGTTTAGCAGTAGACAGAATGAAGTTGATAAAATAATAACACTGAATTAAACCTTTCAGGCTGGTAAACGATTCGAAAAAAGTTACGGATTTGTTCAGACAGCACAGGATGATTCAGATGAAGGATCAGAGTACAGCGAGGAACAAGAGGTTATTGATGAAACTTTAGACGATATAGATACTGAAAAAAGAAAATACATAGAACATGATAAATTGTTGTATGAAGACCCTGAAGATAGCATTTTAGGTAGATCCCTTTTTCATTCATTAAGAAGAAACTAATCGTTGGATTGCCAGTTGTTACTAATGTTACTAATGGTCGCGATAACCCTGATTATTTCATTTGCTTATTTTTCAGATAACTTGTTACAAAATGTAGCATTTAGAATATACACAAATACTCGACACCAGTTTATCGAAGGATTTGGTGGTTCTGTTACTGATGCAGCGTCTATTAACTGGCGCAAACTATCTGATGCTGCACAAATACGGTTTATCAAGTAAGTTAGCAATGTTTTTATCGTAAACAAGTTTAACCCCCTTATGACGGTAGGAATTTCGTCAAATATTTTGTTAGTATACCACTACGTTATAAAAGTTGTTGTGAAGACGTTTTCTTTCATCTACATAATATTATACATGATGTTGATGAATGATAAATTAAAAAACTGGGGATATTGTAAGGCGATGATAGCTCAGTGGTCGAATCGAACATCGAATGCCGAGACGAAGGTGCCGGGTTCGAATTCTACATTGAACTTGAGCTTTCGGTGAAGGAAAACATCGCGAGGAAACGATAGCACGGTGGTAGGGTACTTCGCAGTACCCACCAGGCTAGCTATATGTGTTCCGACAGCTGCACTGGAGAGCCAGTTCCTTTTAAGCTTTGTATGCTTACTTACCACCTTCGGCCACATCATCACTGACCACGGTGAGATTGAAGAAAAGTCAAAGTCAAAGGCCTATAGATAAATAATAACCTAAAGAATATATAACTTAACTTTTTTGTTTTCAATAGTACCTACTTCAGTAGCGAGGGTATAGAATACAATATGATTCGCGTGCCTATAGCTGGTTCTGATTTCTCTACTCATCCTTATACTTACAACGAGATGCCTTGGCTTGATGGAGCGCTATCTAATTATTCGCTATCTCATGAGGACTTATTTTTTAAGGTAAGAAATTTTTAATAAAACTTTGTCATGTTAGGAAAATCTGACAATTGACGATTATGTAAAATAATTCCAGTTGCCGATGATTAAAATGTGTCAACTAGCGGCTACAGATGAGATAAAAGTCACGGCTAGCACTTGGTCTCCACCCGTCTGGATGAAGACTAACGAGAGAATCACGGGTTTTGGACAACTGAAACCTGAATTCTATCAGTCTTATGCTGATTATCACTTGAGGTAAATCTTATTTGCTTTTATTTTAGAATATAATTTAGACTTATTCATGTAAGCTTACTAATTTTCATTAAATTTACAAATTTCACTATAGAAAAAGTGATGACGAGTTTGAGAAAGAGCGGAAGAATTAAGTTAAGAACGTATTTACAGATTTATAGAAGAATATGGAAAAGCTGAAGTTAAAATCTGGGCAATAACAACAACCAATGAGCCACTGAACGGTATTATTCCGGTGGTACAATTCAACTCCTTAGGGTGGACACCATCTCAATTGGTAAGAATACTTTATTTAAATCTAGTACTATTACAGCTGGGCATACTTACTAATATAGAATATAATTTTCCACAAAACTGATTTGTGGTAGGTTAATTGAAATCAAATCGACGTTTTGCTTACATTCCACCAGTTATGACAATCAAATAGATAACGAGTATAATATATTTCGTAATTAGTTAGGAAAGTCCGTTATATAATGATAACGCGACTCGATGGATTGATATGATCTATATTTGTAATTAAGCCATTTGCCAAACAAATTAATACCTACTAAAATTTTTCAATGCTACGTAATAACACAGTAGAAACTATATTTTTGTACCGTGGTAATAATGTCGTATCCCTCAACTACCTATTTGATCAGATAAGGAATGATGGCGAGATTTGTACAAAAAAATAAAGCTTTTAGAGACGTTGAAATGACGTTATTCTTGATTCTTGGTGCCTAAGGAATAACTTGAGGCATTTTAAATATTTTTAGATCCCTGGGATAAAAATGCGACATTCTATGCCATTCCGGTGACTCGCGACCAAAACCGTTATGTTGTTGTTATGTTTTGTGGGGTTTATAAAATATTTCGAGTATATTAATATGTTGCTGGTTGAAAGAAAGAAAGCCACGTCACTAAAAAAGTTATGAATATGAAAGTGGATGGATATACGGGATGAGGAAGACCAAAAAAGAGATGGAAGGATTGTGTGAAAGTTGACATGAGTAAGAAAGGAGTGAATGCTAGTATGACGGATAGAAGAGACGAATGGAAGAAGCATACATATTGTGCCGACCCCAAATGATTGGGAACAGGGCAGGCAGATGATGATGAGGATGATTAATATGTTGCTGGTAATGTAATCTCAACATTGGAAGTGATTCAAAACTCTCTAAAATGTTTTATTTTTTTGTACAAATCAATGTATGGATCTCGCCATGATTCTTTATTATATACTAGCAGCGAAACCCGGCGTTGCTGGGGTTAAAATACATCGCATGTTTAATGGTATAAAAAATATATAAGGGTACATTTTTTAACATATTATAGATTTCTATTTTCGATATTGAGAGACTTTCCAGAACATTCAAATAGTTTGTTTTTTTTTACTCGACTGCAATCACAATTGATCTGACGAAAAGTCACTGAATTTCGATTTATATACCGAAATTTCCAGTACCAGATCACTCTAGAATATTTAGATGTACATCACTTCGATTTGGTTTTTATAGAACAATAATAACACTCGTACACATTTTGGAACTTTCCAGACCAATCCAAAAATTCTCGATCATAATAAATTGCACTCATTTATGATAATTCGGAAAATTTCTAGAACGTTCTCGAACATTCTAACTCGATGATAACAGTTTTGGGACATTTTGAAACTTTCTAGATGAAGCCAGAAATTTGCAGAACTTTCTCAAACATTCTATATCGATTATAATAGCTTGCATTCATTCTAGAATTTCCTAGATCATTCCAGATATTTGTTGAACTTTCTAGAACACTCCAGATAAATTATAACCGTTTTAGTCATTTTGGAACTTTCTAGATCATTCAAGAAATTTCTCGAACATTCTAAATCGATCATAATCAATTGCACTAATTTTGTAACTTTCCAGATCATTCTGGAAATTTCTAGAACGTTCTCGAACATTCTAACTCGATAATAACAGTTTTGGACATTTTGGAACTTTCTAGATGAAGCCAGAAATTTGTAGAACTTTCTCAAACATTCTATATTGATTATAATAGTTTGCATTCATTCTAGAATTTTCTAGATCATTCCAGATATTTGTTGAACTGTCTAGAACACTCCAGATAAATTATAACCGTTTTACTCATTTTGGAACTTTCTAGATCATTCAAGAAATTTCTCGAACATTCTAAATTGATCATAATCAATTGCACTAATTTTGTAACTTTCCAGATCATTCGGAAAATTTCTAGAATGTTCTTGAACATTCTAACTCGATAATAACAGTTTTGGACATTTTGGAACTTTCTAGATGAAGCCAGATCAATTATAACCGTTATACTTACTCATTTTGGAACTTTCTAGATCATTCAAGAAATTTCTCGAACATTCTAAATCGATCATAATCAATTGCACACATTTTGGAACTTTCCAGATCATTCTGGAAATTTCTAGAATGTGCGAACATTCTAACTCGATAATAACAGTTTTGGACATTTTGGAACTTTCTAGATGAAGCCAGTTTGTATAACTTTATCAAAACATGCTATATCAATTATAATAGTTTGCATTCACTCTAGAATTTTCTAGATCATTCCAGATATTTGTTGAACTTTCTAGAACATTCCAGATCGATTATAACCGTTTTACACATTTTGGAACTTTCCATTCCAGAAATTTTCCTCATGCGTTAGAAAAGGACAGCAATATATGTTTTAACCACAGATTACAGAATAGTAGGCAGATGTAATGTACGGGACAAGCACTGTGAGGCTCGTATTTAGCTATGTGTGCGTGAGAGCACTGTAGGAACACGTGTGACAATGTGCGTTTAGGGATGCCAGGGTGTGTTTAGGGCTGCCAGGTTGCGTGTAGGGCTGCCAGGATAATGAAGAAATACTCCCACGTTTTTATTGGATAGTTATTGGTGCCGATTCTGTTGGCACAAACTATTCTTTACTAAAATTTAAGTCCTGTCAAATCGACGTTTCCTATTCAGTTGGCGTACGATTTATAATAAATAAGATAAAGATAAAATTTAGTTTGACAGCACTAATATCGTTTTAGTTACTCAATTTAGTTAAGTGTGTAATTTTCCTACTCTGTTGGTCACGTTTTAGGTCAAATTATATCTAAAATTAGAAATGTCAAACTAAAATTAGTCGTCATCTAATTATATGTGGATTCAATTTAGATCCTATAGAAATCGTGTTGGAAAGTGGATATCTTGATCTGGATTATTCATAATACTAAATATTTGCATAGAATAAGGACAAAGCAAGATAGGGATATACAGGTCGTTGTTTTGGTCAGCGACGAGCGACTCAGGGTCGATAATACAAATGATACTGGTGCTAAAAAAAATATTAAAAAAATACTTTTTTTTTTAAATAATAAAAATAAAAAATAATTTTTTTTTGAAAATCATGTAATAAGCTAAAGTGTAGACATAATACTAAACGGGAGTACGAGGGAGTAAAGGGGTGGGGCGATGGCGGCTTGTGCCTAGCTCTAGTCTGTGCACGTACCTAGTAACCATACTTTGCGGTAATTTTATTTCAAATTGAATAAGGTATTTCTCAACATATTTACAGTATTTAATGGAATTAAGTCCATTTTTGGGTAATATATATTTTGTACTACCGCTCCTGGGTCGCTTGTCGCCGACCAAAACAACACCCTGTATGTTACATATGTCACTGGACTACAAAATTATGTGAAATATTTTTTTGTACTTTCAATGATATTTTGTTTTATACCACTAAGGTGGCAAACAAGCATACGGCCCGCCTAATGGTAAGCGGTTACCGTAGCCTATGGACACACAACACCAGGGGTATCACTCGCGCGTTGCCGAGCCTGCAGAAATCTCTTCACACCCTTTTTGAAGAACCTTATGCTGTACTCCATTGGGAAAACCACGGCAGGGAGCTCATTCCACAGTCTGAGCGTCCGCGGAAGGAAGCTCCGTTAAGCCCGCACAGTTCGAAACCATTCTGGTTTCAATGTGTGATTGATGGATGTCGATGGCGAGAATTGCGATGGTGGAAGATAGCCGTGAGCATCAAGTCGAACAATTCTTTAGAACACTCTCCGTTGTACAAGTGGTAGAATACACATAAGGAGGCAAAGTCTCTCCTCAGACTGAGGAGCTCTTAACCACTTGTGAGTTCGGGATCTTCAACAATTCTGGTGGCACGACGCTGAACCGAGTCTAAAGGCCCAAACTGGTATCCAGGTGCTCCCGTCCACAGATGACAGCAGTACTCCATAAGGCCGGACTTGAGACTTATAAAGTTGCACTCCGATAGTGCCACAAGCTTATCTGGCCCAGTGAGAGTCGCTGTTATCGCATTTGGTGGAGCAAACAACCAATGAAAATAGTGTTAATATTCTCTTTGACCAATAGCGATTGACATTTCGAAATGGCGTTGTTAGTTCCTCCTTAGGATAAGATAAGCTTTTGTTTGTAAAATGGGTATTTCAATTCACAAAGCGAATCATCAAAAAAAAAATGCATTGCATTTATTTTTCAATTTTATCATGGAAGAATAAGGTAAACAACTAAAAGGACTTTTTGGTGGGAACTTGTAGAGTGACGTTGCGTTTTCATTTTTATTTTCATAAATTCGTGTATTTTGAGTTTTATTTTGTATTTTCGGTGGTATTTCACTCAATAAAGATCATCCATGTGCACCAGTGAAGTGAAATTAAATGAATTATGTGTATCGTGACTTTTCAAGTTGTCTCAGAAAGTCCTTGAAGAGTTTTAGTACAACAACCACCATTGTAGTAAAACATTACTTTTATGGACGGTGACTGACTGAGGACTGTGAAAGTGATAATTGTTGTGACTGGAAATTATAATATAACTCGACACTGGCAGAAATAAGTCCTAATACCACAACTTCAAGGAAAATACTTTCAATGTAACCTAGCAACACCAACCGATTTTTGTTGAGGTTTTGTGTTCCTAGTCATCAGTAACAAATATACGGAAAAATAATACAAATTAGTGAAAATATCTATACTTACCTATGAAACGATATTCCGTCTCGCTTTTTTTGTTTTTGGGAACAATTTTTACAATTTTTCAGAATGCAGGACGGCATATTTTTTAAGATAAATTTTGACACTTGTGACGTAGTAACAACACGAGGCCTTGTTTAGTACTGACTCGAGTTTGTATTTACTTTTGAATCTGTATTTGGTGTGTTGGCGTCACTCCCGTGTTCCGCGCGCTCGATCTGCTTACTATTCTGTAATCTGTGGTTTTAACATTTTCGCCACCCACAACCACCCCCTTCCACCCACCGCGACCAAACTCCCTTACTACCACCTGGAGACCAAGGGGTATTTACCACCCCAACGGGAAGTTGATTGGGGTTGGTGGTGATTGAGAAAACTGCGTATTTACGTACCCACAAAAGCATTTTATATATATTATTAGATTTTTTTTATAATTTACTGTTTTCGCTTTATTCGCATCTCTTTTTTTTCTCTCTAGTCACCGAACATGGTCATTAGAGTACTAGTTCAGCCTAAAATCCGAGAATATTTTCGAATAAAGTACCTAATACTATCTTAATTTCAAGCAGACTCATATTTTGTTAGTTATGAAAGGACTAACATTGCATCAAAGATTCAATCATTCAAATATTTGTTGATTTTTACAGGGACGATGGGTAGCAAACAATCTGGGGCCTACAATAAGGAACTCACGTTTCAACGACACCCTTATCTTAGCTGTCGATGATCAACGTTACATATTACCTACATGGTTAAGTGGCGTAAGTAAATCACAATAAATGAGGTAAAAAAAAACTTAAGTGAAGACAAAGCAATAATATTTCTGGCATTGCAGATGGAAAACGAGGATCCAAAATCGATTGAATACATTGATGGAATTGCAATACATTACTACGGAAATTTTGTCACTCCAAGAATTCTTTCACGGTTACATAGACGCTATCCAAATAAAATTCTCGTATCAACGGAAGCTTGCGAAGGTAATAGAATTATATTGGTGCCGATTCTGTTGTGAATCGCACTAAATTATTTTTTTATCACAATTTCTTACAAACTTTTTGAAAAAGGATATCAAATTAGTCTTTGCCGTTTTCATTTGCGAGTAAATAGACTAACTAAATAAATGTGGACTAATTTGACAGGACTAATTTTCATCTTTTTCTTATATTTTTCGTTAGAAAGAGATATACCTTGTGAAACTAGTTTAGTTGTGAAAAACAGAGTCAGCACCATTACGTATTAAGTTAAGTTATTAAAATGGAGATACTTGTCAATAATGTTTGAAATCCTAAAATGAATCATAATCATAATATAATTTATAAGTAAAAGACGAGAAGAAACAAACAAAAACAAATAAGAATAAAATTCTACACTACAACTACAGTTACTGTGCTCTATTAATTAATACTACTATAAGCACCTAACTACATGATACAGTAGATTTCTAATAATTATTTTAATGTGAGTGGCGTTTGAGTATTTGGCAATTAGTCAACCGATTTGAACTTCTCTGTTTCTTGATATCGAAACGTATATAATAGATACGACTGTGTGATACGCCATGATTCTTTGCTTTCATACTAATGAGTGCTTCATGTAGCTGTTAGTTATTTATCATTTTCTCTGCAGGTCCGATGCCTTGGGACAGAGAGAGGGTAGAGATTGGATCGTGGGCAAGAGCAGGAAAATACGTTACAAGTATTTTAGAAGTGAGTGTTCTTTTTAATTTCAAAGTTCATACAGTTATTTCATCTTGAGTATGTAATAAGTTCAATGTGCGTTCACTGAGCGGCCAGCAGCCCGGCTGTCTATGGACATTAGCTTTGCTATAGGAGATCGCCAATGTGTTGCTAACCTTTTATAAAACCTGGAAGGCTAGGCAATGGGGGCTAACGCACTTAAATTATCCGCGAAAGGCGCTAGTGGAGCGTGTGTCTCAAGAAATGTCAAAAACTAAACTTTTACGTTTTGCGAGGTTTACATCTTGAATTTTCAATAATTATTCATGATTGTTTTAAAACTGTGCCATTCCGGCAGACATACTTACGAATCGCTACCAACCACTGTTTTAGGCGAGCTTTGTCTATCGGAAAGTGCGCAACACTCGAGGTAATTATTGGACCTCAGGATCTACTACGAAAAACTATACATGATAGTCCGATCATCGTTGTCAAATATTAAGACCGCTGCCAACGACAGCGATAGGTAGGACCCACTCGCTAGTAGCGCCAACTAGTGGTCACAGAAACGGTAGCCCTCATTGGCTCTCAATTCCAACTGCCGGAACATACTGGACTGGTATACATAATGCGACAAATTTTCAACTTAAGGATGGTTAGCCACTCAGGCAGCCCGGCTCAAGCCCTTGATCAGGGTAGTGCGAGATTGACTTTTGGCGATTTACCTGCTACAAACAATGCAAGGGTGCCCCTCAGCCTAACGCTGCCCGCGCCACTCCCAAAATGCGCCATCAGAATTTTCGCTCGAAACTGTTTTTTGCATTTGGCATTTTGGCTCCGCCAGGAGCGACCACTCCTGCGGCTCTCCTCTAGGGCCGGCGCTGCAGTCAGGCGTGTACTTAAGTACCCTACCGCCTACCTCATATTAGGATCCGAACCCACAACTTTCGTCACGACATTCGATGTCCCTGCCGAAATCACTAGTACAAATAATTCTACATGGCTTTCTAAAAAAAAACATTTTATCCTACTCTTTATGACATATGGCTTATAATATTAAAATTACTTTCGCAGGATCTGAATAACTTTGTCGTCGGTTGGATCGATTGGAATATGTGTTTGGACCCTGAAGGAGGTCCGAACTGGGCCGACAACTTCGTAGACGCCCCAATTCTGGTGTACGGCGATCAAGATGAATTTATAAAGCAACCTATGTTTTATGCAATGGGTCACTTCTCCAAATTCATTCCCAGAGGATCACGCAGAATCAGTATGTCACGAAGAAGTTTCGTCACATTAGAGAATGTGGCAGTTTTAACGCCTGCTGGGAATATCGTAATAGTACTTCAGAATAGGTAAATACGATTTTATAACTTAAAAGATATTCTCGACGTACATTGGTGCCGATTCTCACAGATTACAGAATAGTAGGCAGATGTAATGTACGGGACAAGCACTGTGAGGCTCGTATTTAGCTATGTGTGCGTGAGAGCACTGTAGGAACACGTGTGACAATGTGCGTTTAGGGATGCCAGGGTGCGTTTAGGGCTGCCAGGTTGCGTGTAGGGCTGCCAGGATAATGAAGAAATACTCCCACGTTTTTTAATGGATAGTTATTGGTGCCGATTCTGTTGGCACAAACTAAACTATTCTTTACTAAAATTTAAGTCCTGTCAAATCGACGTTTCCTATTCAGTTGGCGTACGATTAAACTAAAATTTAGTTTGACAGCACTAATATCGTTTTAGTTACTCAATTTAGTTGAGTGTGTAATTTTCCTACTCTGTTGGTCACGTTTTAGGTCAAATTATATCTAAAATTAGAAATGTCAAACTAAAATTAGTCGTCATCTAATTAGATGTGTATTAAATTTAGATCCTATATAAATAGTGTTGGAAAGTGGATATCTTGATCTGGATTATTCATAATACTAAATATTTGCATAAAATAAGGACAAAGCAAGATAGGGATATATGTTACATACGTCACTGGACTACAAAATTATGTGAAATATTTTTTTGTACTTTCAATGATATTTTGTTTTATACCACTAAGGTGGCAAACAAGCATACGGCCCGCCTAATGGTAAGCGGTTACCGTAGCCTATGGACACACAACACCAGGGGTATAACTCGCGCGTTGCCGAGCCTGCAGAAATCTCTTCACACCCTTTTTGAAGAACCTCATGCTGTACTCCATTGGGAAAACCACGGCAGGGAGCTCATTCCACAGTCTGAGCGTCCGCGGAAGGAAGCTCCGTTGAGCCCGCACAGTTCGAAACAATTCTGGTTTCAATGTGTGATGGATGGATGTCGATGGCGAGAATTGCGATGGTGGAAGATAGCCGTGAGCATCAAGTCGAACAATTCTTTAGAACACTCTCCGTTGTACAAGTGGTAGAATACACATAAGGAGGCAAAGTCTCTCCTCAGACTGAGGAGCTCTTAACCACTTGTGAGTTCGGGATCTTCAACAATTCTGGTGGCACGACGCTGAACCGAGTCTAAAGGCCCAAACTGGTATCCAGGTGCTCCCGTCCACAGATGACAGCAGTACTCCATAAGGCCGGACTTGAGACTTATAAAGTTGCACTCCGATAGTGCCACAAGCTTATCTGGCCCAGTGAGAGTCGCTGTTATCGCATTTGGTGGAGCAAACAACCAATGAAAATAGTGTTAATATTCTCTTTGACCAATAGCGATTGACATTTCGAAATGGCGTTGTTAGTTCCTCCTTAGGATAAGATAAGCTTTTGTTTGTAAAATGGGTATTTCAATTCACAAAGCGAATCATCAAAAAAAAAATGCATTGCATTTATTTTTCAATTTTATCATGGAAGAATAAGGTAAACAACTAAAAGGACTTTTTGGTGGGAACTTGTAGAGTGACGTTGCGTTTTCATTTTTATTTTCATAAATTCGTGTATTTTGAGTTTTATTTCATATTTTCGGTGGTATTTCACTCAATAAAGATCATCCATGTGCACCAGTGAAGTGAAATGAAATGAATTATGTGTATCGTGACTTTTCAAGTTGTCTCAGAAAGTCCTTGAAGAGTTTTAGTACAACAACCACCATTGTAGTAAAACATTACTTTTATGGACGGTGACTGACTGAGGACTGTGAAAGTGATAATTGTTGTGACTGGAAATTATAATATAACTTGACACTGGCAGAAATAAGGCCTAATACCACGACTTCAAGGAAAATACTTTCAATGTAACCTAGCAACACCAACCGATTTTTGTTGAGGTTTTGTGTTCCTAGTCATCAGTAACAAATACACGGAAAAATAATACAAATTAGTGAAAATATCTATACTTACCTATGAAACGATATCCCGTCTCCCTTTTTCTGTTTTTGGGAACAATTTTTACAATTTTTCAAAATGCAGGACGGCATAATTTTGAAGATAAATTGTGACACTTGTGACGTAGTAACAACACGAGGCCTTGTTTCGTACTGACTCGAGTTTGTATTTGCTTTTGAATCTGTATTTGGTGTGTTGGCGTCACTCCCGTGTTCCGCGCGCTCGATCTGCTTACTATTCTGTAATCTGTGCCGATTCTGTTGAAAATCGCACTAAACTAAATTTAGTCACGTCACATCTCTTTCTTACGAACATGATTGAAAAAGGATAGAACATATTTTAAGTTGTCAAATTAATCTTTGCCGTCTTATTTTGCGTGTATTTAGGCGTAACCACGATAGATGGCGACTAAATTTATATTGAAAACAAGCATAGGACTAATTTGACAGGACTAAATTTCTTACATCCTTTTCTTATGTTCTTTGTTAGAAAGAGACATAGTGAGATTAAAATTAGTTTAGTTGTGAACAACAGAATCAGGGCCATTATCTATAAAATATAGTGGGAAGCTGACTGCTTACAGCCTTTAATCGAGTTCTTTAAAATATGTTTTTTTTACAGACGAACACGCGAGATGAGAGTCAGGATTCGCACAAGCAGTCGAAGATACATAGAAATCAATATGGAACCACAATCAATAAAGACAATTGAAGTTAACCCAAACTAGAATAAAATAAATACGATAGTTATTTACATATTTTACTTTTATTTACACATTACTTATTGCGAACATTCATTTTAGTATTTCATTTTGTAGAACTTACAAAATATTGCACAGCACACCTCGATATTAATTTTAATACAATATAATTATATATCAAAAACAAATACATATACATTTTTATTTTATATGAAGATTATATATAGAACATTATTTCAATGGCAAGTATTTAGATATAATATATATAAATAAAATTCATTTATTATAAATAAAATTAGTGGATAAATTTGCATTTATGAAGCTATCAAGAGGGTAATGTAAATTTTATCCTGACAGCATGATTTGCAATAACTACAAAGCTAAATTTTATTTTTTTGCCAACAAACAAAGCAAATAGAGTAGGTTCATATGGTTCATTATATTGAAAACCAAAACAATCATGTATCTCGCACAGTTCTGTTCATGATTATTCATCATAGCTTATCAAAATGTTAGCACCAATATAACTACAATATTAAATCAATATTCTGTCAATGAGGTAATTTTATCAAGAGGCCATACTCGGCACACTACTCTACTTCTAATCAAGCCCTGTGGAACGGGACCATAGACTCTAGAATCAGCAGAATTACTAGAATTATCACCCTCTAACCAAACATGACCTCTAGGTACTATTTGACTACGTTTAGGAAAGGGACACCTTACTTTATCACCAGGAAGACCCACAATTCTCTTACAAATGTTCTGTTTTGGATTGGAAGGACTCTTGGCTATAATGATGTCACCACGTCGCAATCTCTGTAGTCTTGGTGAAATATGTTCTGTGAACAGTATGTTGTTTGATTCTAATGTAGGCTCCATTGATGGGCCGGAACACTGTAACAGGGAAACATTCATAAAATACTTGGATAATTTATGTAAAAACCATAAAGGGTTGCTCTAACTTTGAAATGTTTAGTAAAATTACCTTCTCTGTAAGACTGATTGAGTATTTCATATTAATAGAGCTTAGAACCAGTATATTGAATAAATTAAGCAAAAACTGATTGGGCGATTGATGACATAGGAAGAGTAATATAAATAATTTTAATAATTATTTTTTCTATCTGGTATATGATATGGACGAGAAATTAAATTAAATACAATTGCAGCTATGAATTACAAAAAAATACTACATTGCAGTCAGGTGATTCTGGTGGTCTGATTTTATAGGATTATCAGCACAAACAACTGTTGAGCAAAAGTAGGCATATTGTACTTACCATTACGAAATCTCCGACATATTCAAACGTACAGTGAGTAACACAAGCATACTGTAAAACGTAGCCAAAGAAACCACAAGTTTTACCAACAAACTTGAGAAAGGTCATTTTTAAAACAGATTTCAGATGTCAGAATTTCAAAACGCTATGTAAATAGACCGTCTATTAGGTTATTTTCAAATAAACTTAAATTTGTTCCACACATCACAACAATGTAACAATCCTATTAATCCAATTTATCGAAATCAGTAAAAATCAAAAACAACAAAGATTTATTTTATTTCATTCATTTCAGCAGTTGTTCATAAGTCATGACCATGGATTAGTGTTGGTGCCTCGCACATGTGCTAACACAATTGTAGCTACAGTAGCTACACACTTTTTCTGTAAGAGTCCCTCACTCAGTATATTGAAATGTGCTACCATAATTTCGATGCCTCGCGAGGTGGGACGTGAGGGCGCGCGAGCAACTCCTCGCGAGTCAAAGTGTATCTATGGTCTGACTGCACACATAGTTAAGTTAGCGGTCATCAAAAAAGAGGAAGAAGGAAGAATACCATTATAGCACACTAAGAGAGAGTAATACAGAGTAATAGCACAACGCACGCCACCACATGTGACACACACAATCGTGCGTAACCACGGAACAAAATTGTTTTTATTGTTCCGTGTGCGTAACACAGTTCGAGCGGCAGCCTCGCTCGGGCCTCGCCTCAATCGTGCTAGCACACTGTGTTGCCACAGCTTATAAGAAACAGCCTCGCACAAAACTCTTTTTTAAAAGGTGTGCTACCCAGGACTACCATGGATGCCATGCACAGAGATACTACGTATATGCCATGCTTCAGTCGCATACATTTTATTTATAACAAGCAGCGAAACCCGGCGTTGCTCGGGTTAAAATACATCGCATGTTTAGTGGTATAAAAAATATATAAGGATACATTTTTTAACAGTATTAAGTATAGATTTATATTTTCGATTTCGATTTGGTTCTTTTAGTTAGATCAATAAAAACACTCGTACACATTTTGGAACTTTCCGGATCAATCCAAAAACATTTAGAACTTTCTCGAACATTTTAAATCGCTTATAATCAATTGCACTCATTTTAGAATTTTCTAGATCATTCTAGAAATATATAGAACTTTCTCTAACATTTTAAATTGCTTATAATTGCACTCATTTTAGAATTTTCTCGAACATACTAAATCGATCATAATAAATTGCACTCATTTTAGAACTTTCTATATCATTCTAGAAATTTCTAGAACTCTCTCGAACATTTTAAATCGCTTATAATAAATTGCACACATTTTAGAATTTTCTAGAACTTTCCCGAACATTTTAAATCGATCATATCGATCATAATAAATTGCACTCATTTTGGAACTTTCCAGATCATTCGGGACATTTCTAGAACGTTCTCGAACATTCCAACCCGATAATAACTGTTTTGGACATTTTAGAATTTTTGCATTCATTCTAGAATTTTCTGGATCATTCCAGATATTTCTAGAACTTTCTGCAACATTCCAGATCAATTATAATCGTTTCACTCATTTTGAAACTTTCTAGATCATTCTAGAAATTCCTAGAACTTTCTCGAACATTCTAAACCGATCATAATGAATTGCACTCATTTTGGAACTTTCCAGATCATTCGGAAAATTTATAGAACTTTATCAATAATTCTAAATCGATCATAATCAGAGATCGGAATTAGGTGACTATATTTACCTACACTTTGAAGAACAGAGTGGAGACTTCCATACCATACGACAACATTTTTTTTTCCCGGGATTCGGGAAAAATCTTAAGTAAATTAAAAATAAACGTTATTTGACATCAATATGAACTATTTTTACCTAAGCTGCACAACCACCAAATTTTCGGAATTTTTACGAAAAATCTTAAAATAAATAAGTCTTACTTAATACATGTGTTAAGATTATTAGGATATGTATTTCGAATGGATTGCAGAGTCATGGCAATTTTTCCGTGATCTTTAAACGAATGCACTTCTACTCTACTCTACTCTTTTATGTATTTCTGTGTTTTAATTTTTTAACAGTAACTAACTATATCGGTGCTTCTGAAACTTTCTGACTCGACTTTCGTGTCGTAATTAAAAACTTTAAGCTACGTAGTAAATAATTGAGACTCAGCAATTGAACTTAATTTTTTTATATCGAATAAATGGCAACGGATTTTTGATCTGTAACTTTAAAACTGGGTCATTGATGTAGACTTTTTTTGCATGATTTATTAATTTCATGATTTAATCTACAAACTCTCCAAAATAACTATGGGTCTATCTCTTTTCGTTTGTAAAATAAATCACATTGAATATACCTCGTGCTCGCACCTACGATAGACCTTTAATGTGTCTGACACGGCAAACCCACCATCGAAAGTGTCTGACAACTGAAAAATCATCTTTTGATAGTTCGTCAAGTAACATATATAAGTTTCAGCTTTTATAAAATGACGAAAGTTGAATAATATTTTTTAATACTTTACTGACAGGGAGTTTCCACCGTTCAAAGTGTCTGACAATGGACGATTGTGAGTGATTTCTAATATTAGTCCAAACAAAATATATAAAAACTGACCTTTATACTTTAACGAATTTGAGGTGCAATTTTTGACACTTCAAACTTTTCACGGACTTCTTGAGACATCTTGAAAAGGCACGATACACATGATTCATTTCATTTCACTTCACTGGTGCACATGGCTTGATCTTTATTGGATAAAATACCACCGATGATATGCAATAAAACAAAAAATACACGAATTTATGAAAATAAAAATGAAAATGCTATGTCACTCTACAAGTTCCCGCCAAAAAGTCCTATTAGATCACTTTCACTTCAACTCCGCACTAAGGAATTTATATACTACGTAACTGGAAGGTTCTCTGATACACAAAACCCAAAGAGGCTACTTTATAGGCGCTGTGTCTCTTTCTAAAAGAGTGGCCATGATTTATGAACTAAGCAGGAAATTTTCGGAACTAAACAATTTGTTGGAGTAAAAATAATTCAATGTCATTAGAATTATTTTTATAATGTCAGCAATATACTTATATAATTAAATAGGTAGGTACCTATGGAGAAAAATAATCACTATTCGAAAGAAACTATAATATACCATTGAATCAGAGATAATATTGTTATCTTATTGAGGAGAGAACATTCTCTTGGTTGCTAGTTGCATATGCAGATAGTCGGGTAGTGAGTCATCATGATATTTTTGTATCAAAAACAGTTTTATTAAATAAAATACGTTACTTTCTTAGAATGTATACCCAAACAATTGTAGATAAATGTTCAAGCTACGATTCTTAATTCACTGTAATCAAACTTGTCTTAATGAGGAGTTTTGATACCTATATCCTCAAAATAACTGTCAAATTGTTAACTTAAGTTTCTAATTGGTTCGAAACATCATCATGACAGGTATTTTGAGCACAGGGATATCATAAGAAAAGTCCTCATTATTTCAATGTTCCGGTTATATGTACCAGCTGAAGTTCATCTACTTGTTAACGTTATCCAGCAATGTGGAGTATTTAGGATATCCTGACAAAATTTGAAAAAAAAGGCTCTTTTTTTTGCACGGATGTGTTCTATTAGTGATTCTAATCCGAGGGGAAAAAATAGCCAAGTAATTCAAAATCACCCGGTATACTCATTGGTTGCTTACATAAAACGAAACATGACATTGGCGTATCAAAATGTCGATATTGGCAAAATATTGCATACATTTTCCCGATTTTGGTTATTTTTTTTCGTAAACCAGTTATTTCCTTAACTTGAAACTTTGTGCAGAGATTTCTAATAATGTAAAAAAATATGAACTCCCAGATCGATGGAGGTCAGTGTACAAGATAGCCCGTTTTTTTGAATGATTAAAAAACTAGTGTATAATTGCTCTACTGTGACAAAATTTCAAGCGATTTTGCATTCATATTAGGGAGCCTGCGCACGAGCGATAATCGCTGATCAATTATTTTGACGCCGAATATTCAGAGTTCTTAGAAAGAAAGACTAATGCAGCTACAAAAAGTAGGTCGTGTGCGGACTTCTTTGACATATCTCATTGACCATGATGAAAATGTGTTAAACATAACTAATTAATTACCTAACGTCACAAAGTGAAATAATATTTATAGTAAATATCCTGAAATTTAAATCAAAATGGACATACTACCGATACATTTCAAAATTTTCTCACCTGTGAAAGGATATCCCACAACCTGGATATGATTCCTTCTTACACCCACTCACAACACAAGTGTAGACCATTTTAGTAAAAAAAATGACGACTAACTGTTTAAAGAACTGAAAATCACAATAGTTATAAAACCGACGCCAATCACATAGACAAATAATCTGCACTATTGTTACCTTTATTTGCAATGGGTTACTAGCATATTGCTATAACATTATTCCTATCTTTCAAAAACATTTATTATAGTGTGGAAACATTTTTTTATTAAGTGAGAAATGAAAGCAAATTCATTTAGTTACCTACAGTAAAACGTAGTAAAACGATCCTTGTGACATTTTAGTGAAATTACATATTTCCCAATATTCCTGTTGATTCTACCATGCCAATTTAATTGAATGCTGGCAACTGTGTGAAAGGGACACGGCGCCTAAAAAGTGAGTCTCTGTCGAGACCGTTTTTTTCCTCATACCTAAATTAAATTTAAAAATGGACGTTATATCACATCTTTTAGGTTCAAAATTCTTTGTACATTGAAAGACAAGTTAGCTATCCAGTTACGTAGTATATAAAATCCTGTAGGGCGATTACGCAATTTTTTAGAAATCAGTAGGGCGATTAGCTAACTCTGACTTCAATTAAATTTCTATTGAAGTGAAATTGAAATCAAAAACATGGCGGACTTGCGACCACCTATCTCCGTTTTGACAGCTGTGACGTCAACATAAACGCCTTTGCAATTTCATTTTTTTTTTGTATGGGATTTCTCATGGATTTAATGTTTGTATATTAAATTCATGGGATTTCTATCGATAAACTTAATTTTGCGATCATCTAACTCTATTTCTATCTTAGTGACAGCTTGTGATTTCATAAATTCAAAGAGTATAGTAACTATCCATAAAGGAAATAAATTTCTATTGTTCATTGAAGCAAGTCTTAGGTAATTTCATCAAGCAATAAAGGTATTTCTCTATTGTTATTTTGTTAATTGTTCAATAATAAACAGTGATATATAAAGTTAAATTGATAAGTCTATATTACTGAGCTATCAATAGTCCAATTACTACGAATAAAACAATTAATAACTATCTTATTTTAGTTTAAAATGTCACGAGCATTTCTACTGGGTTATGCGGAGGAGCAAAGTCGCAAAAACAAACTAAAAATAGTGAAATAGACACAATGTCGCTGCTTAACAATGAGTTCGTGGCTCAGCAAAGATGCCTTTAAGGAATTGTGCCGGAGTCATTCCCAAGCAGACGATCCACCGCCATGAGCTCAAAGTAAGTTCAAGTCATAAATGTCTGCACATACCTATGGCCTTTATTATCATTTAGGTACAATAAGCGTATATTTCTTTGTATTTTGGATCCATTAGTAAATGTTTTCTTATTCACTTAGGTTCTTGCCGCGTTGGCTTTTTAAAGTCATGGGTCACACCAACGTGGGGTAGGTGCTTCTTACCTCTACAATATGCCCCAACTTCACTGTCGAATTGCCTCAATGATGTCACCAAAGCGTTCAATTCCCGGAAGTACTTAATAAGTAAGTACATAAAACCATGACAGACAGAAAGAAATGTAATGTCAGAGTACCTAAGTACTATAAACTACCGACCTGTCAATATCATTATGTATATTAGATACTCCAATTACCCATGGACTTGTATATGTATGTGTATATACATTAATTTTACTTTGTAAACCATTTAGAAAAATAGCCAATATAGTTGTCCAAAAAATATATAAACATGTAAACTTGCCGATTTTCTTGCCAGATTATTGTTAGATGAAGGCCGTTATTTTATATTACTTACTTAGTGGCAGATATATAAATAAAAACATTATTATTTTCAGGACATCAAAGCTCTCACCAGCACTTTGCACAACCTCCTCAGCAAAGCTTCTCCTTCTCCTCAACAGTCAAGATCTCAAAGATAATGTGAGTTATTAAGCAATTGTTCGTAAACTAATGTAAACTACACTTTAAGTTAATGTTTTTGTGACATTGTATTAAAATACATATTTTATTTTCAGTACAACAACATGAGGGCTGCCTCGCTGGGCCTACTGAAAGAAGCTATGGTGGAGTTAATAAGAGAAATTGAAAACATAGATAATATACCTATATTATCTATAATCTTATTTTTTTAATTAAAAACAAGTCTGATTGATTTAATCTGATGTTTAAATACCGAGACGGTGAATAAATTCCTCTTTACAATAAATGTCTAGTAAAATGTATTGTTTAGGTGCTTGGTGTTTATATAATTAAATACATATTTAATCCTATATGTTTTTTAAACTATATGTACCACCCTCTTTGATCTCAGTGCTATTTTAAGTAATCATAGGTAATGTAGTATAAAACTATGGTTTAGTACTTACAGAAATTTGTGAATATTGAAAATAAAATGAAACTTTTTTATTGAAGTGTTTTCATTATTCTCATTAGTGTGTACAAGGTTTCTTTGGGTTTAGCTTACATTTACGGTTTGTTAATAATCCAGTATGAATGAAGGAATATTGAAACAACTTAAATTTAACATGTTCTAGATCTAAGCCAAGAATATAATAAATCTTTATAATGAAAGTCAAATTTAATTCACAGTTTTATTTTGCTTATGGTGGGTTTACACAATATTTTATTTTATGGTCTGGCCATTGGTTATTTCATTATTGCTTATACTAACTTACAAACTAACATTTCATTTTGTGAATGTACAACAATTTTAGGTGATTACTGCATTCATAAAAATAGAATTAGGACTATATTTATAGATATAGTATATTAAAAACTGACACATTTTTTTATTATAACAGTAAGTAGATAGCTTATGCTTATGACAGTAAAATAAAGAGAAACTAAAACAATACTTTAAAAATATGTATAAAATAATAATGTGTTTCATAATCTTTAGATAAGCATATCCCTATTGCTATCTGGAATTGCCTCAATCCCAGTTGCCCTGTGATAACTTGGTGCTCTTATTCACTGGCACCATCTTCTGATAACAAACATCACCAACATGCTTTAAGTAATGCAATGCATTGCTCCAAGGTTTCTTCAGTGAGCATCCGTTAAAAACTCTTCTGGAGATTCAGGATTAGCGCTTCGGAAAGGTGTCATCATCCAAGGCCTTTGAGCATAATCGGTCTCCTGCAAAAAGAAGGATTTTGATTAATAATAATACTACGCATATTAATATGATGATATGCAGGGCATGTATGAATGTAGTTGAAGCAAAAGAGGTTTGTAAGTCAGAACGGAATGACCCTCTATTCTCACTGCCTAGCCCATGATAGTATCATTGTGACAATATGTACCTATGTAAATTTATGATTGAATGATTATGCTTATTATAAACAGAAGGAATATATGAATACACTCTGAATTATTTTGTGTATTTATTTATTTTTGAATTAATATTAGGTACCTATTTAGCTAAAATACATACCAAGAAGCCAACAGCACTCTATTCTGTATCCTTTCTTATAAAGATTTTTAATAGAGCATTGGTGACTTCATGGAGGCACTTGCTACAAGTCGGTGCGACATATTGCACAAAAAGATTCAATAATTGGTACATTTACGTAAAGAGTCACTTACTTTTAGTTCAATACGAATGGCAATTTTCGTCTGAGACAGGCATGTGAGGGCATAGTTCTTCTAATCTGTTGGAATCCTGCCTTTGTAAAAACAAAATGCGCAATATAATCCTCCTTTGGAAACTGGAATCGATGACTCCTGTCGCGCAAGCGGCGTCTCTTTATTCGTAAGACACTCATGCTCCTTTGTTCTTCCGCAATCCCCATCAAAAACGCACGGGATATGTATTATTGTTGTTTTTATGAAAACAATAAGGTTAATTCGGCCGGAAAAAGATAAACAAACAATGACAGACGATTTCAATCACAGATTATACACATAAATGTCTGTCTAAAACTACGTACCAATCTATATTAAACGGTTTATTAGAAAATGTAGTGCGTTTCTAGACGTATCATAATTCAATAGTACTTTTTAAATTGGTCGAATAGCTAGGTCTTGCACCAACTTCATATTGGAATATATCGATAGGTAAGGTAATGAAATCCTTTAGAAATAAGTTACGTGGTCGCGATTTATCGATAGAGGTAAATTTCAGTTCGCTTGTGTGGTTCTTAAGAACCTGATTTCTAAAAAATTGCGTAATCGCCCTACAGATTAAATCAATCAGACTTGTTTTTAATTAAAAAATTAAGATTATAGATAATATAGGTATATTATCTATGTTTTCAATTTCTCTTATTAACTCCACCATAGCTTCTTTCAGTAGGCCCAGCGAGGCAGCCCTCATGTTGTTGTACTGAAAGTAAAATATGTATTTTAATACAATGTCATAAAAACATTAGAAGCCACATTTACTTAAAGTGTAGTTTACATTAGTCTACGAACAATTGCTTAATAACTCACATTATCTTTGAGATCTTGACTGTTGAGGAGAAGGAGAAGCTCTGCTGAGGAGGTTGTGCAAAGTGCTGGTGAGAGCTTTGATGTCCTGAAAATAATAATGTTTTTATTTATATATCTGCCACTAAGTAAGTAAAATAAAATAACGGCCTTCATCTAACAATAATCTGGCAAGAAAATCGGCAAGTTGTCAATGTTTATATATTTTTTGGACAACTATTTTTCTAAATGGTTTACAAAGTAAAATTAATGTATATACACATACATATACAAGTCCATGGGTAATTGGAGTATCTAATATCTATTCGTCCATGCTAATATACATAATGATATTGACAGCTTGGTCGTTTATAGCATGATCCAAGAAAACAGTTTATAGTACTTAGGTACTCTGACATTACATTTCTTTCTGTCAGTCATGGTTTTATGTACTTACTTATTAAGTACTTCCGGGAATTGAACGCTTTGGTGACATCATTGAGGCAATTCGACAGTGAAGTTGGGGCATATTGTAGAGGTAAGAAGCACCTACCCCACGTTGGTATGACCCATGACTTTAAAAAGCCAACGCCGCAAGAACCTAAGTGAATAAGAAATCATTTACTAATGGATCCAAAATACAAAGAAATACACGCTTATTGTACCTAAATGATAATAAAGGCCATAGGTATGTGCAGACATTTATGACTTGAACTTACTTTGAGCTCATGGCGGTGGATCGTCTGCCGGCTGGGAGCTTGGGAATGACTCCGGCACAATTCCTTAAAGGCATCTTTGCTGAGCCACGAACTCATTGTTAAGCAGCGACATTGTGTCTATTTCACTATTTTTAGTTTGTTTTTGCGACTTTGCTCCTCCGCATAACCCAGTAGAAATGCTCGTGACATTTTAAACTAAAATAAGATAGTTATTAATTGTTTTATTCGTAGTAATTGGACTATTGATAGCCCAGTAATATAGACTTATCAATTTAACTTTATATATCACTGTTTATTATTGAACAATTAACAAAATAACAATAGAGAAATACCTTTATTGCTTGATGAAATTACCTAAGACTTGCTTCAATGAACAATAGAAATTTATGAAATCACAAGCTGTCACTAAGATAGAAATAGAGTTAGATGATCGCAAAATTAAGACTATCGATAGAAATCCCATACAAAAAAAAATGAAATTGCAAAGGCGTTTATGTTGACGTCACAGCTGTCAAAACGGAGATAGGTGGTCGCAAGTCCGCCATGTTTTTGATTTCAATTACACTTCAATAGAAATTTAATTGAAGTCAGAGTTAGCTAATCGCCCTACTGGTTATGATATCTTTATTCTATGTCTTCACTCTACGTTTGTCTATGACTTTATATTTGACAGCAGTTTGACAGATCACTCGCACAGATTCACAGTAATCACAGAATGCGTGCAGAGTTCGCTCAGACAAGGTGATTTAGGAACAGAAATTCGTCACAAATTGATAAATAAAAGTGTGTAATATATCGTACGCGGCCCGCTAAACGATCACCAATTTTCTTTGTTCGTCACCTTTACTAGAAAATTACAAGTGTTTTGTATTTCATGCAAGAATATCACCATCAGCTTTCACACGAGAATTTATTTTCTATCGTATTTGTATAAAAGGAGGAAAGGCAACTAATAGTAGAAAATATTACCAAATAACGTGCTAGTGTTAATTGTTTACTTTAAAAACTATTCGTGGTGTTCTATGTTTAAGCTTGGCTATAATAGTTGAATCGATATTGTACAGCAATATTTAGCCTTTTGTTGTGAAATGAGTGTGCATATTTTGTGTACTTATTGAACCGACAAACGCACTCCCAATGGGTATGAGCTGCTGATAAAGGCCTTCAAGTAAATTGGGTAAAAAAACATGTGAGTACATAACCTTTGTAATAACTTTATTGTTAGCTGTAACTGAGTCATGCATGGAACATTAATTAATCCATAGTAAGAATTAAAAAAATAGTAATAACTATAGTTGATCAAGCTCAAATACTTACTAAAGACATTGGTCTGAAATCAATGAGGTATTTTTTTTATTTTGAGTTTCCTTATACTTACTTGGTCCACATTGACCACAATTTAATGCCTACTTTGGCAAGAAATTGTACCAAAATGATTTACAAGTTTCTGGCTTGGTTAAATTTATCAAGTATAATAAAAATAAAGCATGTAGGTATTAAAATTAATAATAAGGGTGTCATTGTGATTGAAAACAAAACACCTAGTTGTAAATTATTATGAAACAAATTGTACCTACCTCATAACAATAATATTACATCAAATGAGCGTTTAAGTATTGATAACTTTATTGTGAGTAATTGGGATTGTATCAACTTACATTTAGGGTTATTCTTTGTATTCAAGTAACAAATGAGATAGTAAAGTTTTATTGATAACTATTTGATAGATTCATGTGATAACTAGAATTTTCTAGATAGAATTTGTCACTTGTATTGCAAATACACACAAATAAATACAACAATATACTATAACAATAATTTATGAACACAAAGCAATTTTATTGTCTAAGAGTCAAAGTCAAAGTCAAAGCCATTTATTCAATTTAGGCCCTAGTAGGGCACTTATGAAGGTCAAAGCTGTACTGAAGCTATACTGAAGTTACCACCAGTTCGTAAGTCGGCCTTCAACTGAGAAGAACAGGCAAGAAACTCAGCAAGGTTACATTTTTTAAATATTTTTTGAACAATCTGACTATTGGCTAAGAAAACTACAGGTTCATATAAATGACAAAAGAAAGAAAGAAAAAATATTTATTGACCCACAATGATAAGGTACACATATTTAATAACTAATGTGTGTAACATATTCTATGAACATGATCTGTGTACACACACACAAAGAAAATACATTAATTTGTTGCATGGGGTCAAAAGGTCCCTCAGCACACAGCTGAAATGCTCTTAAAGAAGTTCAACATTGGTATTCTGGTAGAGCTTTTACTAGACGAGTAACAACACAAACTTAAATCTAACAACTATCTAACATAGGACAAGCTATTGCAGAAATAGCTGAAATAACCTACATGTTTACTATATTGTCAACAGATACAATGGGGCGATTTACAGGCAAGAAATGTCGACTACTGTCAATGTTATGGCTGACAGGAGGTTTCTTTTTTGTGGAACTGATTGTTGGATACATCACCAACTCCATGGCCCTCGTGGCAGACTCCTTTCACATGCTAAGCGACGTTGCTGCACTTGTTATAGCCTTCTTATCAGTCAAGGTAAGTAATAAATTAACAAATACAAGAAAACTAGGTTGGCTGTTCTAAATAATTATGATAAAGGCCTTTGTCTTTCGAATGAGTTGTAGAGCACTGTTTAGGTAAAGTGTTGTCTCTTGATTAACTGAGTGGCTACTTCAACCCTACTCTTAATGTTATAGTAACCCTCCAACTATTCATATATTATCTGTTTAATATTAATTCATTGTGAATTTAAACATTTTCGCATCATCACAGCATCCTTTACATATAAATTATATCATCTATACATATAAAATGCTTTGTCCTGAATGACTGACTGACAATCAACGCACAGCCTAAACCACTGATCGTAGAGACCTGAAACTTGGAGTGTATGTTATTTTTATGACGTAGGCATCCGATAAGAAAGGATTTTTCGAAATTCTACCCCTAAGGGGGTGAAAAACGGGGGCAAAGTTTGTATGGGACAACGTGATTCCGTGGTCCGATCTACTTCAAATTTTGCATACACATTCCTTAACAGAATTGATGGAAGACGTGTTTCGTATTTTATTGAAACTCATCGCCTAACGGGGTCAAAAAGGGGTAGAAAGTTATTTTAGGGGTGATTTGCATCGAAGTTGATATCAATACTCCTTAGGACTTTTGTTTTAAATTACATTTTATTTTGACACTTGTTTGAAAACTCAATCCGATTTTCACAGATTTCAAAATAAGGCAGATGGAGCGCCCGAAACACGGGAGTGAGGCCAAAAAGCAAATACAAATTGTAAAACACATACCTGTGGGGCGATTACGTAACTAAATTTCAATCATTTTCGAATTGAAATCGGTTCAATATAGCGGTTTTCTGATATTTTTTTTACGTTCTGATAACTGTAAATACAAACGGTGGTTCATTAGAAATGGAACCATTTCCGTTTTTGTAACATTTCTATCGATTCAGAGGTTATTTCAATCTGAATTTCATTGCAATAAAGTTACGTAATCCACGTGCTGGTATTCGCTTTTGAATTTGTATTTGCTTTGTTTATAAAACTTTATTTAACGAAAATCACTTTCCATTAAATAAACTTTGTGGTTTTTTTTGACCTCACTCCCGGGTTTCGCGCGCTCTATCTGCCTTTTGTTCTGTAATCTGAGCAGATTTTATTCAAAAAACTTGGTGCAATGCAATACTCTTTAAAATTGGAATGTCAAATTTAAAAGAATATTTAAATCGAATTAAAATTCGAAACATATTTTTTTTGTTCTTGAATATTTGAATGAAAAACTTACCTTTAACACAGAGAGAGTTCTAGAGTTCTGCGTTCAGAATTCTGCATTCCGTGTTGACTATTTAGTGCAGTAGAATTAGATAATCAATTTACATTAATTGTGGTACTCATGATTTTTGGCATATCGATAAAGTTCTGTATGGATATGACTACCTTAAATTCGCAAACGATTTGGAAGTACGGAACATGGTGAAAATTGAGAAAAACTTTGATATTGAATAATTCCTAAACAAAAATTGTGGTACTAGTTGCGAGAATACCATGTCTTTAGAGAACCATTTCCTACCTTCTCAAGAAATTTGGACCGGTTGCGAAATACGGAACACACCTAAACTTAAAAAAGTGATTTTTCGCCTTTATCTCCTAGGCAAAATTTGTGGTACTAGTTGCGAATTCATTGGTAACTTGTATTAGCCTATTACACTTAGTTTTAAGTTTGCAGCCCGTTGCGATATACGGAAACCTAAGAAAATATTTTTTGATAAATTCTACTTCCAGCAAAATTTGCGTATTCTGTTTTATTACTTATATCATATTGGTAGGTCGACTTCTACCTACTTTGTGATCGCAACCGAAGAGAACATTACGGAACATAGTTTTTTTTACAAGTAAAATGTGCGCGTATTTGTGTGTTACGAAGGGAAAGCGGGCGGTGCGGGACGCAAGACTAGCGTTGAGGAATCTACGAAAATTCCTGCGTCTTTCCAATCTGTTGCCTTTTTTGCACTGCTAAGTAAGAAAGTTCTTTATTTTTATAGGTAACAATGTAAAAAATATCGAAAAGATACAATATCGACGTATCCTACGAAACGGGGCGTAGCTGCAAAACAGCAAAATATCAGGAGAAGGTTTGTTATAAAATTACATATAGTTAATATAGTCAGTATCCATTATCCAATTTCTTTCCATACAGTTTTATAGAGTTGGTTGAAAATACCTGTCAAATCGTGTACTTAAGGTTCAAATTAGTTCGAATTATCAACAGTTTGACAGCTAATTTCAACCAAACTCTATAAAACCCTATGGAAAGAAGACGTCTCATTATCTACACGCATCAAAAAAGTTTGTGATCTCTAGCAAAAGCTGTTTTTTTTTTAATTTTACTTTATCAAGAAAAAGTGTTTACGTTATATCTATTTTTTAAATAGAAATACACTGTTTGAAATTCTTTTTTAATAACATACAATAACAATGTAATTGTAACATTTTATACCCGGGAGTGCACGGAAATCGAGGATACGGGACCATAAACAAACAAGGGGAAGAGATTTTAGATTTCGGGATGAGACATAACCTTGCCATTATTAACACCATTTTCCAAAAGAAACCAGAACACTTAATCACTTGTAAAAGTTCAGGACACAGTACACAAATAGATTATATTCTGGAAGATAGAAATATGCCCAAAAGGTGAAGAGCTGTCTATCGCCCTTAAACAATATCTGGGGGAGGACTTGAACAATGATTACAACAACAACGCTGAGCTTATGTGGTCAAACTTTGCATACACCTGTAAAACCCAATCGTCCAAAATCTTAGGAGTCTCAAAAGGAAAACTAAGCAATAACAAGGACCCAAGATGGTGGAATGACGAAGTTAAAAAAGTTGTAAGTGCCAAAAGGGATCTTTTTAAATTATGGCAGATAACACAACTGGAAGATGATCGCATTGAATACAAGAAGGCGAAACAACAAGCGAAGCGCGAAGTAGCCCAAAGTAGAGCACAATCTAAAGAATGTTTTTATATCAGATTGGAAGATGCAAAGAACGACACTGAAATCTTCAAAATCGCAAAGCAGCGACATAAGTCAACGTTAGATATTAAAATTAATAAATACATCCGTGACGAAAACGGTCAGCTGCTTACATCTAATGAAGACATTAACCAAAGATGGTGCCAATACTATGCAGAGCTTCTTAACGAGGAATTCCCAAGCCAGCAACAAACTATAATAAATTCTACGGCTGGACCAGTGCTGGAAATTAATGTTGCGGAAGTGAAAACCGCAGTCTCGAGGATGAAAAACCATAAAGCTCTTGGGCCAGACGAAATACCCTCTGATATCTGGAAACAGATAGGACCTATAGGACTTGAGTGGCTCACAAGACTCTTCAATGCTGTCCTCATTTCCAATATGATCCCAGAATCATGGCGACAAAGTTACATAGTGCCCTTTTATAAGAACAAAGGTGACGTCAGCGCTTGCGGGAATTATAGGGGCATAAAACTTACTTCTCACACCCTAAAAATATGGGAAAGAATACTAAACGATCGCTTCTTGAACCACGTTGTCATTTCTGAAAACCAGTACGGTTTTATGCCATCAAAATCCACAATCGATGCTATCCAACGAGTCCGAATAATAATGGAAAAGCATAGTGCCACTAGGGAATGCAAACCGGTTTCACCGAAAATCGAAAAACCGGTTATTCGGTACGGTTTTGACCAACAAAAAAACCGGTTTTACATAAAACCAAAACCGGTTTTTCGGTTATTTTCGGTTTTTATTTCAATGTTTGGAAATACTAAAAAAAGGAAGATTTGCCGCCGTTTTGTAAACTGAGTGCAAAACAGTGAGTATTTTTGTGATGAACTGAAGTGTATTGATGTGTAGTGTGTTGAGCTGGTAAGAAAATAACTTATAATGATTATTGTTCTTATGATATAAAATATATTAAACTTTGTTTTACAATACATATGCAAACTAGCGTACGGCCCGCGCCTGATGATAACCGTAGCCTATGGATGCTTGCACTGGCAACATAACGGTTATAACTCGCACGTTGCCAACCCTCAACCTTTTTGAAGCGGGGAGCTCATTCCACAGCCTGAGCGTCCACGATAGGAAGCTTCTTTGAAACCGCACAGTACGAGACCATTTTGGTTCCAATGTGTGTGGATGGACTCCCCGTCGGTGACTACGATGGTAGAAGGTAACTGGGCCTGATGGTCAAACAATTCTTCAGACCACTGCCCGTTGGAAAAGTGGTATAACACACATAAGAAGGCAGTGTCTCCTCAGACTAAGGGGCTTTAAAACACTTGTGAGCGCGGGATCGTCGACAATTCTAACGGCACGTCGCTGAACTGAGTTTAAATACCCAAGCTGGTATCCAGGTGCCCACAGAAGTCAGAAATACTCCATTTGGGCCAGACTTGCGACTTATATAGTTGCTGTCTTTGTCTCGATAAGAAGTACTGCTTCGCTCTATTAATCACACCGAGTTTTTTGGATACCTTGTAGATGACTTTGGAACAGAACGTCTCGCTATAAATATTAATGCGAAGGATTCCAATGCTTTTCGTGACATGTTCTAGAAATGAAGAGCCACAGAAAATGGACTTTTCTAAACGGTGAATGCGCAGGCTTGTGTGTGACTTAGTGGTGTTGAAATAGACTAGGTTTAGTCGACCCCAATCGAATCCACTAGTTTGTGTACTCTCGTTTTAAGACGTAAGTTCTTCGCGCCTTTTCTCCAATATAGAACGAGGGATATTTGCACGGCTCGTGTAATGAGCTTCCCCTGTAATTTCATCTGCATAGCAATTAATGCTGGCAATCGAGAGTATATCATTGATATGCTGGAGGAATAGTGTTGGGGATAATTCAGAGCCTTGCGGGACGCCAGCATTAATGTCATGCTATCGGAGCAACTACTGTCAATGAAGGCTCTTATGTATCTGCCAGAAAGCAAGCTGATTGATTGGTGTTATTTTTTACCCGTCTGCACGACAACAAAGAATGGGTAGTGTTTTTATTTTATCTAAAGATAACATTCGTATAGTAATATACACGTTTTTGTGTACACGCAAGTTGCTGTGCCGCTATAATAAGCCATGTTCATAATATTACGTGTGAAATGAATATTATAACGTACGAAACATAATTTAATAAATGTTTAAATAAGTACTTCTTAATTACTGATCTATTTTTTAACATAAAGTCATCATATCTCATAGCAATTAAAAACCAAGCAAACGTGATATGTTTTTATGATTTCATTCGTATAAAATAAAATCAAAAGCAACGAACCGAGTAGTCTATATAAACGAGTCTCTGATGAAAACGAATCTACAGAGTTAAATAAACTATTATGTCCATCAGTTTGATGAAAAAGAGATGGATGAATTGTATGAAAGATGATAATGGATAGAAGGGACGAATGGAAGAAGCGTACATATTGCGCCGATCCCAAATGATTGGAAACAGGGCAGGCAGATGGTGATGATGTTTCTTTTATACCCACTTCATTACCTTTAACTGATAATAATTCCTCAGTTTGCGATTTTTACATCTTAAGCACGGTTAGTATCTATAATTCAAGCTATAGAAATAACGTCCCGAGCTCACAAGCGGTTTAGAGTCACTCAGTCTGAGGAGAGACTTTGCCTCGTTATGTGTGTTCTACCGCTTGTACAACGGAGAGTGTTCTAAGGAATTATTCGACTTGATGCCCACAGCTACCTTTCACCATCGCAACTCTCGCCATCGACAGGGAGTCCATTCACACACATTGAAACCAGAATTGTTTCGAACTGTGCGGGCTAAAAGGAGTTTTCTTCCGCGGACGCTCGGACTGTGGAATGAGCTCCCTGCCGTGGTTTTCCCAATGGAGTACAGCATTGGGTTCTTCAAAAAGGGTGTGAAGTGGTTTCTTCAGGGTCGGCAACGCGCGAGTGCGATACCCTTGGTGTTGCAAGCGTCCATAGGCTACGGTAACTGTTTACCATCAGGCGGGCCGTATGCTTGTTTGCCACCTAAGTGGTATAAAAGAAAAGAAAAAAACGTGAAAGAAAAAACGAGCGAACATTAAAAAAACCGGTTTAAAACCGGTTAACCGGTTTTTACATCTCATAACCGAAATAAAAACCGGTTTTCATTTTGCCACGGTTTTGCATTCCCTAAGTGCCACCAGTGAAGACTTACACCTTATCTTCATAGACCTTGAGAAGGCGTTTGACCGGGTGCCACGAAACCTGGTATGGCAAGCGATGAGATCACAGGGTCTACCGGATTACTACGTAGCCCTAGTCCAGGACATGTACCACAGGAGTAGCACAAAAGTGAGAAGTTTGGCCGGAGTGAGCAAAACCTTTGAAGTCAAAGTCGGGGTTCATCAAGGTTTCGCGTTGAGCCCACTACTCTTTAATCTGGTAATGGACTATCTCACCAAAGATATCCAGTCTCCCCTACCGTGGTGTATGTTATATGCAGACGATATCGTGCTCATTGACAAAAGTGCACAACAACTGCAAATTACTCTCGAGCAGTGGAGGTGCGCCCTGGAAAGCAATGGACTCCGTATCAGCAGAAGCAAGACCGAACATCTGGAATGCAATTTTAGCGGCGATACCACCATCTCACACACGATCTAAGGGATCGAGGGAGATTCAATTCCAAAGGTATCCCAGTTCAAATATTTCGGAGCGATGCTGACGGCTGATGGTAACATTGAAACCGACGTCACCCACAGAGTCAACGTTGCCTGGCAAAGATGGAGAGCACTCTTGGGTGTCCTCTGCGACAAAAGAATGCCGATCAAAGTGAAGGGAAAAATTTACAAAACAGCTGTAAGACCTGCAATGATGTACGGTGCCGAATGCTGGGCCATAAAAAAAGGCGCATGAACAAAAACTTCACGTGGCTGAGATGAAGATGCTGAGATGGGCAGCAGGTGTAACCAGACTTGATAAAGTGCGAAATGAACACATCAGAGGTAGTTACCATCATCGTTAGTCGCGACCATCTCAGAAAAACTTACAGAAAGTAGGCTGTGTTGGTATGGCCACGTAATGGGACGTCCTGAAGACCACGTGGTTCGGCAGGCTCTGGCCCTACCGAACTCAAAAAAGAAAAGAGGAAGACCCAAAGTCACATGGTGGTCTACAGTAACCCGCGACTTGGAACTAGCCCAACTCACAGTACGGACAACCCAGGACATACCATCCTGGCGCATGAGAACGAGGAGAGCCGACCCCAAATAATGGGATACACTTGGAGGGAAACTCCTAAAGAAATTTCAAAAAATATAACTGTCTGAATACACCTGGGACCACTGATTGATCGGTAAGTCGCTAAAACTAATCGTTTTATCGCACTGAAACACAGAACGCGATAATCTCGAATCTTTATTTTCAAAAACTTCTCGTGCTGTATCTTAACTTTGCTTTTGGACCTACGGCAGGATATGCCCCAAGAAAAATTTCACTGATCCACCATATTGTAAAAAAAATTCAAAAAAACTTGAGAATTTGAACTAGCATAGTTGATGAAAGCCTATCCATTATTCGAAGCTCCTTGAGGATCAAGTTATTGGTGCAGAAGGCCATCCACAGAATTTTCAGGAGGCGTCTCCAGCACCATATCTCCATTGCGTCGATTTTCCGACGACCTTGCAATCTAAAGGACCAAGTTTTAACTCCATAGAGAAAGATTGGAAAGACAAGGCATCTTATAAGTCGAACCTTTGTTTTAAATAAATAAATAAATAAATATCCTGGGACATTCCTCACACACGGTCATCTGATCCCAAACTAAGCAGAGCTTGTACTATGGAAACCAGATAACTGATATAATTACATATACTACTTTTTGTTTGTAAATACATACTTAATATACATAATTACACCCAGACTCAGGACATACAGACATGTTCATGCACACAAATGCATGTCCTGTGTGGGAGTCGAACCCACGACCTGCGGCGCGTAAGGTGAACCTTAACCAACTGTGCCAACTGGCCCGTCCGTTTTCCTGGTTATCCTTCTACAAACAAACAAAAATATCTTCAGCTTCAAATATCTTTTTTTTTATACCACTAAGGTAGCAAACAAGCAGACGGCCCGCCTGATTGTAAGCAGTTACCGTAGCCCATGGACGCGTGCAATACCAGGGGTATCACTCGCGCGTTGCCGACCCTGAAGAAATCTCTTCACGCCCTTTTTGAAGAACCCCATGCTGTACTCCATTGGGAAAACCACGGCGGAGAGCTCATACCACAATCTGAAATAACTAGTTATCCCCCGCGGTTTCATCCAAGTTCCCGGGATAAAAAGTAGCCTATAATACTCGGGGATATCATATTAGTGATGAAAGAATATTTCGAATCCGACTGGTAGTTCCAGCCCGTTTGAACAAACAAAAAAATTCCCCTTTATTATTTTAGCATAGATATTAGTATAGGTAGATAAAAATTTAAAAGCACGTTTTTCTTAAAAAACAACAAAGCGTCAAACATTTTGTTCGATAGTAAACTTCGTATTTTGTTGAAAATATATCCGGCTGACGAAAAAACACGATCACTTTCAACATTCTTAGGCAAAATTTATCAATCGAGCCGTACCGTGAACCGTTAGTTGTCGTACTAGAATGGAGAATTTAAGGAACAAAATACACCTAAAATATGTCATTATTTTCATAAAAATAGTCTTAGCATAACCAGGATACCAACTAACACACATAATTGGAAACTAATGTTTTTTTTATCAATCCTGAAAACTAGCTGTTTTGCAGTTACGCCCCTATTTGTAGGATACGACGATATTGTATCTATTCGATACATTTTACATTGTTACCTATCAAAATAAAGAACGTTTATACCACAGTTTTACCATAAGGCATATGCTATGTTAATACTTAACAGTGAAAAAAAAACTACCGATTTCGATACACGCGGTTTTTTTAAATAAAAATTGAATAAATGGCTTTGACTTTGACTTTTAATTTTTGTAATTCCTCAACGCTAGTCCTGCCTCCCGCACCGCCTGCATTCCGTTCCTTCATTCGTAACACGCGAATACGCGCACATTTTACTTGTAAAAAAAACTATGTTCCGTAATGTTCTCTTGGGTTGCGATCACAAAGTAGGTAGAAGTCGACCTACCAATATGATATAAGTAATAAAACAGAATACGCTAATTTTGCTGGAAGTAGAATTTATCAAAAAGTATTTTCTTAGGGTTCCGTATATCGCAACCGGCTGCAAACTTAAAACTAAGTGTAATAGGCTAATACAAGTTACCAATGTGTTCGCAACTAGTACCACAAATTTTGCCTAGGAGATAAAGGCGAAAAATCACTCTTTTAAGTTTAGATGTGTTCCGTATGTCGCAACTGGTCCAAATTTCTTGAGAAGGTAGGAAATGGTTCTCTAAAGACATGGTATTCTCGCAACTAGTACCACAATTTTTGTTTAGGAATTATTCAATATCAAAGTTTTTCTCAATTTTCACCATGTTCCGTACTTCCAAATCGGTTGCGAATTTAAGGTAGTCATATCCATACATAACTCTATCGATACGCCAAAAATCATTAGTACCACAATTAATGTAAAATGTTGCTTAATTTTGAGCTAATTCTACTGGACTAATTGTGCACACAGCAAGCAGTCTAGAGTTCTATAGTTCTGCAATATTCGCTACTGAATCACAAATCATACACTTTTTTTACTTTCAAAGGCGCCACATAGCATACAGTCAACGCAGAATGCAGAACTTGGAACTCGGAACTCTAGAACTCTTTTCTGTGGGATCGGCGCCTGCCTTGATTTTCTTTCGCAAATTCCTTGGAGATCTCTTAGATTACCTACTTAGCGATATTTGCGATTACTGTATAATTTTTTTGCAAGTTCATTTTCACTATTTCATTAGAATATTTTGAGTGCAGTTAATTTAATTTCTTTTTCATTTGTTGTAATAATAATTAAATAAGATTCTTTGAGTTTTATTTATTAGTAAAAATATCCGTGTTTGATTTTTCGGGGTGATTTGCACCGGAGTTGATAGCAATACTCCTTAGTGCTTTTGATTTAAATTTTCTTTTATATTTGTCATTCCAGTTTTAAAGAGTTTTGCATTGCACATTGCACCTAGCTTTTATGTGAGTTTAACTTTTTTTTTTATAAAATCGGATTGAGTATTTAATCATTTTTGTCTGTCCGTTCCGGTTCATAGCTGATGTTATAAGGAGTAACTTAGGTACTTTTATTTAAAAAAAAAATGTGTTCCGCGCAAAAAAATTCAAACCGTACGCGGGTGAAACCGCGGGGGTCTGCTAGTCACTGTATAAAGTGCTTCAGTAAATTATTATTATACTAGCTATCCCCCACGGTTTCACCCAAGTTCCCGGGATAAAAAGTAGCCTATGCCCTTCTCAATACCATAGGCCTGAAGGCGTAACAAACAAACAAACAAACTCACTTTAGCATTTAATAGTATTAGTTGGAATAGATTTTGTGGACTTGAATGAATACAATTATCCAATCTCCTTTGTCACAGAGAAGAGAAACAAAAACATCTAATTCTTTGTTTCTAGTAATAAGATAACAAAATCATGCACAAGTTTATTTAGCAATCATTCTACAGTTTTGGTGCTTTGACTTCTAAATTGAATATTAATTTATTCAGCTAGTTTGAATTCAAAGAACAAAATGAAGTTGGTATTTTGCATGAGTCACTTCCTGGTTGCAAATAATTTCCTCATCTTGCCATCATCCTAACTCACTTATTCTCGAACATAGTACCTATATTTAATACTATGAAATCAAAGCTTACTACACTACAGCCGCACTACTACTACTGTAGTAAAAATAAGTGATAAATCCTAATTTTCAAACATTTATGCAGCATCTCGTAGTGATGAGTCACAGAGCAACTAAATACAAGGATATCCTGCTTGTATCATGTGTTCTGCAAAATTATGTAAATAACATCTTTACTATAAACAAAGCTATGCTTCATAGAAATACTAGGTACTTCCATGGGCTATAAATATTCAGTTCACTGTTAGAGCATAAAAAACTGACCATATGGACACTGGGAGATTTTTTTCCAAATGACTGTGCTTAATTTTTTTTATACTTGGCAGGTTTATCTAGTATCTATTGTATATCTTAATATATAAAATGATAAACTGATTGTTGATATATCAGCCCACAGCCCAAACCGCTGGACCTAGAGATTTGAAATTTTGCACAAAGATACCTTATACAGTGGAGGCATCCACTAAGGAAGGATTTTTGGAAATTCCACCCCTAAGAGGGTAAAATAGGGGATGACAGTTTGTATGCAAGTCCGTCAGTTTTGAAGTTAGGATCTTCAAATTTTGTGTTTAGGGTGACGATTGAAAATTAATGTGTAGTTATCTCAGCGTTTGTGATAATTCCACCACCGAAGGGAGGAAAAGGGGGATGAAGTTGGGTATGCAAGTCCTTCAATTTCAAAGTAAACTTCACTAAATGTATTACTATATGGTGTAGGCATCCACTAAGGAAGGATTTTTGGAAATTCCACCCCTAACAGGGTAAAATAAGGGATGAAAGTTTGTATGCAAGTCCGTCAGTTTTGAAGTTAGGATCTTCAAATTTTGTGTTTAGGCTGACGATTGAAAATTAATATATAGTTATCTCAGCGTTTGTAATAATTCCACCACCGAAGGGAGGAAAAGGGAGATGAAGTTTTGTATGCAAGTCCTTCAATTTCAAAGTAAACTTCACTAAATATATGTGTAATACGGTGTAGGCATCCAATAAGGAAGGATTTTTGGAAATTCATCCCCTAAGGGGGTAAAGTAAGGGATGAAAGTTTGTATGCAAGTTCGTCAGTTTTGAAGTTAGGATCTACAAATTATGTGTTTAGGCTAACGATTGAAAATTAATGTATAGTTATCTCAGCGTTTGTGATAATTCCACCATCGAAGGGAGGAAAAGGGGGATGAAGTTGTGTATCCAAGTCCTTCAATTTCAAAGTAAACTTCACTAAATGTATTATTATACGGTGTAGGCATCCACTAAGGAAGGATTTTTGGTAATTCCACCCCTAAGAGGGTAAAATAGGGGATGAAAGTTTGTATGCAAGTATGTCAGTTTTGAAGTTAGGATCTTCAAATTTTGTGTTTAGGCTGAGGATTGAAAATTAATGTATAGGTATCTCAGCGCTTGTGATAATTCCACCACCGAAGTGAGGTAAAGGGGGATGAAGTTGTGCATGCAAGTCTTTCAATTTCAAAGTAAACTTCACTAAATGTATTATTATATGGTGTAGGCATCCACTAAGGAAGGATTTTTGGAAATTCCACCCCTAAGGGGGCAAAATAAGGGATGAAAGTTTGTATGCAATTCCGTCAGTTTTGAAGTTAGGATCTTCAAATTTTGTGTTTAGGCTGGCGATTGAAAATAAATTTATAGGTGTCTTAGCGTTTTTGATAATTCCACACCCGAAGCGGTGAAAAGGGGGCTAAAGTTATGTATCGAAGTTCTTCATTTTGAAAGTAAACATCACTAAATTTACTATGAACGTATATCTAAACTAATAGTATGAGACGAAATAACGATGGCGCACAAAAGAGGAGTTGAAGCCTTGAATAGGAGTTTGCAGGACATACGCAATACTAAAAATGGGTGGTGTAACGGTGTTGCTGGCCGGTGATTTTTGCCAGACTTTACCGATAGTGCCCAAAGGAACGCGCGCAGATGAGATCAAAGCATGCATCAAGAGATCTGTCTTATGGCCTTCAATTGACGTGCTGAAGCTTACTCGAAACATGAGAGTACATCTCAGAGGTGAAGTTTCTGCCGGTAGATTTTAAGATCTCCTAAAAATCAGGAACGGAAACTTTCCACAAATAGATGGGCTGATACAAATACCAGATGAGTTATGTACTGAGTACTGTGGTATCAACAGTTGAGGAACTTATGGACAAAGTATATCCTGATGTTAAAAATATTAACAATATTAACACAAACCGATGGAGTGGTTACGCGAGAGAGCCATTTTGACTCCCAAAAACGACCAAGCCGCTGCCATCAACGAAATGTTGATAAATTAATTCGAAGGTGATGAAATAGTTTATAATTCTGTTGACACCATAGTCAATATGGAGTAAACTATCCTGTTGAATTTTTAAACTCTCTAAATCGCCGGGTCTTTCATGTCATAGGCTTATGTTGCGTGTAGGTGCCCCTGTCACGTTGCTTAGAAATATACGGCCTCCAAAATTGTGCAATGGAACTAGACTCCAAGTAACAGCTCTCCTCCGCAATGTTATTGAGCCCAAAATACTAACTGGATCTGCCTGGATTAGGGAATGCAAACCGGTTTCACCGAAAATCGAAAAACCGGTTATTCGGTACGGTTTTGACCAACAAAAAAACCGGTTTTACATAAAACCAAAACCGGTTTTTCGGTTATTTTCGGTTTTTATTTCAATGTTTGGAAATACTAAAAAAAGGAAGATTTGCCGCCGTTTTGTAAACTGAGTGCAAAACAGTGAGTATTTTTGTGATGAACTGAAGTGTATTGATGTGTAGTGTGTTGAGCTGGTAAGAAAATAACTTATAATGATTATTGTTTTTATGATATAAAATATGTTAAACTTTGTTTTACAATACATATGCAAACTAGCGTACGGCCCGCGCCTGATGATAACCAGTTACCGTAGCCTATGGATGCTTGCACTGGCAACATAACGGTTATAACTCGCACGTTGCCAACCCTCAACCTTTTTGAAGCGGGGAGCTCATTCCACAGCCTGAGCGTCCACGATAGGAAGCTTCTTTGAAACCGCACAGTACGAGACCATTTTGGTTCCAATGTGTGTGGATGGACTCCCCGTCGGTGACTACGATGGTAGAAGGTAACTGGGCCTGATGGTCAAACAATTCTTCAGACCACTGCCCGTTGGAAAAGTGGTATAACACACATAAGAAGGCAGTGTCTCCTCAGACTAAGGGGCTTTAAAACACTTGTGAGCGCGGGATCGTCGACAATTCTAACGGCACGTCGCTGAACTGAGTTTAAATACCCAAGCTGGTATCCAGGTGCCCACAGAAGTCAGAAATACTCCATTTGGGCCAGACTTGCGACTTATATAGTTGCTGTCTTTGTCTCGATAAGAAGTACTGCTTCGCTCTATTAATCACACCGAGTTTTTTGGATACCTTGTAGACGACTTTGGAACAGAACGTCTCGCTATAAATATTAATGCGAAGGATCCCAATGCTTTTCGTGACATGTTCTAGAAATGAAGAGCCACAGAAAATGGACTTTTCTAAACGGTGAATGCGCAGGCTTGTGTGTGACTTAGTGGTGTTGAAATAGACTAGGTTTAGTCGACCCCAATCGAATCCACTAGTTTGTGTACTCTCGTTTTAAGACGTAAGTTCTTCGCGCCTTTTCTCCAATATAGAACGAGGGATATTTGCACGGCTCGTGTAATGAGCTTCCCCTGTAATTTCATCTGCATAGCAATTAATGCTGGCAATCGAGAGTATATCATTGATATGCTGGAGGAATAGTGTTGGGGATAATTCAGAGCCTTGCGGGACGCCAGCATTAATGTCATGCTATCGGAGCAACTACTGTCAATGAAGGCTCTTATGTATCTGCCAGAAAGCAAGCTGATTGATTGGTGTTATTTTTTACCCGTCTGCACGACAACAAAGAATGGGTAGTGTTTTTATTTTATCTAAAGACAACATTCGTATAGTAATATACACGTTTTTGTGTACACGCAAGTTGCTGTGCCGCTATAATAAGCCATGTTCATAATATTACGTGTGAAATGAATATTATAACGTACGAAACATAATTTAATAAATGTTTAAATAAGTACTTCTTAATTACTGATCTATTTTTTAACATAAAGTCATCATATCTCATAGCAATTAAAAACCAAGCAAACGTGATATGTTTTTATGATTTCATTCGTATAAAATAAAATCAAAAGCAACGAACCGAGTAGTCTATATAAACGAGTCTCTGATGAAAACGAATCTACAGAGTTAAATAAACTATTATGTCCATCAGTTTGATGAAAAAGAGATGGATGAATTGTATGAAAGATGATAATGGATAGAAGGGACGAATGGAAGAAGCGTACATATTGCGCCGATCCCAAATGATTGGAAACAGGGCAGGCAGATGGTGATGATGTTTCTTTTATACCCACTTCATTACCTTTAACTGATAATAATTCCTCAGTTTGCGATTTTTACATCTTAAGCACGGTTAGTATCTATAATTCAAGCTATAGAAATAACGTCCCGAGCTCACAAGCGGTTTAGAGTCACTCAGTCTGAGGAGAGACTTTGCCTCGTTATGTGTGTTCTACCGCTTGTACAACGGAGAGTGTTCTAAGGAATTATTCGACTTGATGCCCACAGCTACCTTTCACCATCGCAACTCTCGCCATCGACAGGGAGTCCATTCACACACATTGAAACCAGAATTGTTTCGAACTGTGCGGGCTAAAAGGAGTTTTCTTCCGCGGACGCTCGGACTGTGGAATGAGCTCCCTGCCGTGGTTTTCCCAATGGAGTACAGCATGGGGTTCTTCAAAAAGGGTGTGAAGTGGTTTCTTCAGGGTCGGCAACGCGCGAGTGCGATACCCTTGGTGTTGCAAGCGTCCATAGGCTACGGTAACTGTTTACCATCAGGCGGGCCGTATGCTTGTTTGCCACCTAAGTGGTATAAAAGAAAAAAAAAAACGTGAAAGAAAAAAACGAGCGAACATTAAAAAAACCGGTTTAAAACCGGTTAACCGGTTTTTACATCTCATAACCGAAATAAAAACCGGTTTTCATTTTGCCACGGTTTTGCATTCCCTAGCCTGGATCAATGGTATACGCGGCAAGAATACTGTCTCTGTATTCGTGCCACGTATACCATTGATCCCAAATGACCTTCCGTTTGAATTGAAAAGATTGCAGTTCCCAATCAAGGTTTGTTTCGCGATGACTATTAAAAAATCACAGCGACAAACTCTGAAATATGATGGAGTTGATTTGCGGTAGGACTGTTACTCCCACGGTCAGTTTTATGTGGCATGCTTACCTACGTGTGAGCTCTCAATCTACCTGAACTTTTGTTAAATATCACACTTAGTTGGGGGCAATAGCCATGAATAAAGCTCTATATTATTACAATGATTTATATCTAGAAAAAAGAAATACTCTACGCGGACGAAGTCGCGGGCACAAGCTAGTTATATATAATACGTAATTCATATTATTTTATCTGTGCATTGTTTGTGGCACAAAAGCCAATTAAATTTGTAAGCATTCCCTTTTTATTTTGGTTTACAACTCTACATATCATTATTTTGATAGAGAACAATAAATAACCAACTTAATGAGATATCGTTTTTAGAATATTCATGGTCATCAAGAAAAATAACTGTATCTCCTTCCTTAGTCAGCCAAATCTATAATAATATAATAAATCTGAAGTTTTTTTGGTTGATTGTTTGTTTAAACATGCTAATCTCTGGAATTGCCAGTTGGATTCGAAAAATAATTTCATTAATAGGAAGCTACATTATCCCCGAGTATTATAGGCTACCTTTGATCCAGGGAACGTGCGTGAAACCACGGGGGACAGCTAGTAAAATATGTAGTGTTAAATTCTGGTAACCATAATACCTATAGCAGGCAAGCAAATATAGGTGGTACCCAAGTAGCAAAAGGACAATGTCGAAAATCGCCCCAGAACCAACAAACATATGTATTACACCATAATTATTTAAATATTTTATTATTCACGTGGCAAATATTCATATCAAACGGACAAGTGGGAATCAAAAACGAATATTTTAAAAGTACCGTAACAACTACTCACTCCGACATCTTTACCGAAATACGGTTAGTGATGATCCTACTGACTACATCGAATCGATCGATTTAAATATAATCGGTAGAAGTGTAGTTAGTTATTTATTTTACTGTTATGGAATGTAAATTATGGTTTATTATGACTTCTATCACAACATATTTTTCGGATAATCAACTACAAAAATAATAAAAAAGTAGTATTCCCCATAATCAAATCGATTGATTCTATTTTATAACAACTAAATCGGTTACACTCAAACCGATTACAGCACAATTCGGAATGCAACCTTAGTCGAGGAGCATCCCTAATTCTTTCTTATGTCATGTCATGTCAATTGTCTTACTCTCGATTTATTTGTTTACCTAATCCTTAATCTAAGATTTGTTTATAATGTTGTTTTTCAATTCTATTGCTTTATTTTGGGTACTTACTCGGCTTAAAATGAAAAACTAATTAACGATATGGAAAGTGTATGTGTATTGTATCAATTGTGGAACTGCTGATGGTTTCATGGTGTTGGAAAACGAGCAGATTCATCACAGTTGAAGGCAAAGAGCTGATCATGCAGCCATGCAATCCTCACCTTCATTTTCTTCAAGGGCTACTACAGCAACAAGTAATATATTGTGATGTGCCAATTGTGGTATTCATTTAGTAAGAGAACACTTTCATATCTGAAGCAATACTGCCGTTCATAAAGAAATACAACAACAAGTCCCAATACAAGTGGTAAGTGTTTACTTCTATTTTAAATTATTTGTCCTTAATATACAATCATAATATCTGACCACACTGATTCACTTTTTCATTGGTTTATCATATGCCATTGCTAATACTAACTTAGAGCTATGACAAATACTAAAATGTATATTTTTTTTCTTTACAGGTAACCGCAAATGACCATAGTGTGGTGATTGTCATACATTATTCCAAGACAGAACCCTCACAGCTACCACACGGGACTCAAAGGATACAGGAACTGTGGGTCATTAACAATGTTTGTTTGGGATGTGATTGTTCATCGCTGCGAACTTGAAGTCACCCAGTGTAGGAGGACAGGGTAACCAACACATTATAGATGTTGCCCCGGCACAATTTTTAGATAATATTGTAATTAGGTGCCAATGTAGATGATGATCTAATAAATAATTTACTGCAAATCTCTTGTCATTTTTCATTTAACCTTATTAAAAATATATGTAGGTATACCTAAATGATAATGTGTAGATATACAAAGTACTTCACGAATCCTGAAGCTAGAAGTTACTACCTCCATTATTTTTGTCTCAATATCATTGTACAATGTACATATTATAAAAAAGTCCCCTCGCCACATCTGTCTGTCAGTCTAGAATCTCAAAAACTACCTACTGAACTGATTTTCATACAGGTTTCACCAATGGACTGAGTGATTCATGAGGAATGTTAAGGTCTAGGTATAATTCATTATGGTTTTAAATAAATTGGCTGAAATATGATGATGATTGTTGAAGATGCCAGAAAAAAAACATGCCATGCAGATAAAACTGCTATCCCACGCGCAGCCGGGGCAGGTTGCTAGTATAACTATAAGAACCTATATTAAAACCACACAGAGCATTGAAAATCAATAATATTATTGACTACCTAAATACATTCCTACATACTACCTACCTATATTAAATGTCTTTGTTGACTACTCAATTATAACCTCAAAATCTGTTACGTTTCTTGTAATTATGCGATTTTCCCGCTTGTCCGTTGCTTAATTTATGTATGAAGTGAATTTATAGGTGATTTAAGATATTACAAGCATTTTTTCATTGCTGTTGGTTCTGGGGCGAATCATGTATGGACGCAGAACAATGTCCTTTGGTCCTTTAAGTGTCCTAGGAGCATGTATTTTTTGTCCTATAGAATTCTTGAAAACGCTTATAAAGCTGGATTTGGGCGCAGGTTATAAGATTATTACGCCCTTTAGTCGTTTTGTAACAGTCCGGTAAAGTGCAATACAATTTTATAATTATCTTATTAGGTGCAGTTACAAGATAACATGTCCTATAAAGATCCGGTAAACGCCCTGAATACGCGCGATTAGTGCTCTATAGATCTGGAGAGCCCCGCTACTGGTGTAATTAATCCAACAGTGATAAGCGTGATGCTATTACTGGAGCATTCACTTTTCATTCTTATTGTTACGGTGCCATTCTAGTGTTTCGACAAATAATATAATATTTTCAAAGGGTAGTAAGCAGATCACGAAGCATAACATACGTAACTTTTGTCTTTTGACTGTTGTATAAAGAAGGCCTACTCATCTTGCGAAAATAATTTTATTGATAAAGTGTTCGATGATAATAAACATATCTTCATGCCCCTTCATAACTAAACATATTTATTATATCTTCGATATATTTTTATTCGATAATATTAACAAATACTGAGACCGCCATATAGGATCGGATCATGTCCGATTGCTGCATTTATCAAAACCTTTATAATACTATTTTTAGTCAAATTTAACTACTACAGGACATACCTACTTCACCACCATATTGGTTTTAGGGTTATTTTTAACAAAATGGCCGATTACTCTAGTAATAGCAAATATAGGACACATATAAGTAGAAACTTACATATAAAAATCGCTGGGCATGCTAGTTTGGTGCTAATAATCTATTTGAAGTCACGACTAAGACAAATTAATCCTATAATACATTTACCTATAGCAACTACACCAAGGACATTTATAGAAACTCATGTCTTATTAATGAAACAAGCCGCTAACAAGAGTAACTAATCTTATTAATTACGCTTATAGGATCAAAAGCCACACTTTGCTTATTAGTTTTATAGCATGCGCTTACAAGATTGTAATAATTACAAGTTCTAGTAACTATCTTATAACATTATCCTGTAAACGTTTATATCTTATATAATAGGATCTAAAGTACTTGTAGTGCAAATCGTCGTATAAGATGTTGTTGTGAGAACAGTGATCTTACTCAAAGCGTCTATTAGACTCTTAAAAGATGTTAAGTCTTATAGGTCGATTGCTGTAGGACTATTTTGCTACTTGGGTATGTATTTACCTATGCCCAGGCTTACGTTATAATGACATTCGCATTTTACTAGGTAGGTATAACGGCATTTCAGACGAGTGCGCGACTGATGTTTGTGTGATTGCTACTTGCCATGCTAATCACCTTTTTTGTGTGCATAACTTGAACTACAGAGGTCTTTGTCCACCATGTGACATGCCATGTTGCATTGTAATAACTTTTATGTTCGATTATATAAAATTCGTCTGTAATAAACTGAAAATTTATTTCCTGTTCAGAAATCCCAATAAGATTAGAAAAATAGTTAAACAAAAATTACAAATAATGAGATTTTTTTATTTTTTTCCTTAAATGCTTATCTGTGTGCGCATTTCTCTTATTGTTTAATGTGCTTTTATGCAATTAAAATCTACTAGACTATATCTCGATCATATAACTGTTTTCTTGCAACAGATGTCACCAAAGAAATGGTCCAAGAACACGTTCGGTTGGGCCCGAGCCGAAGTGTTGGGCGCTCTAGTAAATGCCGTGTTCCTCGTGGCTCTATGCTTCAGCATCACTGTAGAAGCCGTCAAGAGGTTCATAGAAACTGAGAAGATTCACGATGAAAGATTGTTGGTCGCTGTTGGCACTCTCGGATTGATCTTAAATATCATTGGATTATTCCTGTTTCATGGTAAGATATTAAAGTTTTAAGTAAGAAAGACAGAGAGAGGCTTTACGCCCGATGGCATGCTAATGGGTGCACCCAGCGTTAAAGCCAGCGTGACACGCATCGGGTGTACCTACTGAGGTGAAGAAGTACGCTCGATGCGTGTCACGTCTCTACAGTCTGACTTGCGTCTTAAAAACGTACCCTTGACTAGCAGATAATTCCAAACATACTTGCAACTTTGCACTGTCATCTTATTTAAAATGTTATTACGACATAGACTACAATTTCGTAGTAAAAAATACGACTATAAAATATGTTTTTTTAATGTTTGAAACCAAAACTTTGCTAGGCTTGCGATAAAACGAAAATTATAAATACGTCATCATCACAGACAAGATGCAGACAAGCATCAAATCAATTGTCACGGGTGGTATAATGAGTAAGGATAAACATTCTTTTCAAACAAGGTTAATCATTGTGCTATTGATACAAATTGGTAGGGGTCCTAAATATCCTGTCAGTCAATTGTGACATTTTCAGGGTTGAACAATGCAATGTTTAATGCGTTGTTTATTTTCAGAACATGGCGGAGGGCACGGTCACTCGCACGGTGGGGTTCCACCCCCTGCAAATGTCAGGCATCTCACCGAGATAGTAAACAGCAATGCTGATATGGCTTTAGGCCACAACACGACTGATAACGAGGAGACTGACGAAATGGTACCACCGAAAGCTATCAAAGGACCAAATAATAAACAGACGCCGTGTCGGGCCACCAATGATCCCGGACATATGAACATGAAAGGTGTCTTCTTGCATGTGCTGTCTGACGCTTTAGGTGAGTTATTAATATAGTTAACTAGCTGACCCGGCGAACTTCGTACCGCCATCCGTTTTCGAGATATCAATAAAAAGCAGTTTCATACAAAATTTATGGGAAAATGAAATTTCTTCAGAAAAAAAATTAAAAATTTTTCGATGTTTTAATTGTTATTCTGCTATTCGGAGCGGAAACAAATACAACAAATCAAAGATCATGAAAGTCGGTCCAGCCGTTCTTGAGTTATAAACGGCGTATCTAAACCGACTTTGTTTTATACAGGCTGTTACAATTACCCGTAAAGCCGAAAGGAGGTTAAATGGGGCCTTATAACGAGTCCATTCACAATATTTAAGAACCGTAGTAACGCTGTATAACATACCTCAAAAAAATAAAATATATTATTACTTTCACTGATGTGCAAACCCTATTTCAGTAAAATTAAAGAGTAAACTACGCAGAATGTACCTACATTTCTACCTAATTCGCGGAACAACGAAACATTTAAAAGGCCTAACCTAACAGAACAACCTAAATGAACACTTACTTTTTCATAATAAACGTCAAATTTATAGAAACATTTTTTTTTCCAACAACATTTTTTGAAGTCAGTACTTGAGTATGATGACATCCTTGTATTGAGGTAGCAAACATTTATGAATGAAAAATAGAAAAACTATTAAAGTAGACAATTATTAGGTAAAATAGGTACGTAGGCCTTTCTGTTAAATAATCTGGTTCCCTGACATGACAGCTAGTGTTGACAAAATTTTTGGCTTTTATATTTTTACGGGATATTTTGTAACACGTAAGAAGATTAGTAATTTCTTAAGGAATTAAATATTTTCGAGAAACTCCAGCTAGAAGTGGTGGTTTAAACCTTAATTCAAATTCAAAAAGTATTTATTTAGGCCCTGATAAGGCACTTATGAACAACCCTCTCGTCTCTAAATCTCAAATAAGAACTTTATTTCTAATTTGATAAGACACATTTGCGTAGGTCGTTTAGAACGACGGGGCAGCTAATATGTAGCAAGTAAGTATGAAAGTTGTCATGGCATTGAATTCTTGACTTCGTACGGATCAAGCAACATGTGACTACGAGTCACGGCCGAACCAACACTTTTTACTGTCTTCAAATAAATCATTGAATGGTAAGCATTCGCTCATTAATTTAGTTCCACTATTATTGAGTCAATTAATTTAAGCCATTACCTAATCACGCTTACACACTCTTATTTCGTTAATAGTAGTTAGTGTAAGCAATAATAAATGTATCTCATTCGAAGTCGGGGTCAATTTATAAATGCGTATAGACGAGATTATAATATGTCTCTGCTTTTATGTCATTAGAAATTCGATGCACTTTTTGCTAAAAGGAAAGTAAATAGCATTGAATTACCTAACAAAATAACCTATACTTTATTGGTGAACCTTGAGGTAAATTGGTAAGTTTGCCTTGACATTGGTAAAACACTTTCGACAAGGAAATTGCTTTTTAACCGATACCTACTTAACTGTAACTAATTCGTGAGAAAATGTAACATTTCAATGTTTGACCAACGTAAAATATATATCTGCTTAACTTCTCAAGGCCCTAATCTTACATAGATACACCGATCTTACAAAGAGAGACATAGGTACAAAGCGAGGCAAAGAGAGAGTAAACTTTTGGTAATATCTCGCACCACAGCCTTTAAGCCGTGCTTCCGCGATTTTTTTTATTGTGCAAAATTCGTTTCGTCGATTCCTATATCCCTTTAAAAGAACAATTGAATGCCATAAAAATAACCTTGTACATACACTCTATTACAATGACATATATCCATTGAATGTTACAAAATTATGTATCCTCTTGTATGCAATAGTTAACTATTAATATAAGCTTAACAGTATACATTTGAGTGGAAATATGGTGGTATACATAATTGTTGCAATTAGTATGAAAACATAACAATTTCAGGGTCCATGCATACATACCATATTTGTGACATACAACGGATAGTTAACTATTGCATCCCAGAGGATACATAATTTTGTAACATTCAATGGATATATGTCATTGTAATCTACTATACCGACAAGATTTGTCGTACTTCGAACCGTTTGTTGCATTATCCCTAATGAAGAAATACCCATTGATATTTTAGTTATTTACCTCCTGTTATCGTTATGAACGCTGTGTTCACACAATAACACGGTTAAATGGTAATTAATAGACAATAAACATAAAAATACATAACACGCTTTTCTAGTAAAGTATTTTCCTTTTGTATTTATGACTTCATCTGAAGGAAAATTAAAATGCACTATGAAAAAGGAAAACCACATGTTTATTGTGTGTTGTGCTATGTATATTGTGGTTTTCTAAAAGTCTAAATACTCTAACTGATCCACATTATCCTATAGCTAAACAACACGATACATGCTTGAATTTGGCCCAATCAAAATTATTTCGGTTTTCCCCTTATGATTATCAAATTTAATTAAGTTTAACTTATTATATTTGTAAGTAACTAGCTGACCCGCGCGGTTTCACCCGCGTTCCCGGGATAAAATGTAGCCTATGTCCTTCTCCATACCATAGGCTATATGCATGCCAAATGTCATCGCGATCGGTTCAGCGGTTTAAGCTGGAAAGCGTAACAGACAGTCAGACAGAGTTACTTTCGCATTTATAATATTAGTTAGGATGCTGTATATTACGGAGGTTTGATAAGATTGTACTCAAACGCAAACTTCGTTCGCGTGGTGCTACCCTACCCTACCCTATTTGAACCATATCTAAACCATCCAGGGCGCCACCCAAACGCGTACAAAAAAAAACATTCAAATCGGTCCAGCCGTTTAGGAGTACATACATACATAGTACCTACATACACACGTGCAGAAGAATTTTATATATATAAAGATAACTAGCTGCCCGGCGCGACTTCGTTCGCGTGGTGCTACCCTACCCTGTGGTGCTACCCAACGCTACCCTACCCTACCCTACCCTACCCTACCCTACCCTACCCTACGAATTTTCTTTGTTATAAACCTCACGGAGCCCGAGACCTTTCCAACGAATGCAAAACCGTGGAAATCGGTTCGTGCGTTCTGGAGTTATAGCGTCAGGAAGGAAAACCCGACTTATTTTTATATCTCCAAGCTGATTTTTGGAATGCAATGCCCACTAAATACTAAATCAATAATTTCTTATAATCTAAGAATGCCATGTACATTGTGCAGGGGCTCTCCCTGAATGACACTGATTCCATTAGAAAACCTCAAAAAATAAAATAATAATACTTATACACGTGTCGTAAGGCGATGATAGCTCAGTGGTAGTGACGTCGAATGCCGCGTCGAAGGTCCTGGGTTCGAATCCTAACTATGAGCTTGAGTTTTCGGTGAAGGAAAACATCGTGAAGAAACCATAGCACGGTGGTAAGGTACTTAGTAGTATCCGGTTAGCTGGCTACCATCCTCTAGTTGAAAATCTGTCGCCAAGCATCTAGCGGTGTGTTCCGACAGCTGCACTTGAGAGCCAGTTCTTTTCTAGGCTTTGTGTGCTTACCACATTCGGCTACAATAAATAAAAAAATTAAAAAAAAACAACGGATTGCACTCCGGGAGTGCCGGCAAAAGTGAAAACTCATACATTTTCGCCGCACGGTAGAAAGAGAGGGGGATACTACCTCTCCTACTCTCCCTCCGTCTTACGAATTTTCGATCAGGGTCACGTCACTTGACGCGAGTTTAACATTTTTTACCCATCACAAAAAAGTTTTCACTTCAAAAAGTGCACAACTCCGCTAAAGAATTTTTCATATCAAAAATGTGTCTATTATTAAATTATCAGTTTTGCCAATATGTGTTTATAATATTTGTGTACCGGCTTCCTCATACGTGGACTGTCATTGACATTATTATGGATACAAAATAGACATGCGAACCGTAGTAACCTTGTCCTACTTATTTAAAGAATCTTATCATATCGTATCGTGCATTAGTTCGATCAGTTGCATTGATCATTTGAAAATTATTATCAGTATTTATATGATATCAAGGTTAATTTGTTTTTATGGTGTACCGTGGCTTTTTATTGCGAAATTTTTGTTTATAGATTAGCTCAATGAAATTCCACTGACTCGTGTAACTCACGACGATATAATTTTTAGTAACCCATACAAAACTAACGAGAATTTATACATGCTGTTTTACAGAGGAACTTTTTGTGCGTGATACACGCTTTAGGTATATAATAGATGCACAAATGCGAAATCCCAAAAAAATTCATAGCTCTTGCATTTAAAAATATAAATTATTATTATTTTATTTTTTTTATTTGGATTGTTGTAGGTTCGATTATTGTAATTGGATCAGCATTAGTAATCTGGCTCACGGACTGGACGTACAAATACTACATCGACCCAGCGCTCAGTATAGTCCTGGTGATCTTGATCCTGGCTTCGGTGTGGCCGTTGCTGAGAGAATCCTCATTAATTCTATTACAAACTGTACCGACTCACATTCAGGTAAGTTATGGTTACTTTTCAGTTATGTATGCTATGTTTTACAATAGTGTATTTTGGATTTCGAGCCGAGAACGAACTAAGAGTTTGATAAGAATCGAGTGACGGATTGCATTGACATTTATACATAACAAGTAGACTGCTACGTAAATATTTGATTTTCAAACGATTTGGAAGCAAAGGACCTGTGAAAGGATAATAAATTGTTGGAAATATTGCCGACACTTTTCAGCAAAAGCGATCTTCCTAACCAGTTTTATAGTCTGACTATTCATATTTGTCTTAGAAAAGCGTGCTGTAGAAGAAGCCTTTATAATTAATTAGAACTAATGGAAACAGGGCTAATAATGATATAAAAACAAATAAGTTATTTTTATGTTGTCCAGTTTTAGCATCCCTAAACTTAGCCACGTGCACACTATTCTGGGTAATATTGGAACCATAATAAACACTATCTACGTGGTATTTGCTTGAGATAACGCGCGTGCAATATGTTCCATGATTTGTGTTATTTGTTCAGGTGGACGCGATACAGAGGCGTTTGTTGGAGAAGGTGGATGGAGTGTTGGCCGTCCACGAGTTCCACGTTTGGCAATTAGCCGGGGATAGGATAATTGCCAGTGCACATATTAGGTGAGTAGACATTATACCCCAATTGTTTTTACAGAGCAGGAAGCCTCTTTCCAACCAATTGCATTCCGAAAAAAACTGTTCATGAATGTCGTGCCTTATCATGTTTTCCTTACTATAGAAAAGTAAAAGTGAGTCTGCCTGTCCGTTTGTTATGGTTTCACGCCTAAACTACAAAACTGATTTTGATCACAATTATTGATTATTTTCGCATTTACCAAACGCATAGTTTGTTCGAAAATAATCACAAAATTATTTTTATGCTAAAAACGGGGTTGAAGTTTCTTCGAGCTTTTTTCAAGACTTCTAACTTCCTAAAAAGGTTCAAGAAACTCCTTAATGGGGTTTTCTTCATAGGTCTCGAAGCATTTTAAAAAGCATCTAGGTTATATAAAAAATGTAGTGGCATCCTTCACAGTTTAGATGACTCATATCGACGCATATGAAATCCCTATTTTCAGCTGTATACGCAAACGTGATTTAAGTTATCTGCTTTTGCACGATGTTGAAGGCAATCATACTTGTAAACACAATATAAGGTCAACCGCGTGTCCGACCAAACACTGTCAATAGCTCATTTTGGCTCAAAGTAAACATAAAACTAGGACACGATAAAAATATACTACCTAACCATTCTGCACACAATACATTACAATAATAAAATCTTGATCCGAAAATTGCTACTGCAGTGGCCTTAATGATAAAAATTGATAGTCCAGAAGAAAAACAACTTTAAATTCTTACGTATTTATTTAGCTCAAAATATTCAAGTGGGCAAAAACCTACACAGATTCTTCTGCTGCTTTCTCTCAATAGCAATATAATATTAGAACAAAAGTATACCCACAGTGATTCATCAAAGTATAATCGATCATTGAAGAAACCGAAAGTGTCGTGAATAGCACAAATGGCATTAATTAATCACCTCTGACTGTGTGAAATTGGGGCACTAAGACCGCTCAGCCTAAAAACACAAAGGCGCGGTTACTCTAATTAACACTTTTACTTTATTTTATAGGTTGCGGTCATAGCTACCACTTACAGCGATTTATCGAATACCTAATTTTACAAACATAATCCTGATAAAGTTCGCGTATTACAGTTATGTGAATGCGTTACAATTTGGAATCGCAGTTATGTAATGTATACGTCTGTGAGTACAGGGAATCGTTTATTGTTTGTCGATTGTCCGTTCCGCTTTCTAAAGTTTATTGAAGCGTACATAATTCAAGCCCAAACATTTAATTTAGTTCACTATTAACGCTAATTTCACAGTCGTCAGGTATCAAAGAACGGAGATAGCATTTGACGACACTATGATCCCACCAAAAACATTTTTATGTAAAATGTTGCTGCCAAGACATATGGCTCGTACTGTCAAAAAGTTATCAGATCTCATGTAGAGCCAAGCTTATATATAACTCCACATGCACTTACTCTACAAGCCCCAACTTCACAAACTCTACACCTTAGTCAAAATATGTGGCTTGGCCGTTTCGCTACCGTCACATGGGATTAAGGTGAAAAATTTATTCACTGTTCATTACTTTTTTGTTATTCAATAGTTCTTGTAGTAGTGAAACGGCCAAGCCACATATTTTGACTACGGTGTGTAGAGTTTGTGAAGTTAGGGCTTGTAGAGTAAGTGCATGTGGAGTTATAAGCTTGGCTCTATATGAGATCTGATAACTTTTTGACAGTACGAGCCATATGTCATGGCGGCAACATTTTACATAAAAATGTTTTTGGTGGGATTTCACTTCTTTTTGTAAGTTGGTTATGTTTTTTTTTTATTGAAATTTCCAAGTTTTATAATTTTTTTGTTGTTTGTGTACTAATACAAGCTTACATACCAAATTTCAGCTTTCTAGGACTTGAGGAAGTACCCTATGAGTTTTGATGATCATCAGTGAGTCAGTGACGAAATCGGGGTTTTTTAGATATCAATAAAATCTAAAGTATAAGAGCTATGTTATTGAAACTTAATATGTTTAATAAGTTTACTATTGACATCATATCCTGAGAATTTTGTTTATCTGGTATAATCCAAACCCATGTTATGAGGGTTCAAAAAAACGACGAAGCGCTTCGAGAAAAGGTAGGTAGTGCCCTTTCGCTTCGTTTGGCTGTCTTGGCGGGGGGCACTTCCGTGGCCCCAGATATAGTGTCGTCGTATAATTATATTATAATTTTAGCTGATATAATTATTTTGTCTTAAAAAAATATCCGCTATTCTCCCGCTTATGCCTACGCTTTAACAATAAACCCAACCTGTCCTTCAGTCGGCCTTTGTCATTTAAGCGGAATAAATTCGTGATAAGTACAGCCTTTTAGTGTTTCCAGATAACGGGACCTGATGATGAGAGTACTCTTATCTGAGTACGTGTTTTTTTAGGCTAGGTATTTTGATTACTATATCTTCTACATACAGTGGTGCCGATTCTGTTGTAAATTGCACTAAACTAATTTCAGTCACATCAAATCTCTTTCTTACAAACATTATCGAAAAAGGACAGAACATATTTAAAGCTGTAAAATTAGTCTTCGCCGTCGTTAATTTGCGGGTATTAAAACGTAACCGCCGTAAATTTAAGTTGAAAACAATTTGACAGGACTAAATTTCTTTCATCCTTTTCTTATGTTCTTTGTTAGAAAGAGATATAGTGAAACTAAATTAGTTGTAAACAACAGAATCAGCACCAATAACGCTGGCTGTGTTTCTTACATTAACTATTTAAAATCGAATTAACTTTTTTTATATTATTCTAAATTAAGGTAGCCGAATCTAAAATCAAAGGATAATTTTGACAATTGCACCTATACCTATCTAATCCAATGTAATGTGTAAAAAAACATTTTACACAGAAAACTTTGTTTTTGAAAAACGTTTCACAAATAAAATGGTTTTGGCACAATCCCAATCTAAACTAGTTTTTGTCCCAGAATCAGTGTCAATGAACCATTATTCTGGCGCCTTTTTTCAACTAGCTTTAAATCTTGTAATAAATTAACACTTTTATATTATTGGTGACCTAGACTTCGGCTATATTCAACTTGTAAACAGGGTCCACGTGTCTGTGGCCGATTTCGTTGTTTTTCTCTTGGTCGCTCCCGTGAGCCGTGTTCAACTCCACAGGTTTGCACTTCCAAGAATGTAAATGTGCGGATAATTTGCAATTTATTTTCCAAGTATAATTCAAAACCTTCGTTTTGGTGTACCTACATCATTCGCATTAATCATTCAGTGCTTAAAATTAAACATTTTATTTTCAGTCTTTGTTTGAGTCCTTATTATTATATAAGTACTCAGTAGCTTTTATTCGATATTTTTTTATTTCATATATGCTATAATTGAGTCATGTAAGCAAGATTTAATCCACGTAAACTTTCGCATTCATAGTACATAAGTATTAGTAAAAAGTTTTTTTTAAACAATTTCGAATCGAATATAAACTTATAAATGTAAACTCATCTTTATTGTATATTTAAAAACACGAGAGGTGTTATTACCGCTGTTGAAATAACAATGAATGATATATGCGTCTTTGTTTAAACCAGCTTCTTGTGTGAGATTCGTGTATGATAATATTTTAACAATCACACGCAGCAGACGAGTTCTCTTATACCAAATTAATCATGTTTGGAATTTTGAGTGAAGCTGTTGTATTATAATCATTCATGCAAAACATTCACGTCGACAGCGTCTTCTCTTTTGGTCCTTTTCTACACCTTTGTTCTGAGAATTTGAGATAAATGTATGTTATCGTAATGAAATAAAACAGTCTATTGACGTGTGTCATCACACAAACACATAAATATTGTAATCTACTTTGTGTTCCTTTATCATAGTTAATATTTTATTTGAATGAATAATTAAAATATCCTGTATGCCTCAATTTTTTTTTGGTAGTCAAAATCATAAACTAAAGGAAATATTCTGGTAATTTTTCAATCACTTGGTTCAAGTAAATGTACCTAAGCCTAAAGTTACGACACAATCATAGTATCATTAGTTTCTATTAATTTATCAGTGCTATCATTCCAAGGACCTCTTTGATACTCTGATATCCTGATATGCGCAACTATCTGTTAACCAACTTGTGCACTATATTTAGACTTTTTATTTTTTTTTATCGGGCAGTAGAAGGCGTTATTTTTATCTTGTACCTTTACTTACGAAAGTGGTAAGCACACAAAAACTAGAAGTAAATTGATTCGCAAATGAGACTGTCGTAACACCGATAGGTGTTTTGAAGGAGTCGGTAAACAAGCTTTGATCCTCCTGATGGTAAGCGGTTATACCGTAGCCAGGACGCATGATCACTCACACATAAACGACCTTTCCCCTCCTGTTGAGCTCTGCAACAACTATAAATTTTATACATAAAATATCTTAGAGGTAAGCCAGTGAGATAAAGAATGTAAAGAAACTTATAAATTTTTATTTAAAATACAGTTTAAAAAAACTAAAAAACACGCTTCAAAAAGCCCTGCACTAAAAAGTGTTAAATAATTATAAAATTGAACCTAAATATATTCTCTGTCTATCCCGTAAGGGCCTAAATGTAAGCAATTTTTGTAATTAAGTTCAATATTTGAATGAAAAGCGTGGGTAATTATTTAACACTTTTTAGTGCAGGGCTTTTTAAAGCGTGTTTTTTTAGTTTTTTTAAACTGTAATTTATTTTTAATTTTTTAGTCAACATAAATTATTCATACCATTTTATTATGTTACTTATACCATATTTTCACCCAATATCAATTTATTTCACATTTATAATGAGTATTTAGCTTCAGTGCCTACTTGACTCCACCAACAGACTCAGAAAACCATATTTGGCCAAAATGCACATAATACGATTACAATACGCCCAAACACGGCTAGAATACGATGCTCCGCTATGGGGTTCCAGTGCCAACCCTCCGACTTCATCATCAGACCCTGAAAACTATACATGGTCAAAATTCATCTCACGACATTTCCAACAACCCCAAACACGGCTAGGATACGATTTACCACTATGGAGTTTCAGTGCTTACCCTCCTACTCCATCATCAGACTCTGAAAACCATATAAGGTCAAAGTTCATCTTACGACAATTCCAACAAGCCCAAACACGCCTAGGAAACGTTGGTCCGTTATGGAGTTCCAGTGCCTACCCTCCTACTCCATCATCAGACCCTGAAAACTATACATGGTCCAAGTTCATCTCACGACAATTCCAACAAACCCAAACACGGCTAGTATACGATGCTCCACTATGGAGTGCCAGTGCTTACTCTCCTACTCCATCATCAGACCCTGAAAATCATACATGGCCAAAGTTCATCTCAAGATAATTCCAACAAGCCCAAACACGGCTAGTATACGATGCTCCACTATGGAGTTCCAGTGCTTACTCTCCTACTCCATCATCAGACCCTGAAAACCATACATGGTCAAAGTTCATTTCATGACAATTCCAACAAGCCCAAACACGGCTAGGAAACGTTGCTCCGTTATGGAGTTCCAGTGCTTACTCTCCTACTCCATCATCAGACCCTGAAAACCATACATGGTCAAAGTTCATTTCATGACAGTTCCAAAAAGCCCAAACACGGCTAGGAAACGTTGCTCCGTTATGGAGTTCCAGTGCCTACCTTCCGGATCCATCATCAGATCAGCTCGATGGTGCCAAATTATTGTATTGTCATCGGTACTTGATAAGTGTGCAAAATTTCAGTTTAATCTGACGTCTGGAAGTCGATGAAAATTACGTTCGAAGATTCCTTTATATACATTCATACATAGATACATACATACATACATAGATACATACATACAGGTGAAGCTAATAAAAGCGTGTTAAAAAATATGTTGCCAGCTGCTTTACCGACCGCTTTTCAGTACCACGAATCACACAACGACAGCTGTCGTCGTCTAACTGCGGTCATTGTTGCATGCGAGAGATAATGATCGCTAGCTATCGTAATGTAACTTAGTAGAGATCGGTTGTTTACTTATTTTATCCCCTCGTTGGCTTACCTTTAGACTAGACAGCTGGCAAAAGGGAAACACTACATATTATAATAGGGCCTTCCTAATAGGTCAATTTTGACAGCCCATATACATCCATGTCAAAAAGAGACAAACATAGTGCGGCAAGGAGAGTTCTTGTCAAATATGACTTCTTAGCATGGCCATAGTTTAGACACTGTTTTAATCAATTTAACTAGTCTGACGACGGTGTATACTGCAGTCGGGTCAAAAAAGGTTGTTTAATCTGAATAATATAAATAAATACTGAAAATTATTATTACTATAGACTACGAATACGAGACTACTATAGTGATTTAAACATATCACCGATGATTTTTACTATAGATCTAAATCTCATAGTGATACCTGGTGAGCAATGTCACAGGTTCTATATCTAATAATATATTGGTAGGTTGCTATGTTATACTAATATCTTTTTTTTTTATTTCATTTTACAGATTTAATAACAACCAAAAAAATTTTACTAATATCTGATTTTCACTTGTTTGTAGATGTAGAAACCTGTCAGAGTACATGAAGATAGCGGAGAAGGTCAAGGAGTTCTTCCACAACGAGGGTATTCACTCCACAACCATTCAGCCAGAGTTTGTCGAATTGCCGTTGGGTGGCAATGAGGTTTGTTTTTGAATAACAACTTTTATATTCACTATGGATCTCGCGGCGTCGCCTTTTGTATTAATGTAGATAATATTTCTTATGCATAGAAGATTCTTACAATTTAATAACTGAGTCACTTTTGATAATCGTTTGCACCCATTAAGCCAGAACTATGTAAGGCGCCGATCCCACAGAGAGAGTTCTAGAGTTCCGAGTTCTGCATTCCGTGTTGACTATTGTGCACACAGCAAGCAGTCTAGAGATCTAGAGTTCTGCAGTATTCGCTACTGATCGCACATACACTTTTTTACTTTCAAAGGTCCCACATAGCTTACAGTCAGCGCGGAATGCAGAACTCGGAACGTAGAACTCTTCTCTGTGGGATCGTCGCCTATGTCAGATCTCGAGCCATAGCATTCAACTGTTTAAAAAAATATAATATGCATAATCTATATAAGCATAGTACAGTATTACCCAACTTATATGGCGCGTCGTGAAACTTCGTTCGCACAGAAAAGAAAGTATGGCCCCGAAGATTAACGAAAGAATTCTTCAAACTTATAATCAAACTTAGATCACTACTATAAGGTTCATAATACACTGCAGCTGTTAGTTCCGTCTCACTCGCAAGTGACGCCCCTCCGCACGGCGCGCGCTAACATGGTGGCAGCTGCCGACCAATAGCGTTTCTCGCGCTTTGAAAATGTATCTTCTGCGCAGGTACATCGGTAAGCCATATTAGTTGGGTACTACTGTAAGTGTTTGTTAATAGGCGATTCTCATATAATCTATAAAGGTGCTTTATTTATAGCTTGTAAGTATAGAATTTTAAATAAGCGCCTCAATATCGTCCAAGAATTCTTTGAGGAGGCCATTGTTCTGCAGTTGACATACCTAGGTCAAATATAATGATTATGAAGACAAAACGAAAAATTTTACTAAATAATGTGCTAAATTTAAGTGACAAAATCATACTTACTAACTCTGTTTGTTAACGCTTGGGCGAAACCTGGTTCACAATAAATAGATAGCAATTTTATATGCCTTGCTACAATGTGTGAATATGTACATATTTGTCAATGCCCTACTCGTCACAGCGTATACCCCTAGTCACGCCTCATCGGTACTTTATTAACGCTCCGTTGGTTTATGGGTTTCGCTCGCACCACTGACTGTCGTTGACTATCTACACATATGCTATGTATCTTTATTTGCATAATCTGTATTATATAGATTATTGAATACATCGAACAATTTCATATTTATTTTATTTTTTTAAAGCATTTATTCGCACATAGAGCAGCTCGACTGGGGAAGTACCTCCCTCAATCTTACGGAATACAGCAGCCAAATAATTTTATGTTGTGTTCCTGCGCGAGATAAGGTCGACGAAGATAGGTTACCTACACAAGATTAATTTCATAAATGGCACACTGTCATAAATGTCGTGACGTTGACGCTCTGAAGCGACTCACAGCTAAAGTGAGCTAACTTAGGAACATTGTTATATGCCACTCGCGGAGCGCTTATAACCTATCAGATCAGCACATTTAGAAGCGTTCCATAGTATGTATTCGGAATTCATATCTCACTAATCCACCTTTTTTATCGTTTGGTGATTCACGAAGATCCATTCCTGCCGATTGTCAACTATGTAGTCCCAAAAGCCTTCGTAAAATAGCTATAATATTTCCAATGGGCTTCGATATCCCTAAAATATAATGGCGTCCAAAGAGATTAAATTACAATTGATTCCATTCACTATACTAATTTAAATGTCTTTGATTGTGATTACATATTTCTCGACCACCTACCTATCACTGTCTATCATTTAATTAATTACGAGCTAGGCAACTAAACGATAAATTGTTATTACAACATAAGCATTGAATATTGTTTTATCTCAATATAATTTAATAGACATAATAAAATAATTTAGATATTTTGACGAATCGACAAAAACAATCGATTTTAAACTATTGGCGAAACGTCATATGAAAGATTAGATTATGTGAAGTCTGGGTTTCCATGGCCTTTAATTAGAGCTAAAGCGTTTTGAATAATTTGTTCTTAGCTTTGCTTCTGCCGATTGGTATGCGAAATTGATGATCATATTTTTTTTTCTTTTTGATATCATCCTATCTCCGTTTCACTCATGAATTTTTTGAGTAAAACTGGTTCTTCGAGTCATCAGGCACTTAGCTACTCCATATTTCAATTACCCAATTATCCTATCTGAAATATCATTAGAATGATTTTCTATAAATCAACGCAGATAGATAGATGGAAATATTCGATTATGGATATAAGTGCGATTAAACTTTGTGCGGAATAATTATAGACTTTATTTAATTTGCTCGATAACAGTTTGCTGATATTTATCGGAAATATACACAAGAACAGATTTCTTAATATTTGTTCATTTTGCATACTCACATGTACGATAAATAAATTACACACGTGTAAATACTTAATGTTCGCAAGAATATGACGCGATAACCAATTATTACTGAAATTACGCCTAGACGGCTAGATATAGTGCACAAGATACTAATTTGTTCAAAACATTTAACGAAAAATGTTTAACAACGCCATAATAAGTACAGAGGTGTTGTATGAAAAGTATGACGAATTGAGTGCTCTTAACGCATTTTGCCCGTACCCGTAGGTACTCACGGCCCGTACTTATAGTACAGTCGCTCTATTAAAATTTAGCATAAAGTGTTCATTTGATTAGTTTATGAAGCATGTTTTTATAGTGTTTTGTTCTGATTCAGATAATAAGCGGTGCATCGGCGGAAGCACCGTGTGCGCTCCACTGTCCACCGAACGACCTGTGCCACAACGCGACGTGCTGCGGGCCGAACCAACAGGTCAGTCTTACCAACATTGACCCAGAGTTGCAAGTGTTGATCAGGTGAAACCCATACGCAGCGAACGAACGCGCACGCAACCGGCTGCGGGCACGTCGGTGAAACGCAGCATTTATTATACCTGCCATTACGATACGTTAATTTATTAATATAATTATGAAAATATTTGACCTCAATTTATCTAATATTAGGCAAAATCATTCGATTGTTTTTGTAAAAATTACGTATAAGCCCATCTTGCATACTTTTTAAATTAACATTACAATTATATAATATACATGTATATAAAAACGTATTGATTAAAATTAACTAAAAAGCATGCAATTGTGCGCCTACTGTTACTCGGAGCCATTTGTTTTGCATTTATGTAACCGAGGCGCCGCAGGGTATCGCCTGCAGCCGATTAAGAAGTTCGCTACAATGGGTATTGCTGGTGCTTATTATAAGATTGTAAATGTTTATAGTTTATTGTCAAACAATAACTAAGTACCTAGTTAGTGTTTCCTTTAAGTCATAGCAGTATTCCGTTTATTTTCAATTGCAGTTTTTCAGTTTAGAAACGATAAGGGTTCGATAAATCTTTTTAAGGAGATGCGATCGTTGAAAGTGGACGTTATTCCTGACACGTCTGTCATGAAGTCCGGAGTTTTGAAGATTTTTACTGAAAACTGAAGTAGAAATCTTTGTTTAAATATACATTTTGTACTGTCATGTTTTTGTTACGAACTCTTGTTGTTGAATCATGTGGTTTTATTAGAATTATCAGTTAGTAAATCATAAGTGTTTTTTATACCAGTGCCAATATGTATTGCCTAAGGCTGTATAAAACTTATTGTAAATTTTATAAAAATAGTAAAATTTTTAGAAATTTATTGACTTTAATTTCTGTCTTACACACTTATTATAGCCGTTACAGGTCATGGTTTTTATAAGTGCTTGAAGTGAGTGTTATATTCAAACTGTCTGAAAGTTTATGAAAATAAACAATGCGTACTGACACTACTCTAATACTCAGAAGACGATTAATTGTGCGTTCTATAAGCCTTACTCAAATGTGATGTAGTAAGAACTTCGTAACCAAAGATTTACCGACAATATACTGCAACTTTCAGGCTGTTACTTATTGCATCTCAAATTGAATTAACAAGATAATTATTACTATATTTTGATGATTACCAGGGATGCTATGGATATGAAATTTTGGATCTGAATATGGGTACTATTATTTGAGAATAATATTACTTGAGAGCCAGTTCCTTCTAGGCTTTGCGCTTACCACCTTCGGCCACATCATCACTTACCATGGTGAGATTGCGGAGAAACACAGGCCTATACACAATAAAAAAATATACCGGTTTCAGATACGGTTACGGATAGTTTTTTTTCGGATATCCGATAGTTTCGGATAGTTTCAGTTACGGATATTAGTTTTTTTAGAAAAGCGCGCAGCTATTGTGGCTCGGCCTTGCAAAAACTTGTCATAACATATCTCGGTTACACTCGGCCCGTATCCAAAATTATTCGAATCATTTATATCAGATTCGGGTACAGGATTTTTATTTCTGATATCCGATAGATACGGTTACCGAGCTCCGTAACATCCCTGATGATTACGTTATTCTTCTTTGATTTAAAACACCTCTCGCATCTGTGATATTATTTGGAGTACATAATAATATATGGCTATAATATTATTCTTCTTATGAAAATGAAATTATGTTTATATAAAGCTACTGCTCTAGTGTCTGAATGTAATCTGAACAAATGATCGCAATCAGACTACATTATTTACCAGAGATCGATATAAGTGCAGTTTCATGAAGGCCATGAAATAATTCCGACCTTTCTTTATGGATATTGACTTTATAGAAGACCAAGTCAATTTGTTCACAAATAATCTATAATGCTAAGGTAAACATTGACATTGTTTTGAGTCTTGTGTATTTTGTTATGGGTATTGGATCACAGTGTATGTTACATTATATGTTATTAGGTAACGCATTGTGATGTATTCACTCAGCATTTACAAACATATTGCATACTTAATACACCGAAATATAGTCATATCATCATAATGAACGTTTAGCACTATTAATATTTAAATAGCAATGTTATAATATTTATAGTTAATCAAACCCGAAAAAACGTTCATTATTGTGAGTCCTTAGAAATAGATAACAATGTTTATCATGATATGGGAACAGCTTCATTTAATTAAATTAGTATTAAAGTAGGTAATTTAGTCTATAGCGTTATTCTTTTCCAAACTACACGTGTATTTTGCTGTATGTAATTATATCAAGAGATTTTAGTATATCAAGTATCAAGTTATATTATTTGCAATACACGGTAAGTAGGTACCTACACAAATGTCAGTTCTGAGTTCATTTGATTCATAAACCATGTTGGATTCTGGACATATCCTCATAAAACTATTCCGTATTATCAATTCCTATCATTTGATGTTTGAGGTGCAACTACACGGTAGTAGATCGACCTGTATGTACTGAAATGTACACTTCACACTAAGGTTTTACAGACTGAGTCAAACTTATTGGCGGCTGTGATATTAGGTGCGGAACGTTGCGCAGTAGTGAAAACGAAGATATGCGGTACATTCGAGATGACTTTACCTGCGCAAAGCCGGCTCGCAGCTAACTTCACAGCCGCCATTAAGTTTGGTTCGGATTCTAATATAGTCAAGAGAACCGCTCGATGGCAGTGTAGGCGCACCTTATTTAATGCAGGTAACGTGCAGTCGACCATGCTTGAGAAGGTCCATCGGTTAACTTAATCAAAACTATAATACTGGAGTGCATATTAATCCGTCAGAATATAAAAAAATATTGGACACGTATTTTTTGCTTTGTCAAATCAATACAAAAATACAAAGAAGGTGGCTCATGACGTCACTTGTTTGTGAATAGTGTAATGGCGTGATATCACGCGGAACTTTCACACACCATATCTTTGTAATTTTTTGTTTGATTGACAGAAGAAAAAACTACGGGTCTAAAATTTTTTGATGATATAAATGACGGACAAAATAGATTTTTTCAGGCCTATTGTCGTTTACCATAAATTGAAACCAGCCGATGGAAATTTGGAGCGTGGTCGACCTAGCAATAGCATCTTAAAGGTATTACCACATTTGTGACGAATGTCATCCGCTCATACCCTCATTGTCAATTATCTTCAACATCCCACATATTCATGATTCATTCAAGTGTTGTTAACAGTGTATTAAACCGCTTTGCTTGCTTTGCTTCGCTTTCATACAACAACCACTTATTCATATTGCAGGAACAGAATACGCCTTCTCCGGCGGTGACTCCGTATCTTTGCAGACAGCGTAACATGGGATCTAGGACTGAGTCCATGTGTTCCAATGGCAATGGAGCCCAAGGCAGGGCTACCACTACAACATGGAACCTTGAAGCGTTAGAGTGCGGGTTAGTAGAACAACAGTAATAGTCGGCTCGAAGGACCATTACGAGCTTTAAACCCGAATCCTGTGTCTGTTGGTTATGTGTTATTATGTTTACAATTTGCTTATTTTTGTATTGAACACTAGAGCCGTCAGTTTCGAGAGAAATTAAAACTATTGTAATTTTTTTAGTACATTGATGTCTGTTTTCATTTCTCTTATGTATTAGTATTATTTCGTCATGTATTTGGGCTTTTATTCCTTCAATAAAAGCAATTCTATTAGAATTTCATTATGTTGAGCCGGCATTATTTGATTGAGTTTTTGTTATAACACATCGTTTGAAACAATTAAGCGAAGTAGGATGTTTGGAGATATCAAACGGATCGACGATATCTGTGGAGTGGCAACAATATATCTTTTTTGTCGGTTCTCTTGATAGTAGACTTCAATTGTTTATTCATTATCATCTTATCCCGACGGACAACAGATAGAGATATAAATTAATGTAAGTACAGTAATTACAGATTTTAAAGATATTTTTTATTTAAAAAATATATCTACGTATGTCTGTCGGGAATACGTCATCGCTATGATTTATTGTTATATAATCAAAAGTAATACTAGAATTAAGGCAGCTACATAAAGAGGCAGTTTTGCATTTATGTTTTTGATTAGATAATTTAGATTTTTAGTTTTAATTTTAAAATGTATCGCAGTATTATAAAGCTTAGTAAGGCCTACCGTCCACTAAACCGTGTGGACAAAGCTAACAATGATGCTTAGTCATATTTATGAAACGTACAAAAAACGTAAATCTCTCAGTTGTCATTGGTAGAAAATTGCAACTCATTTATTTTCAACTAGCAACATTTTTTATTTAATTACTAAATAAAAAAACATGAATAAAACTGATATTCCAGGAATATATGAGGCTCCTAAAATGATCCCTATGATTTCGATTACAGTAAATTAATACGTAGTATTCACCTTTAAAATATCATATGAATGAATGTCCATTGCATGCAAGCTTTCGTGACGTGGGAATAGTTTGTAACTACATTAGCAGCAGGCCTAATATAAATATTGTTTTTTAGTTCCCTGCTCCCGTCGCCAATGCTGGACGGTCGGCCCGCCGTCTGACACTCAGCCGGCCCCGACCGCGCCGTAACGGACTAACACTTTCACTATATTACCTGTGAAATTTACTTGTGTCGCGTGATCACTGTGTCGAAAATATATTAGGTTACTCGTTCTAGATACAACTGATTTTAGGTTAGACTGCATATGTAATGTGGAGTTATATGCTCATAGTGCATTTACAGTCGAAGATGAACGGAGGCACCTGATTTTTGTTATTCGAGACGATGTTCAGTTAACTAAATTCGAAAATAAGGTCTGAATATTTCAGGTTTTTTTTTTATCTTTGTCTTATAAATATGGTCATAGGCTGATAAAAATTGCTTTGCAAATTAGATTTTATCCTAAATGCAATTATTGATGCATTTTCTTGTATTTCTTCATAATAAGCATCTGCATCAAGATCGAAATTGTTGGTAGGTTTCGGGTTGCCAGTTTATTTTTAAACTACCAAAACTATAGTAAAATGTTCACAATCATCACATGATAAGGCCGGCCCTTACTAGGAAGTATAGATAATGCTAAAATAGATAGGTACCAAAATTGTAACATATTGGTGAATGTTGTTTAAAATTGAGCCCCTCATACATCTCATTATTTTCATGAATCCGTTTAGATTTACTGACGATTCTTATGATTAGAATTATATCACAACTAATACATTATGTATGAATGCGCGTTGGTATTTACCAGGATAATATAAATTTCTTGGTCTCCAAAGTAGACAGGTTTTTCGTGATGGATTTTTATATCATCTACCTTCATTTCATTCACCATCCACAAAAACTTATCGTCACAGATAACTAATAGTAACTAACGTCTTTCGGTCAAAGTTATAGGTATTATAATAATATGGTTTCGGAACTCGTGGACTTTATCATCATCATCATCATCAGCCTATAATGTCCCACTGCTGAGCACAGGCCTCCTTTCACAAATGAAGGTGAAAGGGAATGGGCAATACTCCACCACGCGTGCCCACTGCGGATCGGTGGAGGTAGGCTAGTGGTCAACCTACTGTTGGAATTTTTCAAGCCGCCTAGGAGGCATCTAACTAGCTTAACGACTATCACAATTAAGTGACTTTATCAATAAGTACGCAACTTTTTTAGCACGTGTCAAGTAAAATTTTTGTATACTTTCTGTCAATCAATTCAATTTCTGCGAATGAAATTATTATCAGTGGGAAATTTACAAGAAAATAAGGTCAATAACCCACTATTTGCCACGTGGATGACGTAATTAACGACAATCTTATCTAAAATCTTTTATTTTAAATAAGTACTTTCGATTGCTCTTTCAAGAGTGGTCAATACTTGAAAAATATACTTATTATAGGTATGTGTATTTAGTTCTTCAAACTTGCTTTAGTAATTACAAATGGCTGAATTGTGACTGTTAAATGAATTTTACTCACGATTCGCTAACTAAATTATCGAACCAATACGAGTTTGAGCTCACTTTGCAGTAAGAAAGAGTTCTCATTAGCTTAATTTCCAGCCAATATATTATAGAAACCTATGCACTAATATTTGAACTCCAATAACATTTTACAATAACTTATTGATTCGTGTAAGTGCTTTTAGAGTCAAAAAGTAAGCTGTAAGTATATTTACAAATAGTCTTACTGAAAAACACAGACTACGGAGGACATATTCTCGCTAACAAAAAACTGTGTCTATGGAGTCGGCCACCTCTCACGCACACCTTAGTTGGCTATTCCGCGGGAAATTAGACTCTGTCGCCGTTTACACAGAGTCGATTACGCGCGCTCAACTAATGTGTGAATGTGTGCGTGCTGGCTTGTATGTACAGCGTGGTGGCCGACTTGAGTGACAGTTTTTTGTTAGCGAGAATATATCCGACTTTTTTAAATATCTGTGCTGAAAAACATTAAGTATTACATGACTTATTTACGATCCTTAAAATATGAATGCCTAATGTTCGAACTTAATAAACTACATAGTAAAAATAAACACCAAAAACATAGTTTTCAAGGATCAACTATTCTCTAAAAGCAAAACGCCAAAAAAGTAGTCGGGCTGTTTGATAAGATTTATGTCCACATCATAAAAACAAACTAAAAAGTGATATTTAACACCAATAGCTCTATTCAATAATAATAAGCTTTCTAAAAATTAAAATAGTTGGATACTTTCTTTTCGATACCGTGTCCCTAACCGCAGGGCGTAGCCTATAGACGCTGGCAACACCAGAGGTATCACTCTAGCGTCTGAGCCGTTAAAAATCTCTTCACACCCTTCTAACGGTTACCATAAGGTGGGCCGTATGCTTATTTGCTACCTTTGTAGCAGCTATAAAAAAGCCAAAATAAGTCAGATTGTCCAAAAAATATTTTTTTAAATGTAATTTTACTGAGTTTCTTGCCGGATTCTTCTCAGTTGAAGGCAGAGTTCCGAACCGGTGGTAACTTCAGTAAATGTGACTTTCAAAAGTGCCCTTCTGGGGCCTAAATTGAATAAATGGCTAAACCCTCTGACTATGATAGAGTTAGCAATCAAATCAAAAATACCGCGTCCATGTGTTACAAAGATGACCTCAATAGAAAATAGCAATATTATCGACTGAGCGAGCGCAAAGCGTCTCAGTTTCAGCTTGAACAAAAATGCTTTCGTATATTTGTCCAGATGTCCGGCTGTTCCCCTCTACTGGTCACATTTCTCAACCGATTCTTGTGAAATTTTAGGAGCAGGTTCGGTAATTATAATCCCACCAAAAACATTTTTATGTAAAATGTTGCCAAGACATATGGCTCGCACTGTCAAAAAGTTATCAGATCTCATGTAGAGCCAGGCTTATAACTCTACATGCACTTACTCTACAAGCCCTAACTTCACAAACTCTACACCTTGGTCAAAATATGTGGCTTGGCCGTTTCGCTACCGTCGCATGGGACTTGGGAGTAAGGTGAAAAATGTATTCACTGTTCATTACTTTTTTGTTATTCAATTGTTCTTGTAGTAGTGAAACGGCCAAGCCACATATTTTGACGACGGTGTGTAGAGTTTGTGATAAAGCTCTACGTGAGATCTGATAACTTTTTGACACTTCCGTGCCCCCAAATAGGGCCTTCCTAATAAGTCACTTTTTACAGTCCATATACAATCCATGTGTCAAAAAGAGAAAGATAGTGCGGTAAGGAGAGACACCCTCTTGTCAAATATGACTTCTTAGCATGGCCTTAGATTATGTTTTTTTTGTTGATTCTGTTTTTTGGTAATTCCATATAACGGGGAATAAAGCAAGAGAATTCCATATAAATTATCGAGAGTCGCGAGATCTACAGCTCACAGAACCACTAGTTATATTATGTATATATACTTACATATATCAAAATAATATTATGTATATTCTTAAAATACCCCAGTATTTAAATTGTAATTTTAAATCGATTTGATCAATATTTGATCGTCACAAGTATCTAACTAAATTCTTCCCAGTTACAGTAAGTAAGTTGATTCAAAAGATATAAATTTCATACCTATATAATTAAAAACTAGATGCATTAGTTTTTTTTATTATAAGTAATTGAAATGTCAATCTGAATTGTTAAACAAAATACACAGCAAGGGATTTTGATAATTGTTGTTGTCATACAATCTCGACCTTACGACGCATACCGAAGGTACATAATTATGTGTCTATAAAATCATTTCTATAGTTCAGCATTCATGTACATTCTTACTCTTTCAATTTAACCAAGAATATTTTTACTAATAATGTACCTATAGATAATAGTACATTATGATACATGTGTGCAAAGTTGGTAATTACAGACGAGGCGATATTAAGCGCGTGAGGCGCAGGCGAACGCGACAAGGAAGCCAAGAGTGTAATGATCAATGCACACGCGTGTCATACGACGTTTTTCAACACACTTGTGAGGTAAACAACAGATTTGTATTTTTTTATGTAGATTTTTTGATAATAATCAATGAGAACGTCAACAAATATGGCGCGCAAGTTTTATTTTTTTTGACAGTGATTCGTTGTCAAACTGTTTTACCCGTTTAAATTAAGAATGCTTCGTCTACGCACATATCAATTGCATTGAGGTACAAATTTAACATAATCGGGATTATACCTATCATAAAACTGTGCGGTAATGTAAAGTAAAAAGCACTAGTGCGTAATGAGCTACATTAAGATACTAAAAACGGTGCAATTAATGTCAATTTACGAACAAGTGTGTTGAAAATAATGTTATAGTCGACAGTGTGATCGTATAAAGTAGTATAAATAGTGAAGCCATATACGGTTTGCATTTTCATAGTTTATGGTGAGTTTAAAATTGCGGGTTAACTCTTTATTGCAATAATACGTAGTTAGATAGTTTAAAAAGTTTATAGCTAATCTATATCTACTTACCTACGTTTAGTATTCTTGAAAAACAGAATACTTGTGGCCTCACCCCGGTGTAAGTATGAGACCCTGTAAATGTTACAATAAAAACTCTTTGCTAATAATACTTTAATAATACTACTACTGACTCAAACTCACTACTGGCCAAAAATACTTTTTTACTGAAACCTACCTAACTATATGGTAGTTATGTGAAAAAGGGAGTTAGCTCGCTTGTTCATGTCAACAAGATCTGAGACGCAAAAACTGTATTTTGTTTTAATATTTTTTGCCAAATGTTGTTTTGGCTGAAGAAATCAGGGAAAAGTTTTAGCCAGGAAAGAGTTTAAAGAGTTCTGACTGAATCTAAAATGTTTGTACCGGCAAATAAAGAAGGTACAATAATGGGAATATAAATATAGCATAATATCAACCGATATTACGAAAACTTACATGGGTTTTTATGGACAAAAACATATACCTAATCAAGTACCATTATCTGTAAAACTACAATTTATAAAAAAATATATATTGTGAATGAGTTAAATAATAGTGTTTAGAGTTCCTTAGTCAAACGTCGTACTGACTACGGAACCCTAATCTGTGCGCTCGCACTTGGCCGGTTTTCTTGTTTTTCACCTGAGGCATTATTTCAAATTAGAGTTTATCTAATGTAATTAAAATAGATTAAGTTGTAATGTAATTTATAAATAATATAAATAATAATAATCAAATATTATATTTACGCGAAGTTTGTTACGAGCGATAATGTCGTGTTGACGACACTGCTCAATATTATGAAAACGTACCTTTATTGTACAAAGTTTAGAGTATTGTACATTGTTCTGATACAGCCGTGTTACTTGTGTTGACGCGGCCTGATACACCGTATTTTGGTAAAAAAATAATCTTTTTCTTTTGTAACATTTTGCAAGCTAATTTATATCTTCGAAACATCAATCAAATTGGCCTGCAAGTCCTATGTAAAGAATATATTTTATTGTTTTAAAAATGCAATGACTGTTGAATGTTGTAAATCATGATTAGAATGTTTGACGAAATTGTGGAAAGGTTTTCAGTTAATAAAAATATGTATTGAAGTTATCTTTTAATTTATTATCTGCTCCATATCTCTACAGTGCTTACATTGTGCATAATGATTGTTTTCATTAAGTGACTTATACATACATAGTAATTCCTACACGCGCTAATATTCTTGAAGAAGATAACACTGATATATTTCAAGTGTTCATTTTGAATTGATTTACTTTTCCTATCGATATAGGAAAGCTGAGGGAGCTCTTACAGGGATTAATCTCGTATCACCATTCGCTGTATCAAAGACATAATATTCTCTTCCATTTATAAGTTTCTTTTGTGAATTTTCATTGATCTTGTATTTCGGGTTCCGACCAAACAGGGAGTCGTATGGTGGCGGTCTGCTGTCGTCCCGTTGTCTTTTTATATGCTTATTACCTTTGAATTTCTTCTTCTTTGGCCCATCCGTTGTTAATCTTGTATGTAGGAATCTCTTGAAGAAAACCTGATAAAAGTTGGTTCGATTAATTTTTTCTAATCATCAATGAAGGAGAAGCGTTATATTTATCATATCCTATAATATCAATGAAATAGTGTGATCGATGGAGCTTAACAAGCCTTGATCCAGGTAACAGTAAGCGAGACGTAATAAAATAACCTGGATTTTGTATGATAACTCTTTTGTCCGTGTAAGGGTGATAAGGCCAATCGGGGGTCCGCACCTTCTACTATAAAAAAGAAGTAGCGCCAGTGATAGAAAAGTAAAGAAGGAACCGTTTATCGTGGTATGGACATGTTAAGAGGAGAAATGAAAGCCACGTGACTAAACGAGTTATGAATTTGAAAGTGGATGATAAAGAGATAATGGATTGTGTGAAAGATGATATGGGTACGAAGGGTGTGAATGCTGGTATGACTTATAGAAGAGCCGACTGGAAGAAGCGTAGATATACATATATTGTGCCGACACCACATGATTGGGGACAGGGCATGTGGATGACGATGAACTCTAAGTGCTGGGGCAGTCAGGTAAGTGCGAGAACGAAAAACTGCTCGCGCATTCACAAACATTTATCTGTTTGTATTGAATCAACCCTAACATCAAATATAGAAACGCCCCATTTTTTAAATTCGGGAGCTTCTAGAGTCGAACTGTCAAATGTTGACCTAATCATAACTTAAATAGTGGAGTTTCATTTGTCAATAATCCACCAACCTCCCCAATAAAAGTGGCACTAGCTGCAGCCAAGCCGACGAACATGATCATATAGGTCATCATCAGGTCGCTGTTCCTCAGCTGCCGATCCTTGGACTGCAAGTCTAGCGGACATATCTTAGTGTCGGGCAAGTCTCGATGTTCCAGGTGGTCGACTATTCCAGCTTGCAGTATGTATACTAGGCTACAAGTAATGTGTCTTTTGAATTAGGCAAAACAGATTTTTTGTAATATTACCTCCGTCAGATTTTCGTAAAAAGTTCTGTGATGGCTACGTCCTAACTGGTCCTAACCACCACATTTAATGTCATGTCAAAGGGTGAAGAGGATGATGTCAATGTCAAGACGGTAGGGATTGTCCAGATTGAGAAGCCGACTGTTGTCACTGAATGCGTTTAATGCACTAAATTAAAGCTAACTTAAAAATATGGTCGCGCATGTTCACGCTTACCTACTATAAAAGATGTCAGCAGAAAGCCGAAACAATGAAAATTTGCGGTTTTGCCCGTACAAGTTCTTTATGTTTAATGATCTCGGATAAGTTTTAGTTAGGTATACCTACAAGCCTACAACTGATAGGCCTAGTTATTTCACGTATAGGTAAACTTACCTATCGTTATCCGCAAACTGGATCCATTTTCAATAAAACCGATAAGGATTTCTAACGCCCGTTTACATGATAACACATTTCTAATTTCAAAGATTCTTAACAATACTATAAGTAGTGAGATATACATACACAATATCAAATAATGTCTTCAACTTGCTTCCAATCGGGTATACAAAAGCTCTAGGTTTTTTCATGAACGGCTTTGGTGCGACAACATAAGTGCATCTGTCCGACTCATCGATCCCCTCCCTAGTTTTAGACAGATAATCTGCGTACATGATATGGTCTATTGCAGTTTGTTCCTTTACAAGAACTGCACCACCCTTCACGATCGGTAAAAAATCTGAGTCTTCCGACACTGAGCGAAATTCTGCTCGACCTGAAGCTAGCATTTTACTCAAGTAGTATAAGTCGTCGTTTGGCTGGAAAGAATTTCATTAAGGTTGTGTACCAACAATTTTTCCAATGACATAATAGATCACTTGATTCAGATTATCATGGTTAATCATCAAACCCGAACAGGTAAAAACAAACTTACATTTTTAACAGCATACTGCACTGAGCCGCCTTCCACAGCGACCCATCGATAGTTCTTCTTATATAGATCCTCGGGAGTTTCAATGTCTAGTGTGAATTTGGACAGTGTGAGGAAAGCGGTCAGATTGGCCGTGTAGAACGCTGATAACAGGATTATGAACAACCACCACGTGGCGAACATTACTCGTGTTGTATCTACAAATATAGGGCGTTTATGTTATATAGGTTTTATTATATCACTATAATGAGATTAATCTAACTCATGAAGTAAATCTGCATTAGGTCAATATGGCATCATGCTTATCTATAAAAAAATTAATCCCTATTTCCCTTGGTCACGCCATTACGCGTGAACGGCTGGACCGATTTCGCTAATTATTTTTTGTTGTGTTTGTTATTGTCAGGAGAAGGTTCTTATGAAAGAAAAATTAAGAAAGTTGCGAGGGTAGGGTAGGGTAGAGTAGAGTAGGGTAGGGGTAGTGATAGGGTAGGGTAGGTTAGAGTATAGGTTAGTAGGACGCCACGCGAACGAAGTCGTGCCGGGCAGCTAGGAACTTATATAAGTATACCTGTAGAACTTAAATAAGTACCTAATGTAGTGCCTGTCGATTTACATAAGTATGTAAATCGGCTTGCAAAAGGAACGAGAAAAAACCTTATTGATGTTCCCATATACCTACCTAGGTCCCAAAAATCTGTTAACCAGTAATACTATAATTGTTATACTTGACTGGTTTCCATTAACGAATGATAAAATTAATGATATTGAAAAAAATGATAATAATCTAACGCCACTTTTGTTGACAAATACATTTAGAATGTCGCAATTACCCTAACAGAAAAAACATTGATGGATAGGGTGTGACCAAAATGTGATATATGACGTAAACCATTAGCGGCGATACCATCAGGCTGTAATGTTGGATATAGATTGACCATGTGAAGGTGTGATTATGACCTAGTCCAGTCGCTATGTGTCACTACACTTCACTTCGTTGACAGGGTAAACATTGTGTAGGCCCACCATGTTTGTTTAATCAGAAGTGACTTTTGGTTTACTTCTATAATGAGATAGATGAAATTATTTTGGTAGAACATTGCGTAATAAATTATATCTCTATATATAAAAATGAATCCCTATTTACGCCATAACTTGAGAACGAACTACAGATTTCATCCATCTTTTTTTTTAAGTTTTCTAATACTTTGTAGAAGGTTCTTACATAGGGAAGGGTAGGGTACTTATAGCGTAAGACACCACGCAAACGAACTCGCGCTGGGCAGCTAGTCCTAACTGATATTATAAATGAGAAAGTAAGTTTGTTTGTTTGTTACGGCTTCACACCTCAACTACCCAACGGATCATCATGAAATTTGGCATGCAGATAGCCTATGGTATGGAGAAGGACATATACTCTAGCTAGTTTACTGTGAGTGGGAATGCACGCGTTATTTGTTTACAAACGAAAATCATGTTGAGTGTCTCGTCGATCTAATTTTACGCAGTTAAAACTTCTTTACTAAAAGGTAATTATGACTACCCAATTTATGTATTTTCTCGTATATGTTTGCTAGTGTTGTTTACTTTGTTGTGGTATAGTTTGGATAAAAGTTCACTTAATTATTATTTTTTGAGAAATATTTTTTCTAAGTCAGCCTTTGGGGCTAGACGGGGTATTGGGTATTGGGTTTCATCCGAAGGTTGGGTAGGCTGCCAGCTTTGTGGACGTTGGGCTCACAATGCGTGTGCTGGTGTGGATGATGAAAACACCGAAGAAATTCACATTTGTATTCAATGTGATAATCCATCTTGCCCCCATTTTCATTACCCCATCTTACCCCATGGTACGGGGCAAGATGATTTTTCGACAATTCCTATTTAATCATTTATTAAAAATAATGCGAAAAGGTTCATCTCCCAAAGACTATGTTAAATTGTAGTTAGATGAATAAGACATTGTGCCATAAATAAATCAGAATAATAAACGTAATGATTATACTGTATTTTTGGTATTTTCCTTAGATACCCCATCATGCCCCCCCTTCCCCTAATAACCATAAAAAGACAATCATAGAAGAAAACTGCTGGCTCACACGTAAGTAGATACCTACCCTGTAAGACCTTTTGGAAGGTTCTACCTAGAGACTACCTGAGGTGCCACATCTTGTCGCTAAATAAGGAAACATAAAGAATGACTACGACGGTAGGTGATATCTTGGCAATGGCCAATGTTGGACCAAACTTTATTCCAACATTTGATTTTAACATCTATAATTACCTAATAAAATACTCACTAGCTTCAGGAGCCAAGCTAGTCCCTTGCTTGATGAAAGCGCTGTACACGAACCAGAAACCAGGTGAAAGCGGAAGGTACTTCTCTCCATCGCGCACTATCTTGGAGCGTAGACGAGTTAGAAACGTTATGCATGGCCCGTATATCAGAACTGCAGCTAATATTAAGTACCTATAAATAATAATATAATGAATGAGCTAGCTACAATGAAAATTAAAAGATAAATAATGTTTGTCCCATTATTGCTCGACATTGAAATCTGTTATTAGGTATTCAATTCTTACGTCTTTGATCTGATTTTGGGCGTCAATAACGAACGTGGCAAACTAAGACATCATGAAATCCTAAGTAGGAAGTAAATAAACTTATCTAATTCTATAAATAATGTACTGACCACACAAAATTGTCGAAAGGTGCTAAAAGTCCTGAACCAGCAGCAGATTCCTTCGGTCTCTTGAGCATCATCATCCACACACCCTCATCCAGCTCCGTCGAAAATACCACAGATTTCTGGAACTTGAGGGCCTTTGGTAGAAAAATTGCTGCCATATCGACTAGCTGATTTGAAAAAAATGTGTATCACGTAAAAGTAAAATAATTAAGGGAACCGTAGACACTTTTGTTAGTAAAGAATAGCCTAATGCTAGCTAAGCCCTCAAGGTAAGAAAATCGTGGCGAGATCTTCAACATTCAATACTGTACTGTACTGTATTTTTAAGGCGATGATAGCTCAGTGGTAGTGACGTCGGATACCGAGACGAAGGTCCCGGGTTCGAATCCTACAATGAGCTTGAGGTTTCGGTGAAGGAAAACATCGTGAGGAAACCATAGCACGGTGGTAGGGTACTTTGTAGTACCCATCTGGCTGGCTACCACCCTCAAGTTGAAAATCTGTCGCCAAGCACCTATCGGTGTGTTCCGACAGCTGCGCTTGGGAGCCAGTTCCTTCTAGGCTTTGTGTGCTTACCATCTTCGGCCACATCATCACTAACCATGGTGAGATTGTGGTCAAACACAGGCCTATACATAATAATAATAATAAAAAAACTGCTTGGACTCGTCCAAAAATTGTATATGTAAGCGAACTTACACTAGCATTAACAAGGCCTATTATGGAGTCCATAGGCTTCGTGCCACCGATTTCAAAGTTGTTATCAGGCACGACCACTTCGAAGGTAAAGTTGAATCGTTCCTGCAAGATGTCCACTAAGGTAAATGCCACTCCTCGTCCAATAAGCGTTCCATTGGGTCCTCTCTCGACATAACTTAGAGGGTAGTTCTGAAATACAAACACACGTCAGGCATCAGCTGGCCAGACTACTGGGGCACAAATTCCTATAATCCGAGCTGATCTCCGCGGTTTCACCCGCGCAAGATTTTTTTGCGCGGAACCTTCTTTTTCTAAAATAAAATTAGATCAATCTACTCCTTATAACATCAGCTATCTGCCAGTAAAAATTCAGTCAAAATCGGTCCAGCCGTTTACAGCCGTTTAGGAGATTAGCGGGAACAAAGACCTTTTTTAAATTGTTGTTACTCATTCTTACTAGTAAAAAGCTGTTATTTTGACATTATAAACAGACACCCAATGATATTATAATAAAAAATATCATTGCAGACACCACAGCGTTACTTACGTCGTATGTTGCAATTTTCAAGTGCTTCCCGTTGACTTCATTTTCCAGTTTCAATAATTCGGTTTTTGCCTTGGACAGTAGCGTATCTGACATTAAAATTAAAGGCAATATTATTGATATTATCTCCCATTAAACCAGGATTGGGCTAATAAAGGACATAGCTAGGTACACAGCTTTTTAATAGAACACAAATCTTCACCTGATAAAGGGTTGTCATAAACAACATCGCAAAAGGTGGCGTTACATATTGTAGATATTATAAGATCTATACCGGTGGCCATGGCATTATTGTCATGTATGTAGTGTACGTGGTCAAGTTAGTCATTTGGTGGTCGGTGGTCGAATGCCGTGCGAGGATGCGCCACCTTTGACATAATGACAATCGGTTATACGATCACGCTAGATTTATTGCACGACAGCATAATATTGATACACCTAGCTACCTAGCTAGCTTTTTAATCATACATGCAGGTAATTGAAGTGAGAGGAATGCATCCCAACGAATTAATCATGAACATGTTGGTCTCGCAAATAAGGACCGCTATTACGGCTACCCACTCATCTTGGTAGGTAGGTACTTCTAATGCGCGTAACATTATTACGAAGGTCCTTGCAAGATCGCCGGAAAATCGACGCATTGGAGATGTGGTGTTGGAGACGCCTCCTGAAAATTCCGTGGACGGCCTTTCGTACCAATAACTCGATCCTCAAGGAGCTTCGAATAACAGATAGGCTTTCGTCGACTGTGCAGCTTGGAATTCTCAAGTTCTTTGGTCACATCTCCAGAAACGAACACTCGATGGTGAGACTTGTTGTCCAGGGTCAGGTTGAAGGCAAATGATCTCGTGGCCGATCACCCACTCGTTGGACTGATCTTATCAGGACGGTAACCCAATGTACCATGGTACAGTGTTCTCGCAGCGCCACGAACCGCCAAAAATGGAGAAGCATTGCAAAAAATCAGTAACCCTAGTAAAGGAGAACATTGGCGTTGAAGACCCTCCATGTACACCATCTTTTGCAACCACGACGACACTGATAACAGTGCCCGACTGAGAAGAAGAAGAATTGGAGTGACATGAATGCATCCTAACAAATTAATCATAAAAAATTATGGTCGCGCAAAATAAGGAACAATAAATACCTAGGTTATTATTACGGCAACTCACTGAAGTTGGTATCTAACAATGTATGGTCGTGAGGAAGATTTATATCTACCTACTCAATTGAAGAGATTAGATTACTCAGGGCACACTCAGGGATACTACATTACCCATTTCAGACTTCGATCTATATTCAAGAGTGACTTCACATTTTATCAGTCTACGTGGTGGTACATATAAATTTTAAAACAGCTGTTGCTGATCCGAAAACTACCATAACTTAATATTTCTTAATATCCTCACACATTGAAACCAGAATTGTTTCGAACTGTGCGGGCTAAAAGGAGATTTCTTCCGCGGACGCTCGGATTGGGAATGAACTCCCCGCCGTGGTTTTCCCAATGGTGTACAGCATGGGGTTCTTCAAAAAGGTTGTGAAGAGATTTCTGCAGGGTCGGCAACGCGCGAGTGATACCCCTGGTGTTACAAGCGACCATAGGCTACGATAACCGCTTAACATCAGGCGGGCCGTATGCTTGTTGCCACTTGTTGGAAAAAAAAAAAAGGTTTTTATTTTTACTGTGAATAGACTTGTGTGTGCTCACAATATCTACATGGTGATGAGGCCTCTAAATGATTATGTGGCCGTTGGTGATAAGCACACAAATCCTAGAAGGAAAATTACTCTCAAGCAGGTAGTGCTTCGTGACAGATATTGATCTTGATGGTTGCCTGGCAGGCGGGCACTACAAAGCACCCTACTCTACGGTTTCCTCACGATGTTCTCATTGTAGCATTCGAACTCACGACCGTAACCACGGAACTCGACGTCACTACCTACCTCTGAGCTAACATCGCCTAATATTAATATTTTATTTATTTCTAATAATTGCTAGGTATGTCCACAGAAATATTATCATAGGTACAATATAATGCCTATGATTATTCAGAAATAGTCAACATTCCTATAATGGGGTGACACAGTAGATTACACGGTAAATAATCGTAAGTGATCACAACAGTCGTCAAAGGTTCACATAATGCTCCTCATTAAAAATACAGGTAGATAGCAACAAACAGTAGGCACCCAAGTAACCTACATAATTGATTATTATATCTAAGCACTTATCAATCTTGTTTGATGTGGTAATTCTCAAATGTCGTTTGTGTCTTCACAATCACACTACATAGGTTGGTCGGCTTGTTTGAGGATTATATTTATAAATGACTAGGTCAGTGCCTGTAGGTATGCCACTTGTATAGATAGGGTAGCAAATTATTCTAACAATGGACAATTCGTAAGTACTAATTTATACTAGTACCTACCTACGAATTGCCCATTGCTAGAATAATTTGCTACAACAATGAATACCTAATTTATCGTGTATTGTAAATATAGAAGGAAATAATAATTGTGTCCTATCTACAGCTATCTGCCAATAGCATTCATTTCTGATTTTTAGCTTTCGCTCTGCGGTTTCACACGAATTAAAGTTCATGGTAACTTTTGCCAATTACGGCACTGCTTAATAGGTGTCCAATTAATCAGCGCTGGCCCTAGGGTAGAACAAGAGGAGTTGCGCTCTAGGCGCCAGTAGCTCTACCATGAGTTAACGCAATCTACAGTCGCAAACAAAACGCAACGTCTGTCTCGTCTCGTTCGTCAGTGTGCTTACCTACAGCACAATTTTGATAATTTGATTTTACACAGTTACCTAGATGATCATTCTGATGATCATCACAAATATTCCCAATATTATAGTGCCACAAGCTTATCTGGCCCGGTGGGAGTCGCTATAATATTATCGCATTATATCTTATCTTTGACCAATGGCAATTTATTTTATGAAACTTGTAGCTAAATTTACTACACTACTTTTTAAAAGAAAAAAACTTAACACGACGGTATGGGCATAGGTCGGTGGCCGGGAAATCCCAGTTACATTTCTTCATTTAAACCGTATATTACTCCTAAAGTAGTCTGTGCTACCTGTGTTCTGCCACATCTGCCTTGTGTTGTTTTATCAATTTAAAACTAATGCTCGCTGTTTTAATAAATATTATTGTGAAAATGGAACTAAACCTGTGAAAAAAACGTAAAACGAAAACGTACGTAATTTATAGATTTTTAATACTCTCGTGTTTGATTTAATAAAACATGATTTTTTATAAGTCTGGCATACGAAAGTAGAACCTGAAAAAGCGCGGCAAATTTAAAAAAAACTGGATGTGGTATCACTACGTATAGTAGGAATAAATTGTTTTGATTCTTTACAAAAAAATCTATAAATATTAAGTTATGTCAGGCCTGTCTCACTCCCATGTTTAGGTACGATTTCGCGCCAACAGTCTACCGGAATAACGCTAGTCGGTTGCAACGCGCCCGCACCGAAAGACGCGTGTGGGTATAAATACCTACGTACTTATATAAAGTGTTTATTGTTCTTATTTTAACACTATTTTGTGTTGGTTTTCATAGTCCTAGATTTTTTGTTGTTGTTTCATTGTATTGTCCTAATGTCCTTTCTGACTTTATTAAGGTCGGCAAGATCTAATAGGCTCGTTTTGATAGCAGTGTGTCAAAAAGGGACAAAGATAGTGCAACCTGAAGAGACACCCTAAACTTGTCTAAGCGGGCGGCTGATTTTTAACTGACTTCAAAAAAAGGAGGTTTCTCAATTCGACCGTAAATATATTTTTTTATGTGTGCTCGCGGATAACTTCGTCGTTTATGAAGCGATTTTGATGTTTTTTTTTTAGAAACTGTTAGTAGTTCCAGAATAGAGAGTGTTCCCTCTTCAAATATACAAACAAACCAATGTTACGTCTTTATAATAAACTAATGAATATACATTAGTGTAGATTTTACTTCTACCTTTTTAGAATAACTAAGATTTAACAAACCAATATTTCAAAAATCAGTAGAATAATATTCAGAAAAATTTAAAAATTTAAAAATTGTTATTACTTACTTGGTATATCCTTTTTTAAATAATTCTTTAACTTTATTATTTTTTATATAACAAACTTGAAGATTATTAATAACAAACGTTGAGAATATCGGCTGACGGCCCTGGACTAGGTAGTCGTGCCGTTTCTTGTCCCGTCGTCAGTCATTCCAGATTTTATATACATGTATGTAACTAAAACCCTTCCCCAAAATAGTTGTATTCAGTTTCGTAGACAGAATATACATTCAGTATACAAAGTATCAGTATATGCCTAACAACTTTCTGCTCTAATACTAGTTAGCTAGGATATTTTAAATGTCATTATTCACGAAAGGAGAATAGTAATAGGTACATATATAACCGATAAAGAAATATTGAAGATTCATAATACGTCATTAGACAACCCTATCGTAACACGTGCCGCGTCATACAGGATAGAGTTATATGATAGAAAGAGAGGGAAGTTGTAGGTGAATATAATTTTAGCCGCGCAGCGCTGCGCGAGCTGGATTGCGCCTTATTACGTCGTTCCAAGAGTCGCTTTTTATTTAAATGTCGTTTTCGATGTTAGTTTTCTGTACGTAGTACTATTGAATATTCTGTGGTTATGTTTGACTTTCCTAAATAATATTTGCATGTAAATGAGTTAAAACTGTACACAAACTCGTTATATTCTATTTTTATATAGAATGCTTTTAAATAAATAAATAAAAAGTAGCCTGGGATATAACTCACAAACGGTTATCTGATCCCAAACTAAGCGTACTATACACGGAACAATAAAAACAGGTGGAAATGCGAAGTGTCAAAATATGTATCAGAACCGCTGTCGCCAAATTTCACACAAAGAAATAGATACTCACATATTGCACACCAATAAACAATTAATTTGATTAGTCGTTTCTAGTTTAGACAATATTAGCTCAAGTCACAATATCGTACATTCAAAAATATATCTTCATTCTCTAATTATAAAATTTATTTTGCTATAGCGTAGAAAGAATATACAACGTTTTGTAATCTACAAACAATCTATATTCAATTGAACGATCGAGTTCCGCTATCGCCCCCTAGATGGCGCTATTCTCAGTGGACGCAATTATTATCGTAATGTACTTTAACATAAGGTTGATAATTGCGTCATACTTCGATATATTCTGCCACTCAACCAGTGCGGTGACACATTGAATAACATTATCGATACTGATCGATACCTTGGGCCCAATTCACATAAATATTTTACCAAAAATGAAACACGAACGAATCAAGAAAGAACTTACAAACCCATTTTTATGGATTTTTTTTAGTTGTTGTTTAAATAAATATTTATGTTAGTAGACTAAATAAGCTTCGTTCAACCTTCGGCCATATTCAGAATTTTTATTGTGTAACTGTAATTAGACTACTTGCAATGTATGTATGTAACTATGTTCGGGTGGAATCTTGCAAGTCGAATTTCACTCACTTCCAGTGGTCGGATGGACTTGATATGTGGTATACATTAGTATATTGGATGAAAATGCAAGTACAGTCAACAAAAAGTACAGTCACTAAAAAAAGCTTGTATTCAAAATGTTTTTGTTATCAAAAACTTTTATTTATTATGAGAATTGGGCCCCTCATCACGCTTATTGCTTGGCGAGCAAAAATAGTTTGAGGATGTGAGTGGAGGTAATATTATAAAGTGGGGGAAAAAGGCAAAATAAACGAATAAGTTTAAATAATAGACATTTATTAATTTACTAAAATTCACTTTAGATATAGTATAGATATTTTTTATACCTATTATTTTTCAATCATTCATAATTCATTCATAGACACAGATGTTGCCAACTACATTTCAAGTATTCGGTCGGGCCAACTGTTCTGGACGTACACTGTTTTTTTTTTAAATTCATTTATGTTAAATGTTTTTACTGTAAATTATTATTATTTTAAATGTTTCAATTATTAATTGTTAGTGTTTTTTATCTACTTTCATTCTTACTTCGTTATTCTTATTCATTGTTTTCAATTTTATTTTATTTTAGTTACGTTGTTTGTGACCGTCACCTATGGCAGCGACTGAAAATCAGTGCTGTAGCCCTGTACCTGTACGGGGCTTGCAGTCTACAACTGAGTCGCTGTCCACTTTTGATGGCACACAACACAACTGATTATTACTACCTAATACTATTTATTTTCCAAATACTGTTTTATGTGTATGTAATTGTGTTGTATAATAAATGTATTTTCTTTCATTCTTCTTTCTATAATCTGCTTGATTGTGAAAAACGTTTAACATAATCTCTACATAGTAAAATCAAAATCAAAAAGTCATTTATTCAGTTTAGGCCCTGGTAAGGCACTTATGAACGTTATACAGGTCGTTGTTTTGGTCAGCGACGAGCGACTCAGGGTCGATAATACAAATGATACTGGTGCAAAAAAAAATATAAAAAAATACTTTATTTTTTTTAAATAATAAAAATAAAAAAAAAACAAATTGAAAATCATGTAATAAGCTAAAGTGTTGACATAATACTCAACGGGAGTACGAGGGAGTGAAGGGGTGGGGCGATGGCGGCTTGCGCCTAGCTCTAGTCTGTGCACGTGCCTAGTAACCATACTTTGCGGTAATTTTATTTCAAATTGAATAAGGTATTTCTCAACATATTTACAGTATTTAACGGAATTAAGTAAATTTTTGGGGAATATATATTTTGTACTACCGCTCCTGGGTCGCTTGTCGCCGACCAAAACAACAACCTGTATACAGTTAAATTTACCACCGGTAATTGAATAATATACTAATATAATAAACCGGTAATAAAATTATTACAATAAGTATAAAATGTAATGTATCGAGTTATAAAGTACCTACATTCATATTTATATTATTATGATGTATAATGTAGGTAGATTGTAGCACAGACCGCCAGTCCGGAATACACCTCGTTGACACAAGGACGTGTGTTTTATTAGCCCTTCCCAGCTACCTTTCCGGAATATTACATTGGCGAACGAGTATTAATTACGGGAAAATAATGTCGCTTACAATCCTACTCCATCATCAGACCCTGAAAACCATATATGGTCAAAATACATCTCAAGACGATTCCAAAAAGTCCAAACACGGCTAACATACGTTATTTCGTTATCGAATTCCATTGGCTACCTTCCGGATCCATCATCAGATCAGCTCGATGGTACCAAATTATTGTATTGTCATCGGTACTTGATAGATAAGTGTGCAAAGTTTCAGTTTAATCAGACTTCTGGAAGTCGATGAAAATTACGTTTAAAAATTCCATTACATGCATACATACAGGTGAAGCTAATAAAAGCGTGTTAAAAAAAATGACACGCTAAATGTGACAATATGCAGTCTATTAAATTTTGCTCATATTTTGTTCCAAATATTCATGTCGATAAAACCAGCATCCAATCAACCTGACTACATCACTAATTGAATAGCGAAGAACTTTCGAGAATAAAATAGATGATGACATTAAACCAAAATAAACTTTAATTTCTAAGTGATAAGGTTGATTTTAGCTTGAATTTCTATTAATTTAATAGTGAATTGAAATAATTAGATTTTTATTGATTATGTATTAAATTGTACTTACCGATGGTACGAAACACCTCCATTATTAAGATTTTTTCTCCTACTATCATTCTTGCACTCCAAAATTGAGCAATACGGCATATTTATGGAAATCAAAGAATGTGACGGACTACCGACAAGACATAGTGGTTAGATACGACTGGGATCAAATATGCGTTGATTAAGCGTAACAACGCTTAATAGTGGCGACACGAGTCACGCCTACTTCGCACTTCCACTTGTTTTTATTTTTCCGTGGTACTATATATATTCAAATTCAAAAATAGTGTTTTTTTTTTCGTAGTTTATATTTTTTTTACCTTCGTAGAACAATATGGATATATGTTTCAGTGATTAGCAAGGGTTAGTATCAAAACTGTTTCTGGTAAAGTATTGACACTTTTAATGCCGGGTGACGAAATAGAATGTTGCCATGTAAAGTTTCAATTACAGCCAGGCTCAACTTTCGTTTGCCAGACTCTATTATCATCTACCTACTAAGTAACATTTAGCTACTTCTAGCACCTTTTTTGGGTATAAAAATCTGGCAATCTAGCAACTTTTAGCTACTGGCTATAGCTAGCAGTTGGCAGCACAGGTTTGACAGTGACAGTTGAGACTTTTTGGCGGGAACTTGCAGAGTGACGTTGTGTCTTCATTTTTATTTTCATAAATTCGTGTATTTTGAGTTTTATTGCATATTATCGGTGGTATTTTATCCAATAAAGATCAATATATGTGCACCAGTGAAGTGAAATGAAATGAATATGTGTATCGTGACTTTACAAGTTGTCTCAAAAAGTCCGTGACAAGTTTTAGTACAATGACCACCATTTTACTAAAACTTGACTGGACGGTGACTGATCATACGGACTATGTGAAAGTGAATGTGCGGACTATATTAAAGTGATATTATAAATAAAATGTATGCGACTGAAGGACTGAGTATCCATGGTCAAGAACAAATTAACAAAAAAAAAAAAAGTGACAGTTGACAAAAAGTTCATGCAGATGCATTATAACCTCAAAATTTACAAAAATATTCGGAAAATTGATAAAAATTTAAATTAATCGATTAATGAAAACTGAACAATATTATACAGAGAACCAAATATGAGGGATATTTACTTATCGAATTGTGAAAAATCCTTTCTACAAAGAATTGTATCCGAGGGACATGTAAGCGTAAAAAAACAAAGTTAGTTGCAACTTCTCGACAATAAATTGTGGGTTTTACCATTTATTTTTTTCAGAGATTAGATGGAAGAAACTATAATGAAACCAGGAAATTGGATATATCATTTGGATCGGATTATGGCAGTTGTATAGTTTCGTTGGGTGAAACTAAGTATGTTACATTTTATAAAAATACTATTGATTTCTTCTACTAATGGAGATCCCTTTGCACATGAACTGCCTGACATTTCATGAGAATATTAAAATTTTTGTTGTTGATAAGTTGAGACCTGGCATGATGACATTACAGTTGAGTTATTGTATACTACAAGTCCTTAAGCATGGCTCCCGTATTGTATGTGTAGCGGGATTATTGCTTCATGCTATAAATACAATATGGGCGCCATCAGGGAACTGCAGGGGAAGCAACCGAAGAAGTCACATTCCACTCGGGTCTCAACTTATCACGCACGGGTAGTACATGACATCTTCGTCTTGTCATTCAATAGTCTCACCTACACTCAATCCCTATACACTTGTAGCAAAGCTCCAGGATAACGGTTACTTTAAAAGAGGCAGGTGCAACTACTTATTGTCGAAGTAATGTTGGTGGGACAGCAAATAATAATTTAACCTGATTATTAACAATAGTTCGTATGAGAATGAAAACTACCGATATAGCTCGTAGAGTTAGTAAGCTGAAGTGGCAATGGGCAGGCCACATTGCTCGAAGAACCGATAGCTGATGGGGATGACCTCCCATCAGGTGGACCGATGATCTGGTCAAAATGGCTGGGTGCCGCTGGATGCAAGCAGTTCGAAGTGGAAGTTTATGGGGGAGGCCTATTCAGCAGTGGACATCCCTAGGCTGATATGATGATGATGATGATTATTAACAATAGTGCTCCCACTTTTCAGGGTACTCTCTCAAGTGAGCTGTGAAGTGACCCAACCAAAACAAATTAGACCAAATGAAGGAATACTCTACATCAATGTGGAGCTCAGTCCAATGGCAGCACCACAGTTTGAATTCAATAGGCAGACAGATCTCTCCGTTTATCTAAATAGACTCCTAGAGAAATGCTACAAGGACTCCAAATGTATTGATCTGGAATCCTTGTGTATTGTTGTTGAGGAGAAGGTAATTTGTTATTAACATTTTAGTAAACTTTTGTACCTACATCCAGGGTCGGCTCTAGCCCATGCAGTGCCCGTGTGCAATCAATATCCTGGCGTCGCCTGTTATATTTTCACCAGTGATCGGAAATTTGGGTGCAAATGGATCCATGGAGTAGACAAGTAAAATATATTGCTTAGAATGGAAGGGCTTACAAGAATAAAAAGCTCAGCGCCCGCTGAGACCTTTCGCCCATGTTTGTGGCACATCCTGCACTCTAGGTAAAGCCGGCCCTGCCTACATCATATCTATAATAATATGATAACCAGCAGGGTTATTTTAAAACGCTCGGATTCGAAATCGGAAAGGGATTAAAAAACGACCGAGACGATTTTTCGCAATTGTTATTTTAATTTCCGAATTCGAATATTTTTGATGTTTCTTTACGGAAATATCAATTCGATTCATCGAAAAGTTTTCGGAAATTAAAATAGCAATTGCTTAAGTTCGCCTCGGAAATATTTGAATCCGTTTCCGATATCAAATCCGACGTTTTAAAATAGCCCTGCTGAACAGTTAGAAATAAATGTGTGTATTTGTTAGTAACTTAGATTTGCCATCATTCTCAACCTAGGTCTACAAAATTATAATATTAAAATATGCAAAAAGTAAAAGTTCTATCTTTACATATAAAAAGACTTGTCCTGATTGACTGACATGTAAACGCACAGCACAACTACTGAGACTTCGGAACCTGAAATTTTTCACAAGGCTTTCTTTTATAATGTAGGCGAGCACTAACAATGGGTTTCTAGTGCAGTAGAATTAGATAATCAATTTACATTAATTGTGGTACTCATGATTTTTGGCATATCGATAAAGTTCTGTATGGATATGACTACCTTAAATTCGCAAACGATTTGGAAGTACGGAACATGGTGAAAATTGAGAAAAACTTTGATATTGAATAATTCCTAAACAAAAATTGTGGTACTAGTTGCGAGAATACCATGTCTTTAGAGAACCATTTCCTACCTTCTCAAGAAATTTGGACCGGTTGCGAAATACGGAACACACCTAAACTTAAAAAAGTGATTTTTCGCCTTTATCTCCTAGGCAAAATTTGTGGTACTAGTTGCGAATTCATTGGTAACTTGTATTAGCCTATTACACTTAGTTTTAAGTTTGCAGCCCGTTGCGATATACGGAAACCTAAGAAAATATTTTTTGATAAATTCTACTTCCAGCAAAATTAGCGTATTCTGTTTTATTACTTATATCATATTGGTAGGTCGACTTCTACCTACTTTGTGATCGCAACCGAAGAGAACATTACGGAACATAGTTTTTTTTACAAGTAAAATGTGCGCGTATTTGTGTGTTACGAAGGGAAAGCGGGCGGTGCGGGACGCAAGACTAGCGTTGAGGAATCTACGAAAATTCCTGCGTCTTTCCAATCTGTTGCCTTTTTTGCACTGCTAAGTAAGAAAGTTCTTTATTTTTATAGGTAACAATGTAAAAAATATCGAAAAGATACAATATCGACGTATCCTACGAAACGGGGCGTAGCTGCAAAACAGCAAAATATCAGGAGAAGGTTTGTTATAAAATTACATATAGTTAATATAGTCAGTATCCATTATCCAATTTCTTTCCATACAGTTTTATAGAGTTGGTTGAAAATACCTGTCAAATCGTGTACTTAAGGTTCAAATTAGTTCGAATTATCAACAGTTTGACAGCTAATTTCAACCAAACTCTATAAAACCCTATGGAAAGAAGACGTCTCATTATCTACACGCATCAAAAAAGTTTGTGATCTCTAGCAAAAGCTGTTTTTTTTTTAATTTTACTTTATCAAGAAAAAGTGTTTACGTTATATCTATTTTTTAAATAGAAATACACTGTTTGAAATTCTTTTTTAATAACATACAATAACAATGTAATTGTAACATTTTATACCCGGGAGTGCACGGAAATCGAGGATACGGGACCATAAACAAACAAGGGGAAGAGATTTTAGATTTCGGGATGAGACATAACCTTGCCATTATTAACACCATTTTCCAAAAGAAACCAGAACACTTAATCACTTGTAAAAGTTCAGGACACAGTACACAAATAGATTATATTCTGGAAGATAGAAATATGCCCAAAAGGTGAAGAGCTGTCTATCGCCCTTAAACAATATCTGGGGGAGGACTTGAACAATGATTACAACAACAACGCTGAGCTTATGTGGTCAAACTTTGCATACACCTGTAAAACCCAATCGTCCAAAATCTTAGGAGTCTCAAAAGGAAAACTAAGCAATAACAAGGACCCAAGATGGTGGAATGACGAAGTTAAAAAAGTTGTAAGTGCCAAAAGGGATCTTTTTAAATTATGGCAGATAACACAACTGGAAGATGATCGCATTGAATACAAGAAGGCGAAACAACAAGCGAAGCGCGAAGTAGCCCAAAGTAGAGCACAATCTAAAGAATGTTTTTATATCAGATTGGAAGATGCAAAGAACGACACTGAAATCTTCAAAATCGCAAAGCAGCGACATAAGTCAACGTTAGATATTAAAATTAATAAATACATCCGTGACGAAAACGGTCAGCTGCTTACATCTAATGAAGACATTAACCAAAGATGGTGCCAATACTATGCAGAGCTTCTTAACGAGGAATTCCCAAGCCAGCAACAAACTATAATAAATTCTACGGCTGGACCAGTGCTGGAAATTAATGTTGCGGAAGTGAAAACCGCAGTCTCGAGGATGAAAAACCATAAAGCTCTTGGGCCAGACGAAATACCCTCTGATATCTGGAAACAGATAGGACCTATAGGACTTGAGTGGCTCACAAGACTCTTCAATGCTGTCCTCATTTCCAATATGATCCCAGAATCATGGCGACAAAGTTACATAGTGCCCTTTTATAAGAACAAAGGTGACGTCAGCGCTTGCGGGAATTATAGGGGCATAAAACTTACTTCTCACACCCTAAAAATATGGGAAAGAATACTAAACGATCGCTTCTTGAACCACGTTGTCATTTCTGAAAACCAGTACGGTTTTATGCCATCAAAATCCACAATCGATGCTATCCAACGAGTCCGAATAATAATGGAAAAGCATAGTGCCACTAGGGAATGCAAACCGGTTTCACCGAAAATCGAAAAACCGGTTATTCGGTACGGTTTTGACCAACAAAAAAACCGGTTTTACATAAAACCAAAACCGGTTTTTCGGTTATTTTCGGTTTTTATTTCAATGTTTGGAAATACTAAAAAAAGGAAGATTTGCCGCCGTTTTGTAAACTGAGTGCAAAACAGTGAGTATTTTTGTGATGAACTGAAGTGTATTGATGTGTAGTGTGTTGAGCTGGTAAGAAAATAACTTATAATGATTATTGTTCTTATGATATAAAATATATTAAACTTTGTTTTACAATACATATGCAAACTAGCGTACGGCCCGCGCCTGATGATAACCGTAGCCTATGGATGCTTGCACTGGCAACATAACGGTTATAACTCGCACGTTGCCAACCCTCAACCTTTTTGAAGCGGGGAGCTCATTCCACAGCCTGAGCGTCCACGATAGGAAGCTTCTTTGAAACCGCACAGTACGAGACCATTTTGGTTCCAATGTGTGTGGATGGACTCCCCGTCGGTGACTACGATGGTAGAAGGTAACTGGGCCTGATGGTCAAACAATTCTTCAGACCACTGCCCGTTGGAAAAGTGGTATAACACACATAAGAAGGCAGTGTCTCCTCAGACTAAGGGGCTTTAAAACACTTGTGAGCGCGGGATCGTCGACAATTCTAACGGCACGTCGCTGAACTGAGTTTAAATACCCAAGCTGGTATCCAGGTGCCCACAGAAGTCAGAAATACTCCATTTGGGCCAGACTTGCGACTTATATAGTTGCTGTCTTTGTCTCGATAAGAAGTACTGCTTCGCTCTATTAATCACACCGAGTTTTTTGGATACCTTGTAGATGACTTTGGAACAGAACGTCTCGCTATAAATATTAATGCGAAGGATTCCAATGCTTTTCGTGACATGTTCTAGAAATGAAGAGCCACAGAAAATGGACTTTTCTAAACGGTGAATGCGCAGGCTTGTGTGTGACTTAGTGGTGTTGAAATAGACTAGGTTTAGTCGACCCCAATCGAATCCACTAGTTTGTGTACTCTCGTTTTAAGACGTAAGTTCTTCGCGCCTTTTCTCCAATATAGAACGAGGGATATTTGCACGGCTCGTGTAATGAGCTTCCCCTGTAATTTCATCTGCATAGCAATTAATGCTGGCAATCGAGAGTATATCATTGATATGCTGGAGGAATAGTGTTGGGGATAATTCAGAGCCTTGCGGGACGCCAGCATTAATGTCATGCTATCGGAGCAACTACTGTCAATGAAGGCTCTTATGTATCTGCCAGAAAGCAAGCTGATTGATTGGTGTTATTTTTTACCCGTCTGCACGACAACAAAGAATGGGTAGTGTTTTTATTTTATCTAAAGATAACATTCGTATAGTAATATACACGTTTTTGTGTACACGCAAGTTGCTGTGCCGCTATAATAAGCCATGTTCATAATATTACGTGTGAAATGAATATTATAACGTACGAAACATAATTTAATAAATGTTTAAATAAGTACTTCTTAATTACTGATCTATTTTTTAACATAAAGTCATCATATCTCATAGCAATTAAAAACCAAGCAAACGTGATATGTTTTTATGATTTCATTCGTATAAAATAAAATCAAAAGCAACGAACCGAGTAGTCTATATAAACGAGTCTCTGATGAAAACGAATCTACAGAGTTAAATAAACTATTATGTCCATCAGTTTGATGAAAAAGAGATGGATGAATTGTATGAAAGATGATAATGGATAGAAGGGACGAATGGAAGAAGCGTACATATTGCGCCGATCCCAAATGATTGGAAACAGGGCAGGCAGATGGTGATGATGTTTCTTTTATACCCACTTCATTACCTTTAACTGATAATAATTCCTCAGTTTGCGATTTTTACATCTTAAGCACGGTTAGTATCTATAATTCAAGCTATAGAAATAACGTCCCGAGCTCACAAGCGGTTTAGAGTCACTCAGTCTGAGGAGAGACTTTGCCTCGTTATGTGTGTTCTACCGCTTGTACAACGGAGAGTGTTCTAAGGAATTATTCGACTTGATGCCCACAGCTACCTTTCACCATCGCAACTCTCGCCATCGACAGGGAGTCCATTCACACACATTGAAACCAGAATTGTTTCGAACTGTGCGGGCTAAAAGGAGTTTTCTTCCGCGGACGCTCGGACTGTGGAATGAGCTCCCTGCCGTGGTTTTCCCAATGGAGTACAGCATTGGGTTCTTCAAAAAGGGTGTGAAGTGGTTTCTTCAGGGTCGGCAACGCGCGAGTGCGATACCCTTGGTGTTGCAAGCGTCCATAGGCTACGGTAACTGTTTACCATCAGGCGGGCCGTATGCTTGTTTGCCACCTAAGTGGTATAAAAGAAAAGAAAAAAACGTGAAAGAAAAAACGAGCGAACATTAAAAAAACCGGTTTAAAACCGGTTAACCGGTTTTTACATCTCATAACCGAAATAAAAACCGGTTTTCATTTTGCCACGGTTTTGCATTCCCTAAGTGCCACCAGTGAAGACTTACACCTTATCTTCATAGACCTTGAGAAGGCGTTTGACCGGGTGCCACGAAACCTGGTATGGCAAGCGATGAGATCACAGGGTCTACCGGATTACTACGTAGCCCTAGTCCAGGACATGTACCACAGGAGTAGCACAAAAGTGAGAAGTTTGGCCGGAGTGAGCAAAACCTTTGAAGTCAAAGTCGGGGTTCATCAAGGTTTCGCGTTGAGCCCACTACTCTTTAATCTGGTAATGGACTATCTCACCAAAGATATCCAGTCTCCCCTACCGTGGTGTATGTTATATGCAGACGATATCGTGCTCATTGACAAAAGTGCACAACAACTGCAAATTACTCTCGAGCAGTGGAGGTGCGCCCTGGAAAGCAATGGACTCCGTATCAGCAGAAGCAAGACCGAACATCTGGAATGCAATTTTAGCGGCGATACCACCATCTCACACACGATCTAAGGGATCGAGGGAGATTCAATTCCAAAGGTATCCCAGTTCAAATATTTCGGAGCGATGCTGACGGCTGATGGTAACATTGAAACCGACGTCACCCACAGAGTCAACGTTGCCTGGCAAAGATGGAGAGCACTCTTGGGTGTCCTCTGCGACAAAAGAATGCCGATCAAAGTGAAGGGAAAAATTTACAAAACAGCTGTAAGACCTGCAATGATGTACGGTGCCGAATGCTGGGCCATAAAAAAAGGCGCATGAACAAAAACTTCACGTGGCTGAGATGAAGATGCTGAGATGGGCAGCAGGTGTAACCAGACTTGATAAAGTGCGAAATGAACACATCAGAGGTAGTTACCATCATCGTTAGTCGCGACCATCTCAGAAAAACTTACAGAAAGTAGGCTGTGTTGGTATGGCCACGTAATGGGACGTCCTGAAGACCACGTGGTTCGGCAGGCTCTGGCCCTACCGAACTCAAAAAAGAAAAGAGGAAGACCCAAAGTCACATGGTGGTCTACAGTAACCCGCGACTTGGAACTAGCCCAACTCACAGTACGGACAACCCAGGACATACCATCCTGGCGCATGAGAACGAGGAGAGCCGACCCCAAATAATGGGATACACTTGGAGGGAAACTCCTAAAGAAATTTCAAAAAATATAACTGTCTGAATACACCTGGGACCACTGATTGATCGGTAAGTCGCTAAAACTAATCGTTTTATCGCACTGAAACACAGAACGCGATAATCTCGAATCTTTATTTTCAAAAACTTCTCGTGCTGTATCTTAACTTTGCTTTTGGACCTACGGCAGGATATGCCCCAAGAAAAATTTCACTGATCCACCATATTGTAAAAAAAATTCAAAAAAACTTGAGAATTTGAACTAGCATAGTTGATGAAAGCCTATCCATTATTCGAAGCTCCTTGAGGATCAAGTTATTGGTGCAGAAGGCCATCCACAGAATTTTCAGGAGGCGTCTCCAGCACCATATCTCCATTGCGTCGATTTTCCGACGACCTTGCAATCTAAAGGACCAAGTTTTAACTCCATAGAGAAAGATTGGAAAGACAAGGCATCTTATAAGTCGAACCTTTGTTTTAAATAAATAAATAAATAAATATCCTGGGACATTCCTCACACACGGTCATCTGATCCCAAACTAAGCAGAGCTTGTACTATGGAAACCAGATAACTGATATAATTACATATACTACTTTTTGTTTGTAAATACATACTTAATATACATAATTACACCCAGACTCAGGACATACAGACATGTTCATGCACACAAATGCATGTCCTGTGTGGGAGTCGAACCCACGACCTGCGGCGCGTAAGGTGAACCTTAACCAACTGTGCCAACTGGCCCGTCCGTTTTCCTGGTTATCCTTCTACAAACAAACAAAAATATCTTCAGCTTCAAATATCTTTTTTTTTATACCACTAAGGTAGCAAACAAGCAGACGGCCCGCCTGATTGTAAGCAGTTACCGTAGCCCATGGACGCGTGCAATACCAGGGGTATCACTCGCGCGTTGCCGACCCTGAAGAAATCTCTTCACGCCCTTTTTGAAGAACCCCATGCTGTACTCCATTGGGAAAACCACGGCGGAGAGCTCATACCACAATCTGAAATAACTAGTTATCCCCCGCGGTTTCATCCAAGTTCCCGGGATAAAAAGTAGCCTATAATACTCGGGGATATCATATTAGTGATGAAAGAATATTTCGAATCCGACTGGTAGTTCCAGCCCGTTTGAACAAACAAAAAAATTCCCCTTTATTATTTTAGCATAGATATTAGTATAGGTAGATAAAAATTTAAAAGCACGTTTTTCTTAAAAAACAACAAAGCGTCAAACATTTTGTTCGATAGTAAACTTCGTATTTTGTTGAAAATATATCCGGCTGACGAAAAAACACGATCACTTTCAACATTCTTAGGCAAAATTTATCAATCGAGCCGTACCGTGAACCGTTAGTTGTCGTACTAGAATGGAGAATTTAAGGAACAAAATACACCTAAAATATGTCATTATTTTCATAAAAATAGTCTTAGCATAACCAGGATACCAACTAACACACATAATTGGAAACTAATGTTTTTTTTATCAATCCTGAAAACTAGCTGTTTTGCAGTTACGCCCCTATTTGTAGGATACGACGATATTGTATCTATTCGATACATTTTACATTGTTACCTATCAAAATAAAGAACGTTTATACCACAGTTTTACCATAAGGCATATGCTATGTTAATACTTAACAGTGAAAAAAAAACTACCGATTTCGATACACGCGGTTTTTTTAAATAAAAATTGAATAAATGGCTTTGACTTTGACTTTTAATTTTTGTAATTCCTCAACGCTAGTCCTGCCTCCCGCACCGCCTGCATTCCGTTCCTTCATTCGTAACACGCGAATACGCGCACATTTTACTTGTAAAAAAAACTATGTTCCGTAATGTTCTCTTGGGTTGCGATCACAAAGTAGGTAGAAGTCGACCTACCAATATGATATAAGTAATAAAACAGAATACGCTAATTTTGCTGGAAGTAGAATTTATCAAAAAGTATTTTCTTAGGGTTCCGTATATCGCAACCGGCTGCAAACTTAAAACTAAGTGTAATAGGCTAATACAAGTTACCAATGTGTTCGCAACTAGTACCACAAATTTTGCCTAGGAGATAAAGGCGAAAAATCACTCTTTTAAGTTTAGATGTGTTCCGTATGTCGCAACTGGTCCAAATTTCTTGAGAAGGTAGGAAATGGTTCTCTAAAGACATGGTATTCTCGCAACTAGTACCACAATTTTTGTTTAGGAATTATTCAATATCAAAGTTTTTCTCAATTTTCACCATGTTCCGTACTTCCAAATCGGTTGCGAATTTAAGGTAGTCATATCCATACATAACTCTATCGATACGCCAAAAATCATTAGTACCACAATTAATGTAAAATGTTGCTTAATTTTGAGCTAATTCTACTGGACTATTCTAGAAATTCAACCTTTAAGGGGGTGAAAAGGGGCATATATATATATATATACAAAATCTTATTCCATGTGCTTATAAACATGGAAATATGCACAATTCCTTACTGAAATAAATTATAATTTTTCTCATTGTTTGTTTTTTTTTAACCCCTAATAGGGGTGTTAGATTGTATGGAAGAAACCTAACATGCAGTCCTAATAGATTGAAACTATGTATTAATACTTTGGACCGAAAATCAACCCCTAACTGTGCAAAAAGAGGTTGTTTGTTGTTTGAGTGGTATGTTTCAAGGAGAGAATTTTACTGAATGTCTTGATTAACTCAAAAGTTGCTATACATTGGTACCTTTTATATATCATATAAGAAATATTTTTTTGGGAATTCCATTCCTAAGGGGTTAAAAGGACAGGTGAAACAGCGGGACGGAAACCTAGTACCAAATAAGAATACTGCTATAACCTCAATTATTTGTTCACATTTCAGGTATGGTCAATAAGAGTGGACATTAAAGTATTAAACCATGATGGTAACCTTATAGAGTGCGCTAGTATCGCCACTCTAACATCTCTGGCACACTTCAAGCGACCTGATGTTACTCGCAGCGGTGATAGTGTTATTATACATACTTTGGCTGAAAGGGATCCAATACCAACTGTTCTATATCACTATCCAGTGTGTTCAACATTTGCAATTTATAATAGCGAGTTAGTATCCTACGTCCTAATATAATATTACTAGCATTCCATGATCCCCTATTTTTACCTCATAGGTCTAATTTTTACCTTAAGTACTAAATGAATATTTGTTCCAAATTTCTAATAACTTGGTCCACCAGTTTATGGCTGTGCCTTGTCTGTCAGTAAGTGTACATACTGTTTTGTAGTTAAATATAGAAGATAACTGCGAAAAACAAACACAATTGGACAATATTTGACATTTAGATAGATTAAACCCTTACCCTGGGTATGTAGTATTTCTTATTTTGTGCCCTGGCATAAAACAAAGAATATTTTTATTCCATGAAAACAGATTTCCTGGGATTATGGGTTAACTATAGTCAAAGGGCAGCGCAGTAGCTACATTTGTAGGTTTCACAAAATAAAAAAAAAATAACAATAAAACCCTGCAAAAATGTCTTAACACACTTTTTGAAGAACCCCATGCTGTACTCCCTTGGGAAAACCCCGGCGGGGAGCTCATTCCACAGCCTGAGCGTCCGCGGTAGGAAGCTCCTTTGAAACCGCACGGTACGAGACCATTTTGGTTCCAGTGTGTGAGGATGGATGGACTCCCCGACAACGGCGAGAGTTGCGATGGTAGAAGGTAGCCGTGGGCATCAAGTCAAACAATTCTTCATAACACTGTCCATTGTACAAGTGGTGGAACACATATAAGGAAGCAGTCTATCCTTAGACCATGGTTTAAGCAAACCCAGGTTCTAAAAATAGCTCTTTTTGTTATATAACGTTACAAAGTGACTGAGTGACTGGTTTTACTAAACTTGCTTTAAATCATCTTTTGCAATAAGGGGGCTAAAGTTTTCTTATTGCGGAATAAAGGTGTTCCCTTTTTCAGGATCCCTTATAAAAACATACAAACTTACTGATTTACAATATCACTTCAATTACATTTCAGTATCCTCATATCGGACCCTAACTTTATAGAAGAGTCAGTATGCACCAGCAGTACAGAAGAAGGGATTAACACTGGTGGAGGTCTATTAGTCATTGGCATGAACCAATACAAGGAACTTTGCCTGTTAGACCTTACAGGGGCAGCAATATACAACTCAAATATTGTACACAAGGCCACAGTGAGCGCTGCTGATAAGTGTAAAGAGATTGTTGACATAGTGAAAAAAGCTATTGTCAGTGATGATACTTTGAGGTAAACATTTTTATCAGTCTGTACTATTAGATAAAAAAGTTTGTAAGATGGCAGAAAAGAAAACCAAGATGCATAACTACCTAAAGCGTGGCATAGCACTTGCGCTCAGACCATAGTGAACATAATTGTTACAGGCAGGTAAAAAGCACTAGCTTTATTTGACAGGATAACCATAGAATCATTGCCTTCTCTTTTTCTCATTGAACTAATCAGTCATATAATAGGTGCTTGTGTGGTTTAGATCATGTGACCACCGGCCAGATCATCAACCTGCCCTATTCCCAGATATAGGTTGGCTATCCACATGAAATAAACACCATTTTTTTAAGTTGGTTAACATGTTAAGGTATTTATAAGGTAGTTAAGGTTTAGCCCTAGTATCAGGCTGGCTTTCCACGCTAGACGTGTGTGTGTAGCGAGGGGTATATCGCTTTAATTTCATAAACCAGGGTCTCATGGAAATGGTTCTATGCAGCACAGTTTGTCATATCGCTTCAGAGACTAGGTGTCTCTTCAATGAAAGGAATTCGACAGAGGTCTGCCAATAAGATCGTTTCAGTTTCATACATCTTAGTTTTGGTGGGAATAGACATTGTTTCATAGCCAGAGTGCTTTTTCATGGTTTAGTACACATCTCTGGTGGATATAGACAGCCAAATACCGATATCGCAAGGCAGTTAATGGGGGCTAACGCGCTTGAATTTGCCGCGATAGGCGCTAGTGTTGAGTGAGGTCTCTAGAAACGTCAAACTGAATGTCTGAACGTTTACTGTTTGCGAGCTTTTCATCGTGGATTTTTACTAATTAAGTACTTAGTATTCATGATTTTAGTAACAGCAAAGTAACAAATTACTTAGTTAAAAATGTTTGAGCCTCGAAAAAGTTCTTGACTTTTGTTAGTTCATGTTTTACTATGCCAAAATCATGCATTATATATAATGATGATGCATAGAATTCACATGTTTTTGATTGTGTTTATCATTGTGGTCTTGGAACCAATTTTACTGTTAACATTTTATAGCATGTTTGTGGTTAAGTAACTTTCTGTCTTTTTACCCGACTACAAAAAAAGGAGGTTTCTCAATTCGACCGTATATTAATTTGTTATGTGTGTTCGCGGATAATTTGTTTTAATGTCAACTAGCCACCAAGTAGGCCAAGTATTTACATCATTATTATAATAACTAAATAATAGGTCTTGAAATAGGCTATTATAAGAACATTTATAATAATCACAGCATCTTCTACCAATTCATGTTTTCTTATTTTTTCAGACAAAAGCGTGTTAAGATTAATTATTCCGATTTAATATCAAAGGACCATGTTTTATCGTTAAGTAGAAAAGATCTTCACATTCGTCTGAAGAACTATAATGTTGATGAATTGGAAACTAAACAAGAAATGTCTGAGGATGAATCATCCTTGTCAGATGTTGATATTAAGCCAGAACTTAGCAAATATGATGGTAAGCATACAAACTAATTGTAGTTCCTACTAAGTTTAATCTTAGGGCGACTCATAAAATCCCGATGCAGTACAAGTTTAATGTTTATAGACAGACCAACTAACTGCATGGTTACCACCGTCAAGCTGTATATCTCGCCAAGCACTGACCGGTGTATCTGATAGATGCACTTGAGAACCAGTTTCCTTTTAGCCAACCACCAGTTTTATTATTCACTAACTTTTGAAACAAAAACTTCTGGGAAACAACTATAAAGTTACATTTTCATGTTGAATTCTGTTAATTAAAGGTGATTCATCAAACATTATTGAGAACCTAATGACTGGATTCATTTATAATTCACAAGAAAAACTATAGGTTTAACTTTATTTGGAATTTGTTAGTTTTTTTTTTGTTTTGTACTTAAGCCTCAGTGGATATGCCCATGTTAGTAATTTAAGGATAAATTATTTGAGTACATTAGCATGATAGCTAAAACTCTAGTGTACCAAGTATCCGTTTAGATTTCTCATGTAAATATGCTTATGAGATCAAAATGAGTAATTTTATTTTTACAGTTGTATCTTCAGTACCACAGACTGCAGAGATACTCACAAAAAAAGGGGCATCAAAATGGATAGAGATATCATCAGACTCCGGTGAAGACTGATATTGATACAATTTGTTTTTTAAATAAAATGTTATAAATTTACATTTTATGAATGCATTATTAATAGTATAGAATTGTAACCCTGCCAGGACGAGCTCATTCACTGAAAAGCACTTTTCAATCATTTGGCCATGGCTTTTTTGACACAATATGAAATAACTAAATCTGTTTTAAAACTAGAAAGTCCATCTGATGGTGGCTACCCATGGATGGATTAGCCATGTGTTGCGTCAACAAAATTGTAGAGCTACTGGTTCTAAAGTGCAACTGCTGCAACCCACTGATACTGGACAACATTTTCTTGCATGAAGCAAACTCGCATACTTGCTTCATGCAAGAAAATGAACACAAAGGATGTTTCCATTTTCATTTAATTTTTCCTATTCTTTGTTGATCTTATCATATTGACTTCTGAATAAATCAATACAATTATCAATAAGGTATAATTGAAGTAAAAATAACTTTTTATACAATTTCAACTATATCTTGTTAGAAATAAATGTCATGTTGTCATTTTACAATACTTTCAAATTTTGAAAAATTGCTGAATCAAAACAAAGAGCCAATAGTAGACTGATCCTCTGCAGTACTATTTTGATTCATGGGTACCATCATAACTTTTGCTCAGAGCTGTTTAGTTTTATATATTCTTACATAAATAAAAGACCTCTTTGTAATTTACAGTTCACTGTTAATTATAATCACTGAACAGTATTAAATTAGCAATTGCATTTCCCTTGTCAATATAACAATCATAGAATTTGACACTACTGTTAGAATTACTATAAAGAACTTAATAACAAGACAAGTGTGTAATTAATAAATAAATAATTATTTTAATTCTGATACTAATGGAGACAGCTTTAGTGGAATTAATGTTAAATATCAATCTCAACAATTATATTCTCACTAATGAAAATTCATTGCATTTTGTTACTTTCAATTTGGCATGAAGTAATATACTTCAACATCACTTTACACAATTTGATTCTCAATCCATATATCTATAATTTTGTCACTAATTGTAGAATGCAGATTGAAAATTTGAAAAAGAAACAACCAAGTACCTAGTTCCTACTTAACTCTAAAGTTAAAACTACACACTTCATCTATACATTACAATCACAATACACATACAAATCTATACAGAGTCAGAGTTTATTCCATTTTTCTGGTCTAACTTATTGCCATTTGTTTTCACCATATAGATAAAGTATGTCAAAATCTCCTTTTCATTCACTGGCAAAGACTTGAAGTGTTTTTGAATAGCCTGGAAAATAGTAAATCATTATTAAGGAATTCTATGGAATGAATGAGTAAAATGATTTATGTATGGCGTAAAAGTGAACTCACATCAGCTAATTGAGCCTTATTCAAGCCTGGTCGTGTAGGCACTTTGTAGTGTCTTTTGTACCTCCTAAGTGTATTCACTTGTAACTGGAACCAATCAACCTCAGGCGAGTCCATCTCTGCCTCATTACTGTCATCCTCAGAGTCCTTGAGCCTCCTCTGCTTTGTCCTTGCGCACTGTATCATAGTTTTGTGATAATCACAAATGTATGTGTGTCTTGCCTGCGAAATTACATGATTATGATGACTACATATTTCATTTGAAAAAAATAAGTTTTTGTATTCAACTAAAAGTAAATGCAAATGATGAATGTGACAAAGAGTGAAATTGTTACGACAGTTACCTGCTGGTCGATGTTGAGTTTCAACCTCCTCTGAGCGACGGTCTTTTGTATGCGCTTGCTGTACGAGGCGTTGCCTGCGGGTCGCCTGCAACGATCGCTGTCATCCACAAGGCAACATATTTGATCTGAATTACCTCTAGAATCTTCTTCTCCTGTACTAAACCCGTTGTTCATTTGATACTCTCGTTGAATCATATATGACAAATAAATTAAACTCCCGTATTTAGACCTCGCACCTGGCGATGGAAAACAGTTCGACGTATTCACAAAGACGCTCAATTGAGGTTATGATTTATAACAACACAGATCGTTTGTTTCATATAATACAATTAGAATCATGACAATGATTGCTCCCAAAGAAAATTTTGAATTCTTGACGCCTAACTAATATCCTAGCTTTATTATTCACTGCACTTATGTGACAAAATGTTCATTGATGCTTCACAACTGTTCAGAATGAAGTAACTTTTAGGGCTAATTATTTCACTTGATATAATTAAAGAACTAATACGACACAATTTCAAATTAACCACATGTACAGAACTGAATTACTATGGAAATAAACTACTTTTGCATCCGCACCGACCGATAGCATCGCCATTATGATTATTTTTTATTTTCTCGCTCGCGCTCGTCCGTCATTCACTCACTCACTCACTCACTCAACTCGAGTTCTACCATGAACCATCTAGACAACAATGCAATAATGCTACGTAGGTATTATGTTCGTGAAACAAATAAATAGGGCATTATGGAAATAAGGAATAGCACACACTTTTGCACAGCATGAAATGAAAATAGTTCATTTTGTGAATGTGTGCATGAATGCAAGCAATATGACAACGTAGCTATGTATTGTAGTATAAACAAAAAATAAAGCTAAAGGCGGCTTTGTAATTGGATGCATTTTGGCGCGGTTTTCAATTTGAGCCAATGAGAATATTTCGTCACTGACATCGCCTGCTCTTGTATTCATTATTACGGCGAACGCGAAGTTCCCTACGTAATAAGCGCTGAAATCGTGTGCTCGTTTGGAATAAACATAATACACGGTGAGTTTTATTATTTCTTAAAATTATATCTGTTTATTCTATAATATTATACAAGTGTTTTGTGAACGGAATTTATATTATCTGGGATGTACTAGTGCTACGTTTGGTGCGATATTTATAGTTTTACATTCTAATTTTGTAAGCAAATGGCTGCCGAGTGCCGAAGTAAGGTGACAGTCGACAGATACTATACCTACATATATGTGATTATGCCGTAGCGTACATATAAGTATAATGGTAAGTTGCTGTTTATCAATGTATCTGTTATACCTACTGTCGGATACTTGTTAACTGTCAGTTAACACAATATTAATCATAGATTAATCTTGGATTGCTACAAAAATCATAAACATACAACCTTGTTTAGTGTCGAATAGTAAAAAATGGGAAATAATGAGAAAATAGAATAAGAATTTAGTACTTATTTGATGAGGGCAATGATATTATGTCGAGGGCAGAAAAAAATACGCGTAAATTTTACCTATTGATAACAACGCTAACACTACTAACAAAACAGAGGTTTATGAATTTTGGTAGGTAGGTAAGTAGGTATACACATTGTAAAAGTTTTTATTTGCACAACAGGAATGATCAGCCTATACAGCTAGGGCTATATTCTATATAGGTGTATATGATAGCCTGCCCGTTTGAAAATAGAAATGTTGGACTTAGCAGTATAAGTACTGATATATATACGTAGGTATACAATACAAATCACTATGATACCTACAACACCTAGGTAAGATCAAATTTCTCTGATTTGACGTAATGAGCATAATGATGCGACATGATCACATTTTTATAGTTTAATATTTGAATACACTAGTAGATAGTATTTTTATAGTGTAGTTATATGTAGTTGTTAATTTAAGTAAAATTACCACCATTGTAAATACATAGGTATGTACCTATGGTATGGTATGTAGGTACATACCATCCAACTCTTATCATACCTGACATAATCTACGTATCGCTTTGTTATTTATAAGTGTATATGCATAGGTATACATATACAATTATACCTGTATACCAAATCGTATACTCATAGATATAGTATGCTTGAACAACTGCTATATTATATAGTAACATTTTCAGCTTAAAATATCATCAATAATTTAATGATGTGTCAAAATATGTGCGAAAATTTTCATTTACACTTTTGACATATCACCTTTTAAAAACTTTGTAAGGTGCTTTTTTTCTTTCATGTTTTATTCGTTCTTGTTTCAGAAATAACGTAGTTACAGCCTCATAAAGTTAATATGTATAAAAAACATTGGTCAAATCTATAGCGATATTACTTAAGTAATGTGTTATTTTAAAAGATTCCAAAAACTTACAAGAGTATATTACACTTACAGTAACTGGTTTTAAATCCAAATGTCTTTTTTATATCGCAGTTTTACATGTTGTCCTTCCAAGTTTATTATAACTTTCGTATCTGAACTTATAGGTACTGTGGTGTACTCATTATCTCCTATTTAATTGTTTTACACTATGAAAGGCCTCAAATGTAGTAATTGTTTTATTAAAATTTGTCAGATAAAACATGCTCAAGGTATATTGAATTGGTAAGCTCAGCAAGTAACATAAAACTAACTTTCGGGCCCTTTTGCAATGCTTTTTTTCACTACCTTTTTTTTCGTGTGCAAATCCTCTTAGGATACCTTAGTTGTTATTATAAGCCCCAAATATAGGGCAGGAGGGCCGCGTCTGCATCTCGGCGGCGTCGCCTCTGAGCGGGATCGGCCCTCTCCCGATCCCGCTCAGCAGGCTCCTTCAGGACCATTACGGTCTCACAGAAGGAGGGTATGGCCCTCCACGCTGTATCTCCGATCAGCATCGCCGACACGACTACTGGCAGGGACAGATTCCGCCCGATCAGGCCGACCAGGATCTGCCGCTCGGATTCCCACGCAGTGCACACTGCGTGGGTAGCGTGTGCGATGTGGAATCCTGGCCGCTCTCATCGCAGTGGAAGCAGGCCGCCGTCGCTTCACGTCCGATCTTACACAGATAATCACCTAAGCACCCATGGGTGCTTAGGTGAATATCTGTGTGAGTCTGTAGGTGAGTCGTCCACCTTGTCGCTGCATCCAGGCCTCGAAGGCCGGCAGGACTGCTCCAACGACGCGTTTGCGCGCATAACGCTCCTCCCGGAGCCTCGCGCGCCACGTCGCGATAATTCGTTCCTGCCGTTTGATCGCCTCTTCTGGGTCGCCTCCACCGCTCTGATAGACGATGCGAATCCGGTCATAGACCCTTGCATCCATGTCCGCCAGAATATCAAGTGGCGGAAAGCGAGCCAGAATTGTCGCCGCCCCAAAAGATACTATGCGGTATCCTCGTACGATCCGTAGCGCCATCCTTCGCTGAACGCTGTAGATTTTCGTCCTACAGCGTTGGATGGCCAGCCTCTTCGCCCATACGGAGCTACGGATAGTATGACCCCCGCATAGAGGCGGCGTACTTCCTCCTTCGGTCACCCGAGATTGGGCAGCAGTCTAAGTCGACTGTCTAAGGTGAGGCCCAGATACTTCATATACCGCCCCACACTGATTTCCGACCCACTCACTTGGACGCGCGAGTCGGGTGGTTCCCTTCTCCTAGGCAATTTGTAGAACCATAGCGCCTTGGTCTTGTGAGGTGCTATCTCCTGACCCAACTCGCGGATTTTGGTGACGACGACTTCTACCCCATGCTCGGCGAGCTCCTTGGTCCTCTCGAAGGTATCCCCACTGGCGACCACCAACGTGTCATCTGCATAGCAAGGCATAGCATATGTTCGTAGGTACCTTATTTATACAAAATATATGTTATTCTTAAAAAATATAATATGATGGCCGAATAAATTGTTCTAATATTTTGTGTAATATCAGACTACCACGATGTCAAAGTGTATAATACCTATAATCGATTTGAAAGTAATATTTCAATCTTGCCTATATAATAACAATTCAACATAGTTGTGTTCAAAACATAAAAGTTTGTAAAAAAAACGGAATCCAAGATATATTACAAGAATCCCAATAAAAAATAACTCTTCTTTAGTTCTTAGTTAATTGAATCTTAGTTATCTTTGATTAGGAAAGTAAGATTGCTATAAAGAAATGCTAATCTAGTGTTTCCTAATAAATAAGTGAAAATCTTTTGATGTTATAGACACTGTCTGTATTACAGTAATCAATCAAATTATATCATTAAATACTATAAAAACCTAAACTGGAAAGCTATAGTAAGAAATAATTAAAGGCTATTTAATATAAATGATTATTCTATCACCTCAGAAGACTTGACCTGATTTTCTCTTGGATTGATAATCTCAGAAAAAGGTTCAGCGTGAAGCTACATACTACTATCCTAAGCTAACTTTACTTTAATTAGCTATTCTTTAAATAGGAAATCTACTGGAATGCTCATCATTCAGATTACTGATAATTGCTGGGTTTATAGTCTCGATGACTATGGAGCGAAAAATGTCTCACCAGTTCAACAGTCAGACTTTTTGTAAAAGTTAATGAAGTCTTCCTGAATTTTGTACAAATGTTATATCATTAAATTATTAAAAAATCAAATGTATAAAATGTGTTATACCTATTAACTATTTTAAAACTAATTCATAAACCAGGTTCTAAGTGTGTGTGTGTACATGGTACCTATACTTTTAAGTTCTTGAAAGTTAAGTGTAATGAAATATCATAATTTACTACAACGTGTAAAAATATTCTCTTATGACGTAGGAGTTATAGGTTACTGATCCTGATCGATTGAAATATTTTGAGTTTTACTAGATATATACTTAAATTCATAATATGTATTATATAAATAACGAAGAATATTTTTTTTGTTAAATTGAATTTTAAATCTATTTAATTGCTAATAAGTAGGTAATTATGATGATTAACTAAGTTATATGACCTGCGTAGGCCTAATACCCACATAACTAGATGAAATGATAAATAGTAAGTAGAAAACTATGTTAGTTCAATAGCAGATGACACGTCATTCTGAAAGTTTCATAATAATGTAAATTAACGTGAAATATAAACAAAAGAATTTTTGTTGGAACGAACGCGCGGATAGGCTATAACCGTGCTTGCGCTAATCGTCTTATTGACCGGTTGCTGGACGAGCTTGTTGCCAGTTCGTGCACATTCGGTCTCACTTCGTATACATTCGAACGTTTCCATGATGGCCGCTGCGCGTTGAGGGCGCTTGTGTGCACTTGTTTGGCGTCTGCTTATGCGACGTTGCCAACTTTATTGACTTAAGTACAAATGAAGACAAAACGTACGCGTGTGGAGTGGAACTTACAGCCGGTAGCTTTTTGATTAATCAACACGCGAGACTTTGCTTTTTCGTTCTCTGCTGACTAAGTGTAGTTGAAAAATTATGTGGTACATATTACCATACTAAGTCTTTGTGATCAAAAACCAATTCACGTGAAAGTGCCAGTGCTATTAGTGTTAATAAAAACGTATAGTTATAGTTTTCTGCTAAAGCATTTGTGACAGAGAAAGGGACATGATCTGTACATGTTTCAATATTCAAGAAATAATTTAAACGCCGAAGAGGTATAAAGAAACTGGTTGACCGCAAACGACGATTGTAACATGGGGGACCGGGGCGCGACGGGGGGCGCTTGGGGTGCGCGCGACGATGCCTCATGGTGGCCGGGTGGCGCAGGTGAACTGCAGCACCAACAACAATTAAATGAGGAGATTGCCAGAAGCACTGCTGCTTCCACTCATCAACTTTATACTTATAAAATGACCGGTGGTTTTCCAAATAGTGGTGGAGATACATCCACGGCTAATTATGATTATCGCCTTATGTCGAATTCAAGTACAAGAGAAGAATCACCTCAACAACCATGGTGGTATGCATCTGGATCAGTTGAATCTCAACAAACATCTTCACCAACGGTACGTTGCTTTATCGAACAATCATTAAAAAAACAGCTGAGTTTGAACAGAAGAAATACCAAATCGATAGGTGTTGAAAAATTTTCAAAAATCCTCCACACTTATTTTTATTAGAATTGAAACACAACCTATTTTATCCTTTTAATTAGAAAACGTATAATGTAAATCAACTTCAAAATTTGAGGAATCGATGGCCATACAATAAAAAAAAACGATATAATTAGGAACTTCTATTTAAAAAAAAAATATTATTTTACTTACTAAATTATCAACGCTTACACCTAAAAGTTTAATTTTATTTGGCATGCATACTATACTATATGCATGCATGTTTATGTCATATATGGATGTGTATGCACGTCACCATCATCTGCCTGGTTTGGTTACAAATAATTTGGTTTAACCACAGTATTATATGTTTGTGTTTTAAACATAATATTGCACTTAAGTGTATATTTATGAAAAATGCACTGCCATCCGATCGAGAATATAATTTTGTCTTCTTAATTATCATATTATTATCATAGTGAAACCGGCCTTAAAAAGAATGAATGGTTGCACTTTTCGTTCATTCACTTTTTTCTTTTTTAAAGAAAGAAGCAAAGGATAAAATAATATCTAACTGTCAGTCAAATCTTTGGGATTTAAAGAAAATCGCATTGATTGCAGCCGATTAACAAATCGATTGAAAATAAATATACAAAATAGAAATACGCAATGAAGAGTTTTCTTGTTCAATGAAGAGTTTGCTCAAAATCCTGTCAAATCATGAAGGGTTCAAATATCCTTATTCTATTGTTCAAATGAGGAGTTTTCTCTCCATAGAGTTTTATAGAGTTGGTTGAAAATACCTGTCAAATCGTTACCTACATATCGTAGACACTAGACACTACTTATGCTTTCTCTGTCTACGTACTTATGGTTCAAATTAGTTCGAATTATCAACAGTTTGACAGATATTTTGAGCATAGAGTTATCATAAGAAAACCCCTTGAAACCCTAGTCGATTCAATTTGATTGTTTGTGCCATAGAATAAGGATGTTTGTTTGTTTGCCGACCAAGGAAAAAAAACTTTTTTCTGAAGAAAAGTTACAAGTTATGCCGACCACGGCACCACTTGTAACTTTTTTCTTTATTTCTTTTTTTTTTGCGTAAACTACATCCCACATGTAATTTGCGTAAGTCGAAAAACAACTGTAAAAAAAAGATGAAAAATTACATTAGAGGCATTAGAGGAAGTATTTCGTCATAGAGTTAGAATATTACAGAATGATAGCGTTAACAACGTTACTTTGTGCGAAGCGTGAGCAGTTTCCATATAGATGCACGATGCATTCATAGATTTATCGTACATTAGTAGGTTTACAGGCAGACAAATGTCGAAATGGATTCTTTTTAATTTGTTCTCGGTAAAAGTATCGATAGTAAATGAGAAATTGGCATTCATTATGTGTATTTCTGTCACTGAAACTATGTACGCGCACTTCGTTTCAAGGCATTTAGACCGTACCCGTGCTCACAGACCGTACTCTAGTACAGCGCTCTATAATATTGTAACTCTATGGATTTATTTGTTGCGGAATCGCATTGGGTCTTTTAAGGGCTTATTACACCTTCCTATATTTAGGATCCTAACTAGGATGGTTCTAACAAGGAAGCAGGAAGCTACTTATTACACTACACTATATTGCTTTCTAAATAGGACGCGGCAAAGAGTATAGCTACTATACTAAAGCGGGACGGACGACTCGTAGGGATGTAACAAAGGTCGATTTAAAAAAATATAACGATACTTACATCGATGTTCTTCCGATGTTTTAAGTTTTTTATTCTCTCAAACCGATCACACAACTTACAATTTTAATGAATACAAATGAGCTCCTTTATGTTAAAAATAAAAAACAAAATTGAACTTTATGTAACTAAGTACCAAGTATTAATTTATAAATAATGTAGTATTTTCAATGTACGGATTATTTTTCTATTATTGTTTTTTGATTACTAATGACCTATACATTCATCCCTCAAAATATACGCCAAGACTTTAGAAGGGCCTTATATAATTATTTCAAAACATCGATGTTTTGAAATAATTATATATTGTACGGATAATTTTTCTATTATTGTTTTTTGATTACTAATGACCTATACATTCATCCCTCAAAATATACGCCAAGACTTTAGAAGCCTTATATAATTATTTCAAAACATCGATGTTTTTAAGAACAATGTTACATCCCTAAACGTCCTAAATCGGAGCGACGCGATTACACTTTCCTGTTTAAGGAAGCAGAGCGGTTGGGACCTTCCTATCTCACTACTTAGGACACTAACCGTTCTTTCTGCGATTACACGTTCCTATTTCCTAGTAAGGATCCTACAAATAGGAAGGTGTAATAAGTGCTTTATGTTGATTCTGCTGTCCTCTTTCATCTTATCTTTTTGGCGATTGATCGATTACTTATACCTCAGAGAATTTAGATTGGATTACCTTGGTTGGGATAACTAGGGAGAAAGTTTTAAGGTACAATTTTCTTTGTTCAGAGATGATAAAATATATTATACTTTAAATTAGTATATTTCAGCTTTTTGGGTATTCTATTTTTGGAGGGGTTTCGAAGTAAGATCGAGACGGCTATCTGGTAGCACAGCGTCAATGTCACATTCTTCAAACACTATCAAATTGTTTTAACTGATCAGAAATCATGATAAAATCTTAGTAGTCAAGTCCATTGAATCAGAGTCGTGAACATTTTGGTGAAATTGAAATGAGTGCTGCACGCACATTGCAAAGAATTTGTATGTACAAGAAGAACAGAGACAGATCGAAATGCGATGAAAATGAATGTTAGGGATTTGTATGGGATTAATAAAAAGCAGTATTGTATGTTATATTTTTAGATATAGATAAAAAGATATCCTGCTGTAAAAAAATATTTTGGAGCTGATTAATGGTAATATTGTGATAAAATATAGTTGAAACGGGACGCTATGTGCTCTTAGGTTCTCGAAAAAATTATTGACTCACGAAATTGTGTCTTGCAGAGTCATAAGGACTGTCATATTTATTTTCCATGCTATGGACGTCTGCTTAGCGTAGCGACATCCTAAGTACCTATTATGCATAGTTAGTACATTTTGTTGAATTATGACCAAGAATCTTATCATGCCATTCATGAGCATTGTATATTTGACTACTTTTGCTTGACAGTCTAGGAGAGGAGATTGAAAAAAAAGTTTTTTTGTTTTTTGTCAAATTTGTTAGTTGTAGGTACTCGTTATTGTTTGTTATAATTGTGTTATTTGTATCTTAATGGAAAAAAGCGCATATTTAAATAAATTACTGTACAAAAAAAATCAAAAACAATAAAATAATTTTAATGATACAAAAGTATACTCTTTCTTCGTTGTCGCGCAGTCGGGTAAAATACTATTGCTAGCGCTACCAATGCCACCATCGTGACAATACTTTGACTGAAACTGGGTGACCGATGCGATTCGTAGTCCGACGATCGCACCGCATGTTATTTTTTAACTGTTACTGAACGCTACGATGATCGTCGGGCGGGTTACTGAATACACGGCGTAGTTACAGAACGCCACCCCTTAAGTTAACGATCGTCATCACGCCATCGTGACGTGAAAAGGCAATACTTTGACGTTGACAGGTGCACACACAATGAGGAGTTTTCTGATACCTCTATGGTCAAGGACTTTTTGGCGGGAACTTGCTTGTGTTTTCATTTTAAATTTCATAAATTCGTGTATTTTGGGTTTTATTGCATATTATCGGTGGTATTTTATCCAATAAAGATCATTCATGTGCACCAGTGAAGTGAAATGAAATGAATTATGTGTATCGTGTCTTTTCAAGTTGTCTCAAAGAGTCCGTGAAAAGCTTTAGTACAATGACCACCATTGTACTAAAATGAAAATGATATTATATAAAATTACACGTATGAAATGGCTGTATGGTTGAAAAAACACCCTTGCCTATCCTTTTATGGATGAATGTACTACTACTACCTCTATGGTCAAAATACCTGTCAAATCGTGTATTAGGGACATTAGGGTTCAAATTTGTTCGAATTATCAACAGCGCAAACTACTAATGGGGTTAAATATTTGTTGATTTGTTGTATTATTGATTTTGTTTGTTAGAATTTTATTCATTAGTGGAGGCACCAGTAAGTAAAAAAAAACTATCACTATCATAAATGCAATGCTGCGAGCTGCAACTGTACTATGCTAAAAACACAAAGATGTCCTGTCTGAACAGTGAACATGCTAATTACTTGCTTTGCAGTGATGTGTACATGTGTACTACAGAAATATCAGTCACGGTTTTCTTTCGTTTAGTCTTAAATTAGATTAAAAGTAATGATGAGGAGTAATAAGTTACTTTAGTCTAGAGCCAGATACGAAATTACGAATTCTACCAAAACTTTTCTCAATAAACTTCCCAATCACATACAGATAAATGATGGAAGTACCTAACTATATGAATAGGTAGGGTCATTGCGCTGGTTTTCGTCCAATTATCGGAGTTGCCAGCTTTGTGATCCGAAATGAATATCTTGAAGTACCCTTACTTAAATGTATTATATTTTTTGTGTGTGCTTAATTAGTCTTCTTTAGGTTAATGTTAAGAGAAAATAAATCATTTTCACATCTCTTTTTATAAAATTTTTTTTTGTCAAAAGTAGGGTTTTTGCTAGTTTTCGTCCAAAAAAATTGGTTTTCGTCCTAGTGTGAGCTAGATTTCGACCACTATGTAGACAAAGGAGTGCAGGTGAATTATCTAGTTAAAAAGCAATTATAATATACTTTTATTTAATCAACAACGTAATATATCTACTATTTAATAGCCTTATTGTCATTTTTCTCTTTTTATTTCTTTTATTAGCTATAATTAAAGAAATTAAGAAAATAAATCAATCATGCGTATTACAATGACAACCACAGCACAAGCACAGCAACTCAATAGTGGAACAACGTATCGTAGCCGTGTTTGAAGACATTGAAATTGTCGTTAGATGAACATTAATCATGCATGGTTTTCAGGGTCTGATGATGGAGTAGGAGTATAGGCACTGGAACTCCATAGTGGAGCAACGTATCCTGGCCGTGTATGGGGTCGTTGGAATTGTATGGTGATTTTTGACCATATATGGTTTTTAGGGTCTGATGATGGAGTAGGAGGATAGGAACTGGGACTCTATAGCGTAGCAAAGTATTCTAGCCGTGTTTGGGGATGTTGGACTTGTCTTGAGATGAACTTAGACCATATATGATTTTCAGGTACTGATGACAGAGTAGGAGGGTAGGCACTGGAGCCCAATCTTATCTTATCTTATGGAGGGGCCGAGAAATAGCTCGGACACTTCGACCCATTGGGATCTATTGTGGCCCCCTAGATACCTTACTCCTCCCCAGTCTCGTTGAAAACTCTTTTCATGAGTTTTACAACTAGGCTAGGAGATATGAGCCTATAGTCTTCTGGTTTTGGATATCCGATCCCTAGTAGACTCATTCGCTTACCAGCCAGTGCATCGCATGCACAGAAGGTGCTCCATGCGTTCCGTATGTTCCCCACACAACCTGCACATGGGTGTCGCGGTTAGACCCATCTTCATGAGCATGTCGTTGGTTCCATAGTGCCCAGTAAAGGCCCCAAGCAGGTAGCGGATTTGCCCCCTGCTCATATTCCAAATGCATTCCCGGGCTTTGAAATTAGAGCCTAGGAATTTCTTGGGAGTGTTGTAGACCGGTATTAGACAGCCAATGTGTTCGTTGTCTTTGATCTGCAAACTCCCTAAATGTGGCCTTTACGAGACACGTCGATATGCCTACATTGCTACTATTTGCTACATTTGTACGCCTTATTTTCCCAAATTGCAGTTAGAGCCTTTATTAAGGAATCTTCCGTGTACGCGGCGGTTTTCTTTCTAGTTTTAAAGTAAGTTTTTAAAATGACAAGGCTACTTTTTATCCTGGGAACGCGGGTGAAACCGCAGGGGAACAGCTAGTATACAAATAATATGTCTATGGACGAAAAATAATGCAAAAGAATATCTTTTTTTTAATTTTCGTCCACCCGAGTGCTCGTTCATGGACGAAAACTAACACCACATTAAACGCTTTTTTTAGTTTTCGTCCACGTCCTATAAATATTTTTTATTCCCGCAACACTGACAAAGGAGTGGACGGAAACTAAAATGTCTAAACTCATTGCAATAAAGATCATTATTGGGAGATAATTCATTATTTTATAGGTCCGTTGAAGTAAAATGACCATTATAAATATTCACATAGCTATTTGGGTTTCCGTCCACGTGGACGAAAACCAAATATTTTGCTAAATTGGTATGCTAGTATTAGTCCACTAAATTTTACTAAGATTTCCATAAAAAAACTATAATAAACACTTAAATTTGTGTTAAATATGGTGTTAAATAGACATACTTGCCAAAAACATTACGTAAACTTGCTAAAACAGTTATCAAACTTACCATGAACTTTTCCTACCGGTATAATTTTTTTTAGGCGCGTTGACTTCTGCTAGGCAGGGATGCGAAGCGGTCACTGACGTTAATATTTTTGAAGTCACTACTCGTCAAATCACATTTTCATGTTGATAGAACTGTTGCCTAGACATTATGGATTGCAAAAAGTCCAAACTTGCGCGGGAAGGTACGTTTGTATTCAAATTTTACGCATGTGTTTGTAGTACCTCAGTCAAATGGACGAAAAGTGGTACTGGACGGCAAACCAGCGCAATGACCCTACCTATAATTATTTATCATTCTTGTTACAGCCTCAGACTCAATCAAGCCCAGATCCTGAGCAGAGCAATCAGCAAGCCAACGGGATACAACAGAACCATCAGACATTACAGCAACAGGAGCAAAATCAGGCCATACATCAGCAGTTGCAGCAACAAAGTCTGCAGCAGGCCCTGCAGCAGCAGAGCCAGTCGCTGCAACAGACACTGCAGCAGCAGCAGCAGCAGCAACAGCAGCAGCAACAGCAGAATCAGCAGCAGACACTGCAACAGATGCTGCAACAGCACCAACAACAACAACAGCAGCAACAGCAGCAGCAACAACAGCAGCAACAACAACAGCATCAGCAACAGCACCCTCAACATCAACAACAGATACAAGCCCTGCAGCAGAGCTTACAGCAAACACTTCAAGTGAGCCAAGCTCAGGCACAGGCTATTGTTCAGGCTCAGGCAGCACTGCAACAGCAGGTTGCTCAGACATTGCAGCAACAGCAACATTCCCTGCATGATCACATACAAGCTGTCCAGCAACAACAAATCCAAGCTGCTTTGCAACGACAATCTGCCACTTTACAGGTGAAGAAAGTTTAACTTTGTCAATTAAAATATACTTACAAAATGTCAATAAAAATAATTATATTTCAATCAAATACCTGAGAATCTTATAGTATCATCATAATCAGAGTTTAATTTTACGAAACAAATTCTGCTTATAGTTCCTAAAATTTTTTTTTTCCAGTTGTATGTGTATTTTTGTGACCCAGAGTTGTCAAAATGTTACTTTTGTAACATTTTACGTTACTTTTGACCCTTTCATGTTACCTTCATGTTACACTACTCAAAATGTTACTTTTATGTTACTTTTAGGACTTAATAAAAATATTCAAATATTACAATAAAAAATTACCGTGAAAAGCAGGCAAGCTAGGCAGTTTTCATTCGTCGCGTTGGTGCACTTAATTTTCAGTAATTGCCTATTTTCTTTCTCTTTATCACACTTGAAGTATGAAGAAGATAAAAGCAATAGCATGAACTTTGAAGACAAAGTTGGTATATCCAACCATCCAAAGCGGATGGGTGGGTTACCCACCATACTATAATGCAATTTGTGGTTCAACTTAATTGTTTCATTCAACAACCAATTATTCGATTAATAATTGTTACGTTACTTTAAAATAGAAGTGTAGATTTTTTTTGTGAAATAAAGTGCAATATTACCTGTCCTCCGCGGTGTCACCCGCGTTTCTGGGTTAAAAGGTTGCATATATGTCCATTATACCATAGGCTATCTGCATGAGAAATTTCATGACGATCGGTTGACTAGTTAAGGCGTGAAAGCGTAACAAACAAAATCACATTCGCATTTATAATATTACTCAGGATTTGGGTCGTTTTCTACACAAATTAAGAAAATGTTACCTACTTTACTCGTGAAAATGTTACTTTTTGAGCCGTCTCACGTTAATTTTGAATATCGGTCACTGGCAATACTGTTGTGACCATTTTATTAATTTAGCAGGTACCAATAATCTTCATTTATGAAATAACCTAAATACTTACCAATAATTTTGCTGTTTTTCATTAGGAGTTGCAGCAACAAGCTCAGCAACAAGGGCTAATAGCTCAAGCGACAGTAACAAAAGGCAGAATGCCACGGGCAAGAGCGTTTAATAAACCGCGCGGTCGCATGACCGCCTATGCATTCTTCGTGCAGACGTGCCGTGAGGAACACAAGAAGAAACACCCAGATGAAAATGTTGTCTTTGCAGCTTTCTCTAAGAAGTGTGCTGAAAGGTGGAATGTAAGTGCCATAATATTTTATTTTTGTATTATTAGGCATGTCTGCCTACAATCTGAACCTGCAGGGCTACCGGCATACCTCATTTTTTATTACAACAGTTATATATAATTTTATTTTAAGTTTGTTGACTAATCTGTGTGCCCTTTGGCAAAGGCCTCCTCCAACTTTTTTCATTTCGACTTCAGTGATTTCATCATCCCATCCTTTTATCTGTCTTCCCTGTCTTCTATTCCCTTCTCTGGGGTACCAGGTGCTAATAATCTTACTCCATTTGTCTATTCCGCGGACTGTATTTTCAGCCCATCACCATTTCAGGAGCCTTGTTTTTAGTGCCGCATTGCATTTTTGTTGCTTTCCTGATTATGCTGAGCCTAGTTTTTTGGATTCTCCTCTTCCCCACCATACTCCTCTCCATACTGTTTTGGTATGTTTGTAGTAAGTTAGTATGGGTAGAATGCAAGTGTTGAAGAGTTTCCCTTTCACAGCAGTACTCATTTTCTTATCTTTCATTATATCTTTGAATGACCAGCATTGTTTCCAGGCGTTTCCAATTCATGTCTCTATATCTTTGCTCGATATGTTTTTTGTTGAGATTATTTGGCCGAGGTATAAATACTCTTCTACATATTCAGTTCGGGTGTTTTTTAGTGTAATTGGTTCTGTCTCTCTGTTGGTCATTGCTTTAGTTTTGAGTGTATTCATAGTAAGACCAACTTGTCTACTTTGAGTGTCCAGGTCTGTAAGCATTTGTGTTAATTCCTGGTGGGACTTAGCAAAAGGAATGATGTCGTCAGCGAATCTTAAGTTTGTAAGGTACTCTCCGTTGATTTTAAGGCCATGCTGCTCCCATTCGGTTTGTCTGAATACTTCCTCTAGCACTGCTGTAAAGAGTTTAGGCGACAGCAGACCGCTGTCGCTGGCATACCTTATACTGGTCTTCATTGAATACTCATTATCTGGATTTTTATAACATTTAGACCTCAAGGGGATCACCAGATGAGTCAATGGATGGCGTTCTAAACTTGTTTGTTTTTCATCATATCAGCCTAGGGATGTCCACTGCTGAACATAGGCCTCTCCGATAAACTTCCACTTCGAACGGTTTTGGGCCGCTTGCATCCAGCGGCACCCAGCGATTTTGACTAGGTCGGTCCACCTGGTGGGAGGTCGTCCCGCTCGGCGCTTTCCAGTACGTGGTCGCCACTCGAGAACCTTCCTTCCCCATCGGCTATGGGTTCTTCGACCGATGTGGCCTGCCTATTGCCACTTCAGCTTACTAACTCTACGAGCTATATCAGTAGTTTTCGTTCTCCTACGAATGTCCTCGTTTTGGACCCTGTCACATAGAGAGATTCCGAGCATAGCTCATTCCATAGCGCGCTGAGTAACTCTGAGCTTATTTATTTGGCCAGCGGTAAAAGACCACGTCCCTGTTCCATATGTCATTATATGGAATCATAATTTGGTATTCACATGCTCCATAATAATAGAATTGTAGAAAAAGGAAGACTATTTTAATGAAGTTCATTAGGATTGTCTTACCGGGTAGCCCCGCTGACTGTTAATCATGCCTGAAGAAAATTATTTTTTCAGAGGACAAATTTATTACATTTTCACCATAAAAAACCTTAATTTGTTGGATAGACAATGTCAGAGAAGGAGAAGCAAAGGTTCCACGAGATGGCGGAGGGCGACAAGCGGCGGTACGACCTGGAGATGCAGAACTACGTGCCGCCTAAAGACGTGAAAGTCCGCGGACGCAAGCGGCAGCAAACAAAGGATCCCAACGCACCGAAACGTTCTTTGTGAGTTAGGGTCATGAACATTTTCTATGATTTTTATTAGAACAGATGGATGTTAAGAATGTCTAGGAAGCAGAAAATAATAACCATAATTTTCAGTGTTAGTCAATCTCAAGTAGACAGGATGGAGCCAGTTATTTTCTAAGCTTTATAAGCTTATCACCTTTGGCTACTTTACACTGTATGATAGTGACTGTGAGATTGACAAACACAAGCCAATGTGTAGTGAGTGAACATAGTATTGAACAAAAGAACTAAGGAGATGTTTGAAAGGACTATTTAGCTCAGTGGTAGTGACGAGACGTAGGTCCCATGTTCGAATCCTACAATGACCTTGAGCTTTTGGTAAAGGAAAATATTCTGAGGAAACTATAGCATGGTGGTAGGGTACTTTGTAGTACCCACCTGGCTGGCTACCACCCTGAATTTGAATATCTGTCGCTAATCAGTGTGTTTCGACAGCTCCACTTGACAGCTAGGTCCTTCAAGGCTTTGTCATCACTACCAGTGGTGAGATTGCGGTTAAACAAGAGCTTATACACAGTGAAAAATAGTTGGCCCCTATGTTGTTTCACAGACAGAAAAAACACATCTTTAAATAAAGCCACTTAAATTGAATAAATACTTTTGTGCTATTTTATAATAATAATAATAATCCATTTATTTCAGGCTACTAGTGGCCCATAGATATATACCTTACAAACTAACATAAATATTATAGTAAAACATGTTTTGTTAGTATAAACACTTAAGCCTATGTTAATAAACACTAAACTAAAACACTATTATATATTATTTATCTGCTCATCATCATCATATAATGTTCCACTGCTGAGCACAGGATTTCACAAATTAAGGCGATAGGGAATGGGCAATACTCCACCATGCGTGCACACTGCGGGTCAGTGGAGGTAGGCTAGTGGTCAACCTACTTGTTGGAGTTTGTCAAGCCGCTTAGGAGGCCTCCAACTAGCTTAAGAGCACTCAATTCGTCATACTTTTCATACAAAACCTCTGTACTTATTATACGTTGTTAAACATTTTTCGTTAGATGTTTTGAACAAATTAGTATCTTGTGCACTATATCTAGCCGTGTATCTAGGCGTAATTTAAAAAAAGTGTGAAACGTATTCAGTCAAAGCCTCCGAAAAACAGCGTTTTTGCACAAATTTTACCTGAACTTTGGCCATATCTAATGTACGCACGGCTACAGCTCAAGCTATACATTTCCAATATAAGCCGACCTCTCATTGTACAGAAATACTATACAATGCGAGATCAGCTTATACTGGAATGTATAGCTTGATGTATAGCCGCGTGTACCTATAAATTGTAAAAGTAAAGAAAACATTAAGATACCAGGCTTGCAAATGTATTGGAGATTGTAAATAACTAACTTTTTTTTCATAAACTTGTAAGATTTTGTCACAAGAAGTATACTCCTGGAACAAGTTTTATGAATGCGAAATCATGAATGGCCACCTAGCGAAGCGGCCGCGAGTGATCAGTGGAATTTACCGACTGATAACCGACGGCTCTGATGCTGTCTCTCTTTTTTCGCAGTCAAACATTACGTTGGTAGAAACAAAAAGGCCACTTAGGGCCTTAACGACTATCACAACGAAGTACGGATTTTTTTATCTGATGAGTTTTACTGTCCACCTAGGAAGTGTTTTATTAGAAAATTATCGACTTTATTATGAAGACTAACCATAACAATACTTTTTACTTCAAATATTCAATTTGTTATCCAACTTTCAGATCGGCATTCTTCTGGTTCTGCAACGATGAGCGTGGCAAGGTGAAGGCCGCCAACCCGGAGTACTCGATGGGCGATATAGCCAAGGAGCTCGGCCGCCGCTGGGCCGCCGCCGAGCCCGAGACCAAGGGCAAGTACGAGAGCCTCTCGGACCAAGACAAGGCGCGGTATGATAGGGTGAGCACCTTTACTTAATAGCCTGCCTGCATCAACATTTCCAACAAAAACCTTTTTTAATACTACCAACTAGGGAATGCAATAAGAAAATTTCAAAACCGGTATTTGTGGGACTAAAAATTATAAATCCTGCGGGATCCATGTTTTCTGGATTGAAAGGACATTCAAATTTTAATGGGACCAAACGGGAAGTGTACCTTTCCAAACAAAAAAAGATTTTTCCGAATCGGTTAATAAATGATGGAGTTCTGAGGTAACAAACAAAAATTGAATTCGGTTAAAAAAGATTAGAAGATAAATAAACATTATTTCGAAAGTAGCTTCGCAAAAACGTGAAAGTATGTATAGTTTCGTCAGCTAAACGGCTGTTGACGTTGCACATTACATATTTGCCTGTAAGTTGAGTAACCCATACGATTGAATTTCGCTTGTCGTCAATACCGCTGACCCCGCACGGTAGCCAGTTCTATTTACGACCGGGTTAGTACCGCACATTGCATGCGGGATCCCGGTATTGTATTCCCTACTAACAACCATAGCCTACAGACACTTGCAACAATCACGTACGTTTTATCTCTATCCGATATTGCAGACAAAAAACTGGTATCTAGTCAGTCTATCGGTCAGCTAGAGTCTGTTATACTTAAATATTTACTCTTTTCATTGACTATTTTCGGTCGTCTTCTATAGGCCTCAATGATATTTGAGTTTGGTGATAAAAGGCCTCATGGAATTCCAGGAAGAAGGTTCCGAACCACTACCACCAGCAGTTTTCTGCGACTTTAATAAGGTCCTCAGTCTATTATTTGCACAGTGCTAGCTTGTCCGGTTACCCACAAGTTGAAAATCTGTTTCCAAGCATCTACCAACCAACAATGTGTACCAACAGCGGCACTTGTGATACATTTCGTTTTTTGGATTTGTGTGCTTACCTTCGACCATATTATCACCGCTAAGAAAACCCCATGGTCTGTGGCTCCACAATTCCAGAACAACTTGAACATCAGTCAAAGCATCGGGATCCTTGGCGTCGACATTTCTAGCGACGTTTTGTTCCGATGTCACTTGGAAGACAAGGTTAAGCTGGCATCCAAAAAGCTCGGAGTGCTTAACAGAGCGAGGCAGTTCTTCACATCGGAGCATACGCTGCAACTTTAAATGTCGCAAGTCCGGCCTTATATGGAGTACTGCCGTCATCTATGGGCGGGAGCACCTGGTTACCAGCTTGGGCCTTTGGACTCGGTTCAGCGACGTGCCATCAGAATTGTTGACGATCCCGAGCTCACAAGCGGTTTAGAGCTCCCCAGTTTGAAGAGAGACTGCTTCCTTATGTGTGTTCTACCACTTGTACAACGCAGAGTGTTCTAAAGAATTGTTTGATTTGATGCCCACGGCTACCATCCACCATCGCAACTCTCACCATCGACGGGGAGTCCACATTGACACCCCAATTCGTTCGAAAAGTGCGGACTCGACGAAGCTTCCTTCCGTGGACGCTCAGACTGTGGAATGAGCTCACCGCCGTGGTTTTTTCAATGGAGTACAGCATGGGGTTCTTAAAAAAGGGTGTGAGGAGATTTCTGCAGGTTCGGCAACGCGCGAGTGATACCCCTGGTATTGCAAGTGTCCATAAAGTGTGCTTAAGTTTGTCATTTATTTATTTACTTATTAAATATAGATTCAGTCTACTTTGTAGTCTTTGCCGCCTCGCCGGGGCACGCAATTGTTGTCTGTGCGATTAGAATGTAAATATTATGTAATGAATCTAAGCTTGTTTTGAAAAGAGTAATTGCTGAGTTTATTGCCGGCTCTTCTCAGCAAATGCAACCTTCCGAACCGGTATTAGAGTATTAGAGTCAGACTTTTCATAAGTGCCTGCGAAGGTCTATTTGAATAAATGATTTTGAATTTGAATTTGAATAGGCTACGGTAACCGTTTACCACCAGGTGGGCCGTATGCTTGTTGGCCACCTTAGTGGTATAAAAAAATAATAACACTCATCGTGGTAGCAGGCACAGTCCTGTACATAGTAAAATAAAAATGAAACGGCCAAGAGCAGATTCAGAGACTCTTAACTCACGCACCGAAGGTTCCGACCTTTCTTTACGGTCGCTTCACACGGCGTGAGGTAGCACGAGTCGCGCCGTGCCGAATCGATTTCTAGGAGCAAGCGCGCGCCACGCGCTAGCCCGAGTCACCCGTTCTCACGGGCGCGCCACTCGTTGGATTGGAACCCTCTGCGCCGCATATCGAGACACGCAATGCATCTGAAATGTCGCATTTAAAGCCATGGAGCAATGTAAAACGCGCAAGCCCGAGTTGCGCCGCGCACGCCCGCGTCTGTACGAGCGTGCCCGCGCCGCGCCTTTGAAGTTACCGACATTTAGTGGATCGGACGCGCCAGCCAGAGTCGCGCCGAGCATCGTCGAGCCGTTGCCTGGTTGAAGCGACCATTAGACGTATAACTTCTTGGTTTGGGCCATAACTGTAGATAAAAACCGGACCGCATAACTGAATTGGTCATCATAAGTCAAAAACAACGCAACGAAAAAAAAAAAAAAAATATTATTATATACTCATTTATATGATACCCCATTTATACTAGTAGCCCCACTTTTTTTGGACTTTTCATTTGCAATAAGATTGGGTAAGAAATATATCAAAAGCATCAGTGGTTGCTGAAATATACCGCTGTGAGAAACGGACGGATGGAGGACCTTGTACCTTTTTTACCTTACCGTACTTTTTTTTGGTTTGAATCCGTAAAAAGTCGTCTCGTCTCGAGTAATAAAAGTACTGATTGATAGTTTTATTTGTATAGGAAATGACGGCGTACAAGAAAGGGCCGCTGTTGTTGGCGGCCGCGCCGCAGCCACTGCCCGAGGTGGAGGAGGACGTCGCGGACTTCGAACCTGAAGACGAGTACAATTGAAAACAAACCGCGGGTTTAGTATCATTGTGATCACGGCTCTACGGCCAACCAGTTGTTTTATAGTGGACGTTCTGGACCTGTTCCTTAGTGCACTAAATTATATGTTATGATTTTTTTATACAGCTCATCGTCGACGCCTGACAATTTTTGCCTACTTTTTATATACTCGAATATTTTTATACAATGACAGGTAATTTTGTATACCTCTCGGTAAACAATTGGATAAGTTTAAAATGAATAACACATTTTACGGTAGTAAGATTTTTATGTAGTCGACGTTACTTTAAAGTGATCGAACGATCAATTAATGAAGGCAACTGTTTCATATAATAATGTACTTTTAGATTGTTTTAACAAAATTGTGTTGAGATTTTTATCAAATAAAAGATAAAAATATAATTTCTGTTATTGTTAGAGTAAGATTAGTTTTCATTTTGAGTTTTTCGACATTGTTTTTGTTGTCGAATATTTCTATGGTATTGTAATGTAAGAGATTTCGGTTGAATTGTGATTCGATTGGCTGATTTTTTATTTGGTAAGTGTAATTTCGTTACCTGTTTATGTTTTAGGTCAAGGTGAGAAGTGGCCTTATTCTTTCCAGACATTAAAATAAAATTGAGCAATAGGTAACTGTGTATCAGGAACAAAATATTTACAATGTCCATCGAAAGGGAATCTAAATAAATTAAGTTTATAAGTAGTATTTCAGGTTAGAAAAATTAGTTGTAAGTTTGAAATCGCGAGTGAGTGAGATTTTGTTAGTCGTGTCGTGACGAGAAAATGTATAGTTAATTAAATTATATTCCTTTATTTTGACATTAGATATTTTTATTTTAATAGTTCATGTAAGTGACTATGAATTTGTTTTGATTTAAAAGTAATATGAAAGATTTTATGGTTTAGTGACGTCTTTTTGATAGAAATTTCGAAATAAACTGTTTATCATTTACCTATTATTACATCAATGTATTCAGTCGGTGGGCCCTAAAGCCGCATAATTTTAATTTTGCGCCATACAAGTGTATTATTGTATTGTGTATATAAAAATGACTGCAAACCGTGATAGTACTTAAGATTGTAGATGTACTAGGTACTACTACCGTCTAGATTAAACGCATTATCCTTACTTTGCTTACCACATACCTGTTAATATTATTTCAATGTTTTTTGTTTTAAAGTCTCAGTCTTAACTTTTCAAGCAACTGTTCAAGCAATTAAAAAAAATCTAGTTCTGATATATTTAGTGGAAACAATGAATGAGAAAATATTTTAAGCTATTTTCCGTTGTGTAATAGGGGCGATATTGTTTTGAATTTGTAAACTGCTCACTGTACAAAACAATATAGTGAATCTTTTACACGGAATCGTTTTTTATTTCACTGATTAGGACAAAAAAGGAAACTGTTCATAGATCTATAACAAGTGGAGATTTCGAGATGGCATATTTTCGAAACCTATGTGGGTTAGTCATGCTGAACAACTTTTATTGTGGGACCAACAATGAATTCTAAAAAAATGTTTTTTTCATACATTATGATCGAGCAAGGTTGCCATTTAATATTAGGCGTAAAATTTTTTTTTTGAGAATTATTGGTCCCATAGTAAAAGTTGCTCAGCATGACCAACTCAAACATAGGTTTCGAAAATATGCTTTCTCGAAGTCTCCACCCAGTATAGTACTAGTATATAAATCTACTAGCTGTTTCCTGCGGTTTCACCCGCGTCCCTGGGATCAAAAGTAGCCTATAGCACTCGGGAACGTTGTAGCTTCCTAGTAGTGAAAGAATTTTCAGAATCTGATCCAGAGAATGCTTCTTACATCCAAAGTAACAAACAAACTTTGCGTCTTTATTATATTAGTATAGGTAGATGAAACGGTTCTGTATACAAATAATAATAAATAAACTAAAAGACAAATAGCTTGATTCTTACATTTGCTTTCATGGAAGCACGGCACCTCAGCGCTGACTATGGACAAAACATCTTAGGAGACAATGGTACAGATTCTGTTGTAAATCGCACTAAACAAATTTAGTCACATCACATCTCTTTCTGACGAACATTATTAAAAAAGGATAGAACATATTTGAACATCACTCTACTTGCCCTTACTCTACAAGCCCTAACTCCACAAACTCTACACACCGTAGTCAAAATATGTGGCTTGGCCGTTTCACTACTACAAGAACTATTGTATAACCAAAAAGTAACAGTGAATACATTTTTCACCTTACTCCCATGTGACGGTAGCGAAACGGCCAAGCCACATATTTAACTAAGGTGTAGAGTTTGTGAAGTTAGGGCTTGTAGAGTAAGGGCAAGTAGAGTTATAAGCTTGGCTCTACATGAGATCTGTTAACTTTTTGACAGTGCAAGTGTCTTGGCAAAATTTTACATAAAAATGTTTTTGGTGGGATATTATTATTTCCAGTCACAATAAATCTCTATCACATAGTCCTCAGTCAGTCACGTTCATAAAAGTCATATTTTACTACACTGGTGATCATTGTACTAAAATTCTTCACGGACTTTTTGAGAACACTTGAAAAGTCACGATACACATAATTCATTTCATTTTACTTCACTGGTGCACATGGATTCTCACCATGTTAAGATATGATGTGGCCGATGGTGGTAAGCACACAAAGCCTAGAAGGAACTGGCTCTCAAGTGCAGCTGTCGGAACACACGACAGATGCTTGGCGAAACATTTTCTACTTGAATAGGTGGTAGCCAGGCAGTTGGGTACTACAAAGTAACCTACCACCGTGTTTTGGTTTCATCACGAAGTTTTCCTTTACCGAAAGCTCATTGTAGGACTCGAACCCAGGACCTACGTCTCGGTATCATCGCCAAAAAAGAAATATTAGGTCACCAAATTGTCGGTTCCTGGTTGAAAAGGTATAGGGTTCTTAGATGGCTTTGCCAGAACGTGCCCATCCTTGCAGGGTCACCTCGAAGTAGGTATATCTCAAGAACTAACGAAGATATTGAAGCAAACTGTGGGCTCCTATCTAGATTTTAGTGTTTCTTTTTTTTTGTCACCAAATTTTAATGTCGGATTTTCTCGAACCCTGGCTGGTTCAAAAGTTATAACGGTCCTTAGGTAGGAATCTTAAGAACTAGAGCACGTTGCGAACATTTGTTTCTTCCAGAAAAAAACGTTGTATAATATCAATTGGAAATAGACTTCAGAAAAAAAAACTATTATAGAGTCAGGTTCACACATATGAACGAACATGACTCTACATTCATTTTTTTCTGTTATTATTTATTACCTACTCTTCTGTGGCTTATTATTAAAACTGATGATGCAATAATCGCCTGTAAATAATCGTATTTTTTTTTTTAGTTTTTCCTTATATTATAGAGCAAATTTATTAGTTTGACTTTAGTGCAGAAAAAGCAAATAGCTCTCCGACCGTGATCGTGAATATTTCCGAAAGATATCTCTGGAAGAAAAGTGGGTGAAGTAATGCCATCTATTTAAGACAGTAGTGCAACATGTGTCTGGTGCTTTAGACTTTAGACCAAAGTTGAATTTCAAATTGTGATTTTCGCCAAAGGTTTAGTTGTCTCATTTCGTCTGCAGATAACCCGCATACGACTCGTATGTAGGTAAAATCATAGGACAGGCATATCAATAGTGATCTGTACCTCTACCATGAGTTTTCTACACTAACGTAATCTACAGTCGCTAGCGACTACGGTGAATATTTTGTAAGACGAGCACCGCCTCTAGTGGACACTTTTGGAAGCATTTCACGCAAAATTTTTCACCGTAGTCGCTGGCGACTGTAGATTGCGTTAGCGTAGAAAACTCATGGTAGGCGTACTGTACCTCTACCACCTCTACCATGAGTTTTCTACACTAACGTAATATATACACGCTAGCGACTACGGTGAATATTTTGCATAACGAGCACCGCCACTAGTGGATACTTTTGGAAGTAGGTATTTCATACAAAATGTTTCACCGTAGTCGACTCGACTCTTGACTGTAGATTACGTTAGTGTAGAAAACTCATGGTAGAGGTACGGCTTTACGTTCCCCATATGGGCCTCAACATTACTAGTATCGATAGAGATATCAAAGTTTAGTATATCTATTGCTGTTGCGCTGTACCCTAGCTATCCCGCCCGAGGGCGATAGAGACAACTACAGATTGGACCGATTATACCTATTTAAATTAGAAGAAATCGCTATATCGTAATCCCCGGTTTCCTACTCCAAAACTGGACCGATTAAAAAAAAAAATCAAGAATCATAATAAGAAGAGCTTTAGCTATGTCTGTCGGTTTTCCTTTTTTTTTATTATATTCGTCAAATTTGTTCGCTAGACGTCTGAGGGCGTTAAAAATGGTAAGTTTTTGTGATTTTAGAAGGCTCCTAATTCTTATAAAAATTAAATTATGGAGAAAAACACAACCGAGGGACATAAAGTGGTACCTACAGATTGCATGGTAATATAATCATTGCTCTAATGTCATTATCCAGAGAGGAAACTGATTACGTTTGTATGGAAAAAACGCCACCAGCGTTTCATCTTAATCTACGGCGAAGTTTTCAACATCAACCTGCAATAATATACTTATGTCACGAGTAGGAAGGTATCGTATATAACTACTACTATACTATTTTATTGACCGTGTGTCATAAACCTGCTTTTCCGAGTAAGTAATAGTGTCACAGAAATGCGTGACTTAAGACGAAACGATGGCTGCAAGAAATTTGAACGATAGGTATTTAACAAATCTATTGCTGTCGCGCTGTGGCCCGGATATCAATGTGTGAGTGAACAGACTGTGCATGGTGCAAGTGTGCGTGCCGTAGCTCGCACCGCTCCCACCGACCGCCCGCCGCCCGCCCCTCGATGCCTCACTTCGCATCAACTTCGCATTTACTTGTAATATTATATTTCTGTGATTCGGCCGGCGACTGGCGAGTTGATATACCTTTCAGCGCTTGCAGTTCTGTTGTTCCAAGTGACATTAGGGATTTTGAAATTAGAACAAATACCTAACCATACGTTATTTGTATTTTGAAGTCGATATAAAAAAATAGATTATCTATACGACACGTATGTATGTAATATTATTGGAACTGCATTATATTCACATATGATAATCTATTAGGGCTTCCAAACAAATACCTATACAACATTTTATTGATATATATTTGTCCACAGTCCACGCATTTCTTTGAAACTATTTATCAAATTGTGACCATTATTTTTTTAATGCCTTATATTTACTTCAACTTGGAACAGTGCGAAAGAGGTCGTATTCCATTGAAAATATTTCGCTGACTTCAAGACAGTATCAGATTAGAGTTATTCCACACTTTTTAATTAGTATGAAATTTGTGAAAAAGTTTCATCAAAATCGGTTCAGTTTTTTTCAAGATATGGACTAATACGTGTGACGACCTAGCTTGATACGACGTTTTTATATGATTCTATAATATTATTTCAAGGGCTTGTTTTATACGTATAAATAAGCTCTTTCACTAGTAAAAAAAACGACTTCATAATACACAAAAAAAAAATGAAATAACTATAAACTGAAAATATCTTGAAGTCAGCGAAAGAGCACGTCGTATATATTAAAATTAAAAATATTATACCTAGCTGACATCAAGACAGTGTCAGATTAGAGTTATTTCATACTTTTTAGTGTATTTTGAAGTCGATTTAGTTTTTTTAAATTACTTTTTTTATTTCAATTACCAATTTTTTTATTTCGTAATTTTTTGTTTTTCTTATATGCACTAGAATTTGACCAAGCTCAAGCCAAGCCATCGCACGAATTCCTTAGTCCATATCTTGAAAACAACTGAAACGATTTTAATAAAACTCTCACTGAGTTGAAGTAAATGTAAACCAATAAAAAAATGTCACAATCCGATTAATAGTTTCAGAGAAATGCGTGGACAAACATACACCTATGAAATTTTGTATATTAGTTTGGAAGTCTGACATTTTGTGAGGAAGTTTCATCAAAATCAGTTCAGTAGTTTTCAAGATATGGAATAATTAGTGGTCGGGCTAGCTTATTGATACGAGCTATGGGTGTTGGTTGTGTCAAAGGGAAAATATCTGAAAACTGGCCAAATTCACGAATATTTCAGGAAAAAAAACCAAGTCGATTTTAAATAAATATACCGGCCAAGTGCGAGTCAGACTCACACACGGAGGGTTCCGTACAATGTTAAATAACTCATCCTAGCTATGACAAAAAAAAGACGTTTCTTGTATGGGCGGCCCTTTATTTATTTTTTTCATTTTTATTATTTGTTGTTATAGGGATATATATATATATCCCCAAATATAGGGCTGAATGAGGCTAAGTTAAATAGTAAATGAGAAATAACTAAATAAGCAAGTAAGTGAATACAAATAAAATAATAAATACCTAATATCCAATAAGTTTATTCCAACAAGTATATACCTCAGTGAAGAAACAGAACGCATATAAATATCATACAAGTATGCATGATCAGGTAAAACTCGTTAGTTTTAATTGCAAATCCGTAGCAAGATCCGTGGAGGGGATAAGAGAACTTTGTAAGACGGCCCATGTACTAGCTCTTCAGGAGACGTGGCTTTTACCCCATGACGTTGCATTTATTGGAACGATTGACCAAAACTTTGACTACACTAGCAAGTCTGCGGTGGACACATCAACGGGTATACTTCGAGGTCGACCCTATGGAGGAGTCGCGTTAATGTGGAGAAAAGGCGTGTTCCCGTCTGTTACCGTAGTTCCATGTAACAGCGTAAGACTTATAGCCATCAAAGTCAACGTGGAGCAGCGATCTACTCTGATTTTTTCAGTGTATATGCCAACAGACTGTGCGGATAATTTAGTGGAATTTACAGAAGTGTTAAGTGAGATAAATGCAGTGATTGAGAGTTCAAATATTGAATCCGCGATTATTCTCGGCGACTTTAATGCGCACCCTAAAGAAATGTTTTATAATGAACTAACAAATTTTTGTGATGAGCAAAGCTGGCTCTGTGCGGACGTGATCAAGCTAGATATAGCGTCAGACACCTATACCTATGTTAGTGAAATTCATACAGACTGTAGGAGATGGCTTGATCACTGTTTAACTACGGAGGCAGCTTGGCGTTGTATTGTAGACATAAAAGTACATTATGATGTATTCTGGTCAGATCATTTACCCTTAGTAATTTATTGTAGTTTTGGTAATCTGCCACCTAAGGTACTATGTAAAGACTTAAGTGGTAACAAGGTTAAATGGGGGGAGAGAAATGCAGAACAGAGAGAGGAATATAGTAGGCTATGTACATTAGAACTGAAAAATATTGACTTCCCTAATGAATGTATGCGCTGTGCAGATAAGTTATGTTTTATTCAAGATCATAAGCCGATTATCGATAAACTATATAATAAAATTGTGAATGTTTTCAGCATTGGAGCGTCAGTAACTACGTGTAAATTAAGTAAAAAACATAGACCTAAATATATTGTTGGATGGAATATGCATGTAAAGGATGCTCATCAGGAGGCACGGCTCAGTTTTCAGAACTGGTTGCTCCATGGTAAACCTAGGTCTGGTGATATCTATAATGCTATGTGTGAATCTAAGAAGCGGTTTAAAAATAAGCTTAAGTGGTGTCAGGATAACGAAAATAAAATAAAGATGGATGTATTGGCAACACACCATAAAGCAAAAGATTTTAAGGGTTTTTGGAAGCATACTAGGAATCTGGAAGCTGGGGCGTGTGTACCTGCTAGTGTGGAGGGTCAGTGTGAGTCCCGCCGGATTGCCGAGTTGTTTAGACAACAGTTTAAAGTGGAATCACCTTTACGAGGTGTGCAGCAGATGCTCGACCCTGATGACGGTCAGGGAAATGATGTAGTCAGATTTTCTGCGAAAGACGTTGCGTCAATCATCAACAATATGACGCGGGGTAAGTCGCCAGGTCATGATGATCTCAGCGTCGAGCATTTGCAGTATGCAGGTGTTCATTTGCCACGGGTTCTTGCTTTGTTGTATAGCTTATGCATATCTCATGCTTATCTTCCTCCGGAGCTTATGAAGACCATCGTTGTACCTATTTTAAAAAATGGGACGGGGGATGCCTCTGACAAGAACAATTACCGTCCAATCTCGTTGGCTACTGTGGTGGCCAAGGTACTGGATGGTTTGCTTGATCGTCAACTCGATAAACACATTCATCTGCATGAAGCTCAGTTCGGGTTTAGACCTGGACTTTCAACAGAAACTGCCATATTACGACTCAAGCATACTGTTCAGTACTATACTACGAGAAAAACACCCGTATATGCATGTTTTTTGGACTTGTCGAAGGCATTTGATCTGGTCTCGTACAATGTCTTATGGGATAGGCTTCGGAGTGAGACGAGTACTCCTAAGGAGATTGTTTCACTCTTAAGCTACTGGTATCAAAACCAAACGAACCGTGTGAAGTGGGCGGGATCATACTCGACGGAGTATAGGTTGGAGTGTGGTGTCAGACAAGGTGGTCTCACCTCACCGAGGCTCTTCAACCTTTATGTGAATCGGTTGATCGGTGAGCTCAGCGAAGCAGGTGTCGGTTGTTCTATCGATGGAACAACTGTAAACAACATCAGCTACGCTGATGATATGGTTTTGCTGAGCCCATCGATCAGGGCTCTTGAGATCCTACTCGAGATGTGTGAGAGGTACGCGGAGGCTCATGGTCTCAGGTATAATACGAAAAAAAGTGAACTACTTATATTCAAGGCCGGGAGTAAATTGCCTAAATATGTCCCTCCAGTCAAACTCGGGGGACTCGCCCTAAGTAGAGTCACCAAATTTAAATACCTGGGACACTGGGTCACCGAGGATCTCTCAGACGATCTCGATATGGAGAGGGAGCGCAGGGCATTGGCTGTGAGATGCAATATGCTGGCTCGCAGGTTTGCACGGTGTAATAAATATGTCAAGAGGACCCTTTTCAAAACATACTGCCAATCATTTTACACCTGCAGCCTGTGGGTTAATTATTCTTGCAGATCTTTCAATGCCCTGCGTATCCAATATAATAATAGGTTTAGGATGCTGCTGGGCTTGCCCCGTTACTGCAGCGCATCGGGGATGTTTACTGAGGCCAATATATATTGTTTTCAAGCCATATTAAGAAAAAGAGTGGCCTCCCTGATGCGTCGAGTGCGGGACAGTACTAGCGGCCTCCTAAACAACGTACTATACAGATGCGACTGTCCAGTTGTGCGACACTGGAACACCTTGCACATGGGGTCCAGGGTCGCACTTGTTAATCTTAGGTAATAATGTAAAGTTTTTTTTAGTTTATTCTCCCTACTAACATAGTTTTAAGCACGTACTAACAATATTATGGATGAATATTATCTGATTTAAATAAATAAATTAAAAATAGCGGCCATAGAAATACATATTCTCTGAAAATTTCAGCTGTCTACCTATTACCGTTCATGAGATACAGCCCACTGATAGACAGACGAACGGACGGACAGCGGAGTCTTGTTTGGCACCCTTCGGGTACGAAACCCTAAAAAGTATAGTCACAATCCGATTAATAGTTTCGGAGAAATGCGTGGATAAACATACATACTTACTAACATACATACACCTGTAAAATTTCGTATATTTGTTTGGAATTCCTAATAGATTATCATTTGAATATATTGCAGTCCAATAATACACAAATACGAGTCGATTTGATAATCTCATTTTGTTAAGTCAATTTAAAATAGATATTTTTGTCCATTTATGTTGAAAAAGGTTACTAAATATTAGATATTATGATAACCTTTGAACGATAACATTTTATGTTCTTTAATCGTTCATCACTCAAAACTAAAAAAAGAACAATCTTGGTTAGGGCACACTATACCTTACATGTAAGTTATCAAAGACGTTATACAATATCGATATCGACGAACAACACTAGGGCAGGTATCGATAATATATTATCGACTACTGCGCGACACTTCTTTGACTGTATATGTATTTGTCCAACCCTCTCCTCCCTCAACCCTGCCCCAATACAGGCGATAGAGACAACTGCAGCTTGGATCGATTATACCTATTTAAAATAGACGAAATCGCTATTTCGTAATCCCCAGTTTCCTCCTCCAATACTGGATCGATTTGATATTTTTTTTGAGAATAATAATAAGAAGGGCTTTGGCTATGTCGGTCGGTTTTCCTTTTATTTTTTATATTCGTCAAATTTGTTTTCTGGACGTCTGATAAGGGCAGTTAAAAATGGTACGTTTTTGTGATTTTAGAAGATTTTTAGTTTTTATAATAATTAATTTATGGAGAAAAACAAAACCGAGGGACATACAGTGGCACCTACAGATAGCATGGTAAAATAATCATTGCTCTAGGGTCATTAACCAGAGAGGAAACTGAGGATTACGTTTGTATGGAACAAACGCCATCAGCGTTTCCTCTTAAGTTCGGGTTTAGGTCATAACATTATAAAACATTTTGAATACATACATTGAAATAAGTTCACAGCAGCCACTCGGCCCCTTCAATCAATATGTTTTTCTAAGATTATGAGCTTTATAAGTGGCGTAATATATGGTTCAAAATTGAATAAAAGAGCTTTGAATTTGATTTACACCACCCGTACTACCATACAATAGTACTTAGGTACTCTGGCTCGGACAATATGTTTTGTTTGTATGCTTCAGTATTTATCAAACTCGGTCTCGAGACTCCTTTAAGCATTTTTTGGTATCCATAGGATTCAGTTATCCATGCCCACTTAAAAAAGTCACTTTGTATAGTGATAGCAGGACACAAAAACCTACAGTAGTACCTCAGAGTATATAAATACTACGTGTAGTACCCAACTAATATGGCTTACCGATGTACCTGCGCAGAAGATACATTTTCAAAGCGCGGGAAACGCTATTGGTCGGCAGCTACCGCCATGTTAGCGCGCGCCGTGCAGAGGGGCGTGACTTGCTATTGAGACGGAACTGACAGCTGCAGTGTATTATGAACCTTATAATAGTGATCAAAGGTTGATTGTAAGTTTTAAGCATTCTTTCGTTAATCTTCGGGGCCATTCTTTCTTTTCAGTGCGAACGAAGATTCACGACGCGCCATATCAGTTGGGTACTACTGTACCCAGATTAAGCTACCTTATTATTTTTCAAACATTAGACAGCCTATTATCATTTATTTCTATAGGTTTTATAAAAGTTGTGAGGTAAATAAATACACAAAAAGGTCATTTAAAACATCATTTTATTTTATAAAAATAAACGTTTTGACGACAAATAGTTTATAATATTCGGGGTCCTTACGAATTCACCAACTCACGTCAGAGTTACCTTCAGAAATGTTTCAAGACATTGTAAAAAATTCAGTTTTTACAAAAGTTACTTTTTATATCTTAAAACATTAACAACGTTACATTTTTCACATCTAATTCTAATAACGGTCGATCACTTCCATTTTTTACATAATAATAACATTAGCGTTTACGAAAATAATCTTTAATTCAAGTTGTCAAATAGGTAGGTATCGATTTATCCAGGATCCACATTTGTATGCAAATCTGTTATCTTTGCACAAATATTTTAGAACTCGTGATTTAGCTTTAAAGTTTTAATCAAGTGATTTATAGACCAATAATAATACAATTTTCAAAATGTATGCCATGGCAATAAAGTTATTTGTGGAAATTGAAGACTAGGTTACAGTGTTTTCGATGTGCAAAGATAGCGATAACGAAACAAGTGGATCGTTTTATGATTGGTTATTGACATTTTTGTAGTACATTAATTCATTAAACAGCGACATATAGTGAGTGGAATTAAAAATATTAATAAATAAACTACAATTGTTTTTCAATTCATACTTAAAATTATTATTACACTTTAAAAAATAAGTCACTAAAATTCATTCTAATTTGAAAAATCTAGTTCTGTTTTATAGGTCCAATTAGATACGAGGTATGGGGTAATAAAAGTAGGCGTTTTAAAAACATTTTGACGACGGTAGGCGATTTTGTGGGGTATTATTTACTAGTGCTACTCCCGACGCCTAATCAAAGCATGGGGCTGTTTTCAACATTAATTTATAACAATGCAATGTCATTTCATAATATCTAACTACCTAATTGTATATGAAAGAAATATTACAATAGATTTTCATCATGACGAGCATTGCACTGTGACTAGAGAAGGTAGTATGGAGACAGTTTCGAGTGTCTATTATTCTATTACCATTCAATAAATACACATGTTAATTGTCCGTATATTCCGTATACCAGGCTAATGACGAAAGCTCGTTCAAACATACTCTACATAATACCTATTATATATGGCATACACAATTGTAATTAACGGTGTAAATAACTAATATCACGAAAGGCCGTTACGAGATCAATTTATTATAATAAAGTATTTTGGCGCATATAATTTTTCGCACACTGTTAGTAACCCTAATAAAAAAACTTAAGTAAAATATCTGAGTAGCTATTCAATTAAAAAAAATATACCAGTTCTTTACACTCGGGGTGAGTGTAAAGAATTGACGTTAGTAAACGTTTACTAATGCGTTTGCGTTTACGACACTTCTCTATGAGAATTTGCACAGCGCCTCTAGCGGAATATTCATGGTACTAATTTCTCCCATACTTTATAGTTAACGCAAACGCATTATTAAGCGTTTATTAACGTCAATTCTTTACACTCGGGGTAGGTAGGTACTGTATGTATGGTTAAGATATTGTCAGAGAAAGTTTACATAAATAGTTGCCGTCACTAAGTTCGGTTAAAAATAGAAGATTAATACCCTGACTGTTACGAAAATTATACAAGAAATCGATAGGCAGATAATCATAATAGGCCGATCGGCCAATTGGTGTTCAAGGATGTCTCGGTATTTACAAGTCATGGATTCGAGTTCGGTTCAGTGAAAGTGGTTCGCTATGAGGCATCAATTTCGTGGGGGTCGGGGGGTTGTTGGGGGATGTAGTTCCATCTCGCTCGCACTTCGGTGGTGGCCGTCGCGGCGGCGGCGGGGTTCGGCGGGGTGGTGTTGGAGGCGGCGGCGGCGGCGGCTGCCCGTCTCGCTCGCACCACGGCCAGGTGCCGCTGTATGTAGTGCTCGTGCGGCGCGAGCGCGGCGGCGCGCGTGAGGCACTCCTCGGCGACGGCGAGCTTGCCGCGCTCCACCGCCACCACGCACAAGTTGTGGAGCGCTTGAACGTTGTCAGATTCCAGTTCCAGGATGCGGCGGTAGCACTGTAATTGCGAAATTATATTGCTCGTGTGAAAGGGAAGTACAAGCACAGGGTGCCTAGACAAGATGGTTATAGACAATCGTCATCGTTAGTAAACGATCAACCTTTGTTCAAATCTTCATTTCAATTTCAATTTCATTTGTTCAATTTTTCGATTTCAAATCGAAATATCACGTGATATTTAACAATCTCTTATGTCAAACCCATACAAAGGTCGATCGTTTAGTAACGATGACGATTTTCGATAACCATCTTGTCTAGAGTGGCAGATATAGATATAGTTAGATAGCGCAAGAGCACTTACTTCGCGTGCCAGATTTAGTGCCCGACTTAAGCATAAAATGCTTAACGTGGCCACTATCGCCCCCACATTGCATCGGTTTACTTGAATTGATTTGGTTTTTTCCATCACTAAATAGTGTTTGTGACGTGACAGTAGGTAGTCAAAAAATGGCACGTTTGTTGATTTGGTTTTTCTTCACTAAATAGTGCTTGTGACGAATCAGTCAAAAAATGGCACGCTTGGTTTTAATACAGATCGTGATACTGTGTTATCTAACTTTATCTATATCTGTTAGTAGAAGTTATCGCAAAAGTATATTGATTTGTGATATTAGTATGTATTACGGATAGTGCCATATTATAAATAAAGGATGTAATTTACATATAAGCATAAATCTGTAGTTAATCACCAAAGGCTACACTGAAATAACATATATTATTGACCGAGCGACCGAAGCGACCCAGTTTCAGCTTGGGCAAAAATGCTTGCGTTCCTCGGAATGTTCAGCTGTTCTCCTTTACAGGTCGCATTTTGGAGAAATGGCGGAGGCATGGGGTTTGGAATAAGGATTTTGTTTTTATATGTTGATGCAAAAACACACTCGCGAGGTCTCCAGCTCACAGAGCCACTGGTATATAAGTTTGGTTAGGTTAGGTTCGTCAGTCACTTATTCGAGACTACTATACACACCGGCACAATTAGCGGAACACAAAAAAAAGCAGGATTTTAAAATCTTTTACTTGAGGAACTGGCCAGTTATGATATTTTTTTAATTTATAGTCAAATTTGAAAATAGAAAATTAGATGACATACACTTTTTTCATTCATTTGTTTTATTTTTCCGAACAATACGTTTTGTTAACTTGTTCGAGTAATAACTACGTAATTGTAATTTTTTTGAAAAATTGCACTTAATTGTTTTTTATAAATTTGTTATTCTATAGGCAATTTTGTTTATTAAAAGCTCTTTATTATGCCTGACTTAACATCACTGGAAATCATAAGGGCTGATGAAATGAGAAGAAATGGCCATACCTACAGATCGATTGCCTCAAGGCTTCGTCGACCAGTATCAACGATTCATCGCAGCATCCAGCGGTACAGATCGTCTAATTCTCTTGTGAGGAGGAGGGGTCAAGGTAGAAAAAGATGTACATCGAGGCGAGATGACAGTTTTTTACAACTTGGAGTTCGTAGGAATACGCGATTAACGGCTGTACAAGCTCGAAATGAACTGGAAGACGTTCGAGGAGTACGAGTAAGTGAGCGTACAGTTCGCAGGAGATTTGAAGAAGTTGGTTTAGGGTCGTATATACCTGCCAAAGGCCCAAAACTTGAGAGACGTCACCGCGTAAACCGATTAAGCTATGCGCGAGAACATCGTCATTGGGATTTGAACGAATGGCAGCAGATTCTCTTTACTGATGAGTGCAGAGTTCTTTTAAAACAGATCGATGGGAGACAGCGAATATGGAGACGCAAAGGAGAACGCCACATACAGTCTAATTTTGAACACACAGTGGCTTATGGTGGCGGCTCGATTATGGTTTGGGGAGGGATATGTTTGGGAGCTCGCACGGAGTTAGTGATAGTCACAGGAGGGACCATGACAGCAGATCGATACATCAGAGACATTTAAGAATAACTTGTTGTACCATTTGCCCCATTTATTGGTGACGACTTTATTCTAATGCAAGATAATGCTCGTGCTCATAGTGCACAATCGGTACAGGCATATCTGAGCCACGTAGGTATACCGGTGATGCAGTGGCCAACAAATTCCCCCGATATGAATCCGATAGAGCATGTCTGGGACTTGCTAAAAAGAAGGGTTAAATCTAGAATGCCACCCCCCAACAATCTGAATGAACTTGGAAACGCATTACTTGAGGAGTGGGAGCGGTTGCCTCAAGAAATCATCGATAACATAATCTGTAGCATGCCCAGACGAATGGAAACCGTAATCAGAGCAAGAGGGGGAAACACTCGTTATTAATTTTGCTTTAATTTTATTGTTAAATCATTTAATGCTTACTTTTTTTATTTTTTGTGATGGTTCATAATCATCTAAAAATGTCACTTATTTCAAATTTCTTTATTTTTCAATAAAAAATAACGAAGACTTTTCAAAGTCGTTATTAAAAGATGTTAATCAATTTGTTATTTTGTGTCTAATTACATTTTCGTCAAATATATGCGTTATTATCTCAGTCTCACTTTTTTTTCTGTTCCGCTAATTGTGCCGGTGTGTATATATACGAAACATTGGTTACATTTAGGGAATTTTCTTTCAGTTTAGAAAATCAAATAATAAACAACTTACACTCTCAGCAGCATCCAAATCCTTAACAGAATTGATGTATATGTCACCCAGCAGCACCAGTGCCTTGACATGATCAGGGTGATGTCGGACGAGCTGCTTGAGGAAGGGCGCGGCTTCGAGCGGGCGGCGGCGGTCGGCGAGCAGCAGCGCCAGGTTGAACAGCGCCGAGCGGAAGTCTGGCTTCAAGTGGACGGCCGCCCTGAACCAGCGCTCGGCGCATTCCGCGTCCCCCTCGTCCATACACACCATGCCGAGGTTGAAGTGGACACGCTCGTTTGTCGCTGAAATGAGACATGAACATTTTTTTTATAATAACTTATAATATTATGTGTTATAATTTATAATACATACAAACACACCCCCGCACACAAATACACACCGTCACAAAAACACACCCCCACACACAAACACACCCCCTCACACAAACACACCCCCTTACACAACACACACACTGATGATAGTAAAAGTCTACATACAGGTATCTAGGTATAGGCTTTCAGAGCTCATGTGGTGGACTGGACTATAACATCTACTGCCCCGACACTATCCGTCTATTCAAGGAGGACAAAGGTATCCTAAAGAATATCATCAAAAATACAATGCCCAAACTAGTTCCAATAAAGAAAAATGTGCAGTCTTAATAATGTGTTCACTACAAAGTCAAAGTTATTTCCTAACACAGTAGAAACCTCGGCTAGTCAAGAAATAACTAAGTGTCACTAACCATCCTTATCAAGTAGTTTGAGAAGTCTTTGCCGAGCTAAATGCCTGAGGTCAGCGGCGCCCAGCTCTTGCAGGAGTATTGCGGAGTTCAGCAGGGCTTGTTCATGTTCCGGCTCCAATTCTAAGGCCTTGTCTAAGTAGGCGAGAGCTTGTGACGCCTTGCCTTGCTCTAGTAAGACTACGCCCAGCTGAAAATTAAGAAATTATGTTATTAAAAAATAAATCCGTCCTTTACAAAAGAAAAGACGAAAGATATTTAAGTACTCTGCGCAAATTCGGTCACGTAATTTGTTTACAAAGGCCACGTTTTGTTACATGGTGTGGACCAAACTGCAATAATGTATGAAACCGAATGAAACTTGAAGTACGCGACGCCAAAATGGGACTCACAAATCACAAACATGCACTCGTTTCCTCAGACTATGTTTAATTTAATTAGACAGAGACGGGATAAAGGTTTATAGTACGTAGACCCAGTTACTTTTCGGGCATGAAAGGAAAATAACCAATACCTTTATTAATAGTTGATCGTGTTCACCAAACGCTAGGCACAACGGCTCACTGTTCCACAATACGCTTTACGAAATATAGCACATAAATATGACTGGCTGTGTAGGATGATATAAAAAAAAATAACGATACAAATAGGTTCATAGGTAAAATCTTACAAGATTCTTGACTCTAACCAAAATACTGGCAGGTTATTACGAAAATAAATGAAGGCATGTCATATTTTAATTTTATAAATAAATCATTTATTATTTCTTTATCAATATATGGCTTTTCTCAAATTAATCCAGCAAATTCTGCCAGTAAGTGTACTGACCCAAAATAAATATTATTAGAAAATAGTAATAAAAAAAAAACATATAAAAGTATTATATAAATAAAAAACATATAAAGGTTATTTTTAAGGGATATGTACATAATGCAGCCTTTTTTTAGTCGAACTCATTCCTTATTTTTTTTTTATCAACACCAGCCTTTATTACGGAATAATAAATATCACTAATAACTTTATTTACTAGGTATATCACTGCTATCATTGATATTATATTCGTTGAATATTTTAATATAATGTTAAAATTTGCTTGTAATTCTAAACCCATACTCACGTTGTAGTATATGTCGGGATTTCCACTGTCATACAGTAGTGCCCTTTCATACACCTCCTGGGCCTCTTTTGTCCTATTTAACTTGATTAGAATATCACCTCTATTGATGTATGCTTGCGTATAATCAGCTCGCATGCTTATAGCTTGCCTATATAGCATGTCTGCTTCTTCTAACCTCGTAGCATTCTTGGATATTAAGTTGGCAAGGTTTAGGAATACGTTTAGATGGTTGGGAGCTATCCTTGCTTGGTAGGATTCTCCTGGTTTTGCTTTTGGCAGTAAAGACTTGGCTTTTACGTAGGCATCTTCGGCTTCTTGGAAGCGGCCTAAGTGGTTGTAGGTTCTACCCACGTTGATGTGAGCACCAACGTCGTCTGGCTGGACATTGACAGCAGTGTTGAAGAATTCTAATGCTTCTGCATATCTCCCTTCAGCTTCTAAGGCATGTCCCACGTTATTGTACAGCTTCGCGTTGTTTCGGTTTACCTGGAAATTTATAAGGTTGAATTGGTTGTTTTCTTTACTCAGAAAATAGGGAAGCTCATCCTGCGCTATAACACTGATTAGTTTTCTGAAGAGAAATTACTTAGGGCCTTAATAAAATCCCATTTTATCAGTAAGTATATTAGTTAAACAACGCTCTATGAATAAGGGGGGAAGTAAAAAGGGGTGGTAAGCCATATATAGCTATACCTTCAGATCATAATGCTGTTAATTCTAATGGGTATATTCCCTGCAAGTGGAGTCAATCAATACAAAACATATTTCAAACAGTAGTCTAAATCCAATCTACAACACAATCGTAATCTTACCTTCAATCCCGAAGCAAAAATAGTGTATTCAGTCTTCCAGTCCCAATTTCTCATATAAGTTTTAGCGCTGAACGCGAGAAGTAGAAAGATGAGTGCAGCGGCTGCAAGCTTCGCTCGTTTCTTGGCAACGAGTCGCCAGCCGTGGGCCACCAGCAAGCACCAGCCCATTGAAGGCATGTAGAGAACCCTCTCGGCCACCACGAACCCGACAGGGAAGAACAGGTTCGAGGCTGGCAGAAATGGAAGTACAAGCAGTGCTAGACCCTGTTGAAATATCGTTGATTAAGTATATTTTTGGTAATGAGTGCGAGGAAGGTAAGGACCATAATAAATTCTAACTACTATTATAAATTCGAAAGTGAAGAAAATATTTACTATGATAAAAATGTAGACATCAACACTGTCTAGATATTAAACCTGAAATATGTAACTTTAAAAGTACTGGCAATATAAAAAGATAAAACGTTTTGTTTCTGGCATATTTCCCTTCTGTATTCCTAATTCAAATAAAAAAAAAGATAAGCATGAGGCGGTAAAATTAATTGAATTAACTTTATTGCGATAAAGTTCTTAGCTGTGTTGTTTGTGTTTCATTGAATGACTACTTTTTAAAAATTGCTTTTTATTTATGTTTCTATTAGAGTATGAAATACTGCGTAGTAGATTTTTTCAATTACTGAATATCTCAGATTATTTTGATTTGATCTGAGAAACAGATTCAACTCAAAAATAAAAAAAAATTAAACATTTAAAAAACATAAGGAAAGAAGCTGGCAGTATTTACCATAGAAAGAGCTGAGGAGCGAGTTCTCAGAGCATGTATGGCGGCTGCTATGAGTATGGTGGCGAGTGCCATGGTGGCCAGGTTACGAGGGTCTCGCCAAGACCGCAGCAAGGCAACTGTTCCCATGGTCCAGTCGCAGCACAGTGCCTCAGGTAGCGTCAGGAGCCACGCGTTCAGGGCGGGCAGGTAGGCGAAGGTTAGGTGTCTAAAATAAAGAGACATTATGATCTCCTAAGCCTTAGAGTTACCTACCAAGAACATTAAGAAAGTAGATAGTCCACATTATTATATTAAAAAAAACCGGTAAAGTGCGAGTCCGACTCGCACACGAAGGGTTCCGTAAAGACGTTTCTTGTATGGGTTTATTTCATTTTAAATTTTATTTCTTTTTTTTTGTTAAAGCGGCAATAGAAATACACATTCTGTGAACATTTCAACTGTACCTATTACGGTTCTTGAGATAGGATAGATAGATAGAGGTTCTGTCTGTGAGATAGATATATTGGGTGGGACAGATAGATGGATAAGTGTCCCGATGGCAACTCGGTTACGGAACCCTAAAATGTGAACACAAAATAGAGTCTGGCAAACGAAAGTTGAGCCTGGCTGCATAACATGGAAACATTCTATTAATGTCACTTTCGTTACCCGGCATTCTATTTCAACTCCCCTCATACCGAGGTAAGTTGAAACAGGGGTCGAGGTGCCATTTTCAATACTGCGCTAAACCACATAAGAAACAACATTATTTACGTAAAAAATAATCTGTAACATTTTAAGACTTTAATCAAAACAAATTGATCGTAAATTTTCAGAAGATCGTAAATGTGCAGAATAAAGCTCGCTTTTGACGTGGTTCAAGCTTACGTCTGTGTTACGGACGAAGAGTGGAACACCATCGTAAATCAACTATCTCTTGAACAATGAACGGTAAATGACGACGCTCGTAAAATTAATGTGGCTTCGGGTCACTGTTACGTTTTATACTCAACTGCTTGTCAAAGCCACCCATTATCCGAGACCCTCATTATTGAGGGCAATAAAGAAAAAGATGTCCTTTTCTGCCTAGAAGCTGGCAACTGATGATCACTCGTGGAAAATTATCTTTTGATTGGAGAGGTTAATGTCAAGTTTATGACGCGTGCCCAGAGAATGCCAACTTAATTTAGATATTCTATTTCTTCAGAAATTCGTCAACTTTTAACTTAGTATTATGTTGTTTGAGTTTACATTCGTTCAAAACTTGCTTAAAACATAATTTAACAATGAATTAATAGATCCGCTTCACTTTTAGTACACATTAATTTATAGGTACACAAAAATCGGTCTAAATTTTTTATTTTTTTATTTTTTTTCAGTAAACGGATGGGCAAAACCTTGAGATATCTCTATACAAGTTCAAGCTCTTCAGGCATTTCCAGGACCATGTTAACCCAAGGTTATCTCAGCAATTACCTGGCAGGTGGATGAGCAGCTCCAGCAGGGTTGTCGAACCTGGTGAAGACGGGTAGCTGGGCGCCCATGACATGCAGCCTGGCCGCGAGCAGCGCCAGCGCGGAGCAGCACACGGTGGCCACGCGCCGCGCCGCCTCACCACACGCGCACCCCCAACCGGACCCCTTGCCCCACGCGTCTACCCACGACCACCGGCTACCACCACCTGAGCTCCGGCGCTGGGACATCATTGGACTTCAAATTAGGATTTGTTGAAATATGTCTTTAAAAAAGGTATTACAGTATGCTGCGGGAAACTATTAAAAAAAATGACAGAGAGCAGTCTAGTTGTAAGAGAAACAAAGACCTAATAGAAATATTGATTAAGCTTTTGTTAAAAAATCCATTTTAAATAAAAGCTTTTTTGGTGTTTGTACTTTTTGTTGACTGTAATTGCATTGTCTTCCAGTATACTAATGTATACCAAATATCAAGTCAATCTCACCACTGGAAGTAGGTGAAATTCGACTTGCAAGATTCCCACCCGACCAAACATAGTAACATACATACATACATTGTAAGTTAAATAAAAGCTTGGAAAATGGTACGAACTTTATGTACAAAAGTAATTAATAAGGTATTTTGGCTAAGTGTCACTGTTTGATATAAATGTATCACGAAATGGTTCCTATGAGGTATGTAATTATAGTATTTATACACCAAAAACTAATAACACAGCGCGGTGGTTAATATGGGGAACAAGGGATATAAACCTCTCTTTTTAAAATGCAGGGATACGGAATAGGCAATCACAATATCACTGATATAAAATGCAAAGGTTACTTACCTTTTGTGCAACGAAAAGTTCGTAGACAACGCAGACTCCGGTCACAGTGATGCCTTGTTCTTTACACAGCATCGCTATACCCACGCATGTTATACATGCAGCTACGTAGCGCCAGTCTATAACGAGAATAATATACATGATTATTGGTAAAACATTAACAACCTCTCAGGATTATATTACTAACATCATAAACAACAAGTTTTGTTCAAAGACTTTTAATAATGCATCAGACTTTCATAATAGTACATTATGATACATGTGTGCAAATTTGGTTACTCTCCAGGCGGTATTAAGCGCGTGAGCCGAGAGTGTCAATCAATGCACACGCGTGTCATGCGACGTTATTCAACACACTTGCGAGGAAAAAAACAGACTTGTATTTTGCAATAAATGTCACTTACGAGCGAGTGTGTTGAAAAAAAAATATATTAAAATTTAACGCTTATAATGTTTACGAACTCTACAAAAGAATTAGTGCACATAACGCGTTACTTACAACAAAATACTGTATTGAAATATGTTAGATAGAACAACGAAATCTTGAAAGTTTGTTTTTGGCAAATGTATTATGTTTTGTAAAAAGTCATGGAACAAAACTTGCTGTTTTAATTTGGAAGTAAGCGGTGCCTTATCAAAAGCTTATGTCATCTAAAAGTACTTCTCGTGATCTCGTAGAAATAAAAGTTAATGACTTCGAACGTTTAGGTAACCATCTAGAAAATTGAAAACTTAAAAGCTTTTTTCTTCATAAGCACTAATTTACAGAACATAAAATTTCATTGGTGTGTTTACTCAGGTCACCTTGAATAGAAAATCGGATAATGAAATTGGTTAGAGTGTTGGCAACACATGAGATTTTATGGATCCATTCTATGTACCCTCTCAAGTTTCAATGTCATTTGGGTTTTCGTAAGTAAACAATGTGATAAAAGCCCGTGAATATAAGGTCTTATAACAAAAATTGAAAGGATTGGTATGAGACTGCTTTTAGTATTATTGACGGTCTGAAGTTTTAGTGATTCTTATTTGGTCTGAGTGGCTGTTATTCTTTCGACCATTTTCTTTTATTGTTAAAAATACTTAAAAGTTTATAAATTATTACACGCTTTGAATATACTACTAAATAAACAGAAAGATAACTCGGAAGTCGGGGTTCTGGAGGTAGGTATCTCCCATGCTAAATCTGCTTGAAACGACCTGAGATAGTAGCGTGTGGTAAACGATGACATTGTGTGTGTTATGTACCTATTTCAAGGATAGAGTGAGTGGATTATATTATATATACACCTATTCGTGTGATGAAACTGTACAACATACTTTTTGATGGGATGATACTAAGTAACAGTAGTTTAAGGGTAAACATAAGTTACTTCGATGTTTTATTTTTTTTACCTTCGTAGAACAATATGGATAGATGTTTCAGTGATTGGATTCAAATTTCCTGCCTCGTAACTGATGTTTAACCTTAATACAGCTGGTCGGCTTATGTTTGTAGGTATTACGAACAAACAATATTATGGTTACAAATGAGAGCAAGTAAGATAACCAGCCCCTCTAGATAAGATGGTTGTCGACAATCGTTATCGTTAGTAAACTATCAACCTTTGTACGGGATTGACATAAGAGATTGTTAAAAATCACGAGATATTTCGTTTTGAAATGTCAATCCAAAAAGGTTGAACGTCTAACGATAACGATTGTCCCATGTTGTCTGCTGGCCCAGAGCATTATAAAGAAGCTTACCAGTATATCTTCTTCTGTTAGCTGCTCGCGCATAGCAGAGCAACGCGCCGAGGAAAAACAGAGACGATAGCATCTCCGCTCTACCCACCACACCGGTCACCTGCATAAATAAATAAAAATAAATATTATGTTTTATTTCATTTTTACGTGAGTTTCTACTTACTTGCTAGATAGTAATACTAGTAAATAATGTTTATAAGATATTATTCTAAGTAGGTAGAGATATATGTATGTATTACTACGAGTATAGTGAATGCTCTGAAATTATTTGGATATGGAATAAAACGAAATTATTTTGTTCGAACGTTTTTCCTATTTTAATAGAATTGAAAGTCACAGACTAAAAAAAAATTATAAGCGCTGGGTCCTGCATTATGGAAATAAAAAAAATGAATTTAATATAATATTCTTTGCAGATAATTTTCTTAACATTTTCGTATTCTCATATTCATCGAGCTAGAAAATATAATAGCTACGTCTAGGTTGGCTTTTAGTAAAATTAATCAAAGTAAGTTGAGTCTTATCTGCGTTATTACACTTAGATAACCATAATAGGTTTTCTTCTAACCGAAAATAATTTAATAATAGGTAATATTACATTCTCATAATAGCTTTTCAAACAAACAATTCTTGGTACACGATATAATAAAATAGCTATGTTGTGAAGAGGATTTTATCAAAGCAATAGCAAAAATATAACCAGACTGCCTTAGAGGCGAACTACCTAAAGTCTTTGAGAAAATAGAGGTGACCGCGTCAGAATGTGGCTGGTCCATAAAAATAGGAAACATAGTTAGGATATTACAAGCGAGACAAGAAGCTGGGCGGGACCTCTCTAGTCCACTTACGACTTCATTATATTATACAGTGTTTCCGAGCAAATACGGACGTGTCACTGGATAAAAGCTTCTCGGAAAATGTGGTCACATTTGGTAGCACAATATTTTTCTTTACATCCGCTAAATGGAATTGAACTAAATATTTTGGCTGTAAGTACCTATTCTTTTAATAATACACACATATTTTAGATATTTCAGAAATAAGCCAATATGTCGAAAACTTTGGAGACCAACGGAGTAACCCAACCATATGAAGACAGCATCATGTCAAAGATTGCCTTGTCATTTGTTAAGGTTATGGAACATCTCATGCACGGGTACTAATTTGTCATAATGTTCTGAACATCCGGCTCGAGAATAACAGGAGGGCATAGTGTTTCTATGTTTCTCTGAAGACTGAAGAGGTTGTATCCTCGGCCTCGTCATAACCTGGTGTAAACGTAAGCCCATCAAAATAAAAAAGACTTAGATGTTCCAAAACGTCAGTAAGTGCGGGATCCTCAATCATACGAGTGGCCTGCTTTTGTAAAGAGAAAAGTGGATCAACCTGTTAAGCCTGCCCAGATGTGTGAACAATACTCCATATGGAGCCCGCCCTGCGCTTTGTAAAGCTGCACCTAGCTTTTTTGAAGAAACTATTACTTTTTTTTTATACCACTAAGCTGGCAAACAAGCATACGGCCCGCTTGGTAAGCAGTACCGTAGCCTATGGACGCTTGCAACACCTAGGGGTATCACTCGCGCGTTGCCGACTTTAATTGGCTTTGCTCTCTAATTGATATGGAAACTGTATATCGCAATGTCGATACTGAGGATTCCGGTACTCCATGAGATGATGATGGGAGTGTTTATGAACATGGGCGCTATTACGTATGACTTTTCATTTCATGAAGAACGCGCAAGGTTGTGTCTTCGAGGGGTTAACTTTGAAAACATTTTTTTCACCATGGACTAAGTGATGTTAGCATGGACTGTATATTGAGCATTCTCAGTGCTGTGAATGTTGGGGTTGTAAAATGTCAAACATGGTAATTTACAACATCATAAAAACGCGTGGTTCTAATTGGAAAACCAACATAAACGGTAAAGTTTAAAGGTCATCAAATTTACAGCTGACCGGACGTAAAAATGCAATTGCGGGCGGCGTGCACGTAATAAAGTTGAGTACCAGTGTGATACGCCACAGTTCCGGGTCTGTCAGCCGTGAAAAAAAAAAACAAGTAGACAATATCAGATACTCTCGTTTCACAAATTGTGTCCATGAAATCTGAAATATTGGACGGTAGCGGTACATTTGGGAAAACCGTTTTTTTAAGTCATAGATAAATTTATTTTTTTGGATGAGCTCGATTCTCCATTGGGACGAAGCCTGGGATAATCCCAGCTTACGCGTGGAGCTAAGCTTTATTTATTATAAAAAATGTTGAGTGTAAAATATACGATGGTAATAGAGAATCAAAAGGCATCAATTGTAGTTCTTTTTGTTAACTTTAATTATGTCCAACTACAGTATTAATTTTGTGCTTATTTAGTTTTATATTCCTACTTACAAACAACATCCTTACAATATAAAAATGTTCGAAAACGTTCGTCTATCGAGAAGTCATGAATAAAAATGATTCAATTTAAGTGCTCCTTCTTGCGCGCAGTAATGCAAGAGCACTTGTCACCGAAAGGAATTGGTCTCGTAAAACGTACGCGGAGTGGCCTAGCACACTGCTCCACTAACGTAAAATGCACAAATACTGAGCTGGATATTGCTCTGCCGGTAGTCACATGATTTTTACTAAAGTCTTGTAGGAATATTTCTATTTTCCACTGTCAGTTTCGTTCCGGTGTCTACTATGTAAGAGTTATTAAAGTTATGCACCTTTTAGTATTGTTCAATGTATTCAACAATCTTGATATCGTAGTTATGAAATCTTATTATAGATGATTTATTGCATTTTTTTTGAACTTTGTTTTTTTATAGCTATTTATTTTAAAGTTCAGTCGTTCAGTTTTATTCACATGCCCACTGAATAAAACAAACAAACCAAATCCACTTTATAAAATAACAAAAGACCCACACATATTTTAAACAAGGGTATCGAATAAATAACAGTGGAAATTTGAATGACAATCTCGTACATTGAGATCGAAAAACGTCCGTACCGTCGGGTACAGGCTGTTGTTATTTGTGAAATAAAACGTTTAATTTCGAGGATGAATATTAACCGAATGCCAGCGGATAGCTCACATTTGGTCGGATCAAAGTTTTAAAGCTTTCCAATACATTCCGGAAATGGGACGTGTCAGTTCATCCGTCCGTCTGCTCGTTTCACATGCAGTTTTCCTTCTCACTGAATTCAATATTTACTTATGCGTAAGCAATTGTATGTAATAATCAATTTTAACTTTGATAATTTTATCACTAATGATTTCATATTGGCATTGTATTTTATACCTTTTTAATAGTATTTTAATAATGTATATGTCGGCGCCAAACAATTCCGATTATCATGTCGGTATAAGTAATATTTAAAACTAACTTATTTAATGCTATTCTAAAGATTTCAAATAGGCAAGAATATGTTTATTATAATTTTATTGTTCAAATGATTGTGATTTCTTGAATTATTTCAGGCTATATTTATTTACCTTTTCATATTTCATAATCATTATTTAATTATTACAAACTATTCAGTATTTTAATTGACAGCTCACTCTATGATTTTAAATCAACCGGAAGTCGTTAAATTTTATTCAAAATAAAAGTGTTGATCGTTGAGGGTAGATTCCAGGCGTATAAAAACTATAAAAGCAATAGCGAGCCGAGCTTGCAAATTCATTCTGTGCTCAGACGTGAAGGAGTAACAACCTTGAGTTAAGTACAAGCTTTTTAATATTTAATTGCTATATTTGCTATATTGTTGAAATATTTTATGTGTGTGCGTGTTCTAATTTAATTATTTACAGTACCCATTTCATAAATAGATACGGTTAATATGAATAACAGTGTTTTCAATACAAACGGCGATTGTCCGCCGATAGCAGCGGTGGGATCTACCTCGCCAGTGCTGAGGTAATCTGATTCTAGGCCTTCTCGGCCCGAGCCCGCTATTCAATCTGTGACCCAGACAAAACCAAGCTTTTGTTTAAAACAAGTGATGAGCTTAGTTACATCCATTACTAAACAAGCTGCATTCAGTGCTAGAAACACGCTCCCATGATATTTGAGATTGGTGTGTCAATGTTAACAAGACCTTTGTGAGTTTCAGTGTACAGTGCAAGAAGCTTCCATGAAAGCAATCCTATAACTACAAGGCAGAGCAAAAATATGGGCTGCCACTTGGGATCAAGTAAAAGGAGACCTGATCCAGATGTTTGGCAAGGAGTTTCGCTATGCCGATACAGATTTTTTTTGCCGAAATCTCAAAATAATGTGTCTGGTTCAACGCATTATAAAAAGATAACTTGTTGGTGGTAAAACTTGATAAACCGTGGCATTCTACAATTTAAGATTTACAATTATAATTCTTCTGTATTCAAATTACAGGGAAAACGAACATGGAATTATTATTTGACAAGCAATGCACTCTGCTGTGTATCAAGCTCTTTCATATTGATGATGATGAAAAAGTAGATCTTAATACTGTAAGATCGGTAAGTAGGTTATGGATGGACGAGCAGATAATCCTTATGAAATATCTGATTACTAACTTATCCACCTTTCCCACCCTAAACGCTGGCTGGCCACCACGCGTATCCTTTTCCTGGTCTTGAGAGGCTAGATCCCAATGGGTGATGCCTAGTTGATTGCGTTGTTCGTTGTGTTTTGGTTAGACCCAAAATGGGTTTTGCCTAATGTTGAATTGGTGTAAACTCGCATATCTTAAAAATAATTTTCTATATCCAACTATCCAACCCTAAGCGCTAGCTGATCACTATGCGTATCCTTTCCTGGTCTGAGGCAAGATCCAAGGCGGGTGACGCCTAACGTTGTAGCTAGATACCAATTGGGTGATGCCAAACGTTACGGCTAGATCCAAGGCGGGTGAGCTTATTATAATAATAATAATTCATTTATTGACATACAACATTACAGCTTATTTTTGAAACCCATAGGCTCCGAACTACTAAAACTGTGTTTCAGGAGTTTGTTTATTACGAAGGGATAACAGCGCAGAGAGCGCGCTGGAACAGAATGGCCGTGTCGGCGCCAAACAATTCCGATTATCATGTCGGTATAAGTAATATTTAAAACTAACTTATTTAATGCTATTCTAAAGATTTCAAATAGGCAAGAATATGTTTATTATAATTTTATTGTTCAAATGATTGTGATTTCTTGAATTATTTCAGGCTATATTTATTTACCTTTTCATATTTCATAATCATTATTTAATTATTACAAACTATTCAGTATTTTAATTGACAGCTCACTCTATGATTTTAAATCAACCGGAAGTCGTTCAATTTTATTCAAAATAAAAGTGTTGATCGTTGAGGGTAGATTCCAGGCGTATAAAAACTATAAAAGCAATAGCGAGCCGAGCTTGCAAATTCATTCTGTGCTCAGACGTGAAGGAGTAACAACCTTGAGTTAAGTACAAGCTTTTTAATATTTAATTGCTATATTTGCTATATTGTTGAAATATTTTATGTGTGTGCGTGTTCTAATTTAATTATTTACAGTACCCATTTCATAAATAGATACGGTTAATATGAATAACAGTGTTTTCAATACAAACGGCGATTGTCCGCCGATATATACATAAGTATAGGTAGTTTACAGGCATAGTGACTTAACTGAGTAGGTTCTTGCGGTAGTGGAGCGATGCGGGAGAGGGTGACATATAGGGAGGCCAAATAACTTTATGTTGTGTAAAGTTGTGTTCCTGCGCGTGAGTAAGGTCGCCTGAGCTCATAGAGGAGGGAAAGGTCGGTAACGCGTGATCGATGCTTCGTGTGTTGCAAACGTCCATATGGCTACGGTAACCGCTTACCATCAGGCGGGCCGTATGCTTGTTTACCGACTTAGAAAATGTGTATCAAAACTGTCTCGCTATGCCTATAATTTATCTAACATACCGTAAAAGTAGAGTTGACTAAAAAAAATATTTAAATGATTCCAAATATTCATGAAAAATCTCATCCATTATAACAGTTCTGTAGTTTTTTATTTATATAAATAGCACAGGCATTATTCACCAATAAATCATGGACATTATCACAAATCGTATCTCGAATCCCACGCCTTATCCTATAGATGTGTGAAGTTAGCAGCGAATGATTAATGTGTTCAAAACTTCACTCACAATTAACCAAAACTAAATGTGTATTATACTCACAGCCTCGGTGTGTATAGGGTGTACGGCGAACAAGATGGCGGCGACAAAACTTGCAAACTCCGGCAGAAACATCGCGCATACCCTGTAAGGAAATAACTGGGTCAGTCGCTGAACTACACACGTCACGTGGACGCCTAAACTTCGATTGTACTTTGTAGTAAATATCATTTCATACGACCGATCGCTTCCTTTGTCAATATCCAATAACTATATGTATTTATTGACACAGAATATGTTGTCCGGTAAACATAGAGTAGCAAATGTTGTATTGTAGAGTTTTTTCTTACCCTTCGTAATAGGAATATGACATTTTTTTAAATTATTTATTTCCAACTAGCTGTCCCCCGCGGTTTCGCCTGCAAAATCAGGATAAGAAGTAGGTATTCTATTATCCCCGTAGTTCAGGCTAAGCTTTTCATAAAATCGGTATAGCCGTGAAACCGTAAATAACAGATAGACTCAATTTCGCTATTTTAATACTAGTAGATTCATCATCATCATCATCAGCCTATAATGTCCCACTGCTGAGCACAGGCCTCCTTTCACAAATGAAGGTGAAAGGGAAGTAGATTATTAGATATGAATTGCAATATGAAAAAAAGCCGTTCACATTTTGTATAATTATTATATCCATTTAGAAAAAAAATATATCTATCAACAAAAAATTGTAAAGCTTTATAGTGACTGTGAAGATAGTATTGTTGAAGCAAGGGTATAGTAGTACCCAACTGATATGGCTAACCGATGTACCTGCGCAGAAGATACATTTTCAAAGCGCGGGAAACGCTATTGGTCGGCAGCTGCCGCCATGTTAGCGCGCGCTGTGCGGAGGGGCGTGACTTGCGAGTGAGACGGAACTAACAGCTGCAGTGTATTATGAACCTTATAGAAGTGATCAAAGGTTGATTGTAAGTTTTAAGCATTCTTTCGATAATCTTCGGGGCCATACTTTCTTTTCTGTGCGAACGAAAATTCACGACATGACGCGCCATATCAGTTGGGTAATACAGTACGCTATCGATGACTATATTTATATGCGCAAGCAGCAAAGGAGTGAATCTTACTTACATACATTCAGTTTTCATGTTTCATGTTTGTCATCTTGACTCTTTAAGAATAGAGTAAAAAATTTTTTTAACGTATCTCGCCTCGTTAAAAAAACATCAAATATTTGTGGCGTTCCATCATAATTGCATACCCCATATCCCACGGTTCGACATTAGGTGCTTTCGAATTGGGCTACGGTAGCAAAAATAACAGTCAAAAATGCCAAAAACTATCACATCTGTCGTTCGATTTGGAAAGTTGTGGGCGAAATTTTCGTTTTGAACTGTTTTCATTCACCGTCGTTTTGCTTGGAAACAGTTAAAAACGACATCGTGATCTGCAAATTTTGACCCACCTCGGAGGCAGGGTCGTTTGAGATCATATTTTGACATATTTAAATCTGACTGATAAGTTTTGGCTAACAATTCAAACGGGAAGCGAAAATTATAATTTTAATATTAAAATTTGATAGAAACTAACAGGCAAGAGAAAAATATGTAAGTTTAACTTTGTTTATATATTAACTGAAGGAAAAAAGGTAGGTTGAGACAAGTGACAAGCAGGCGATGTGCATGCAAATGTCATTTTTGTATCTAATCGTTCGATTTGGGAAAAATCGTTTGTGGCAAAAGTTGCAAAATTGTCGAAATTTTTCAATTCGAACGCATGTACAAAATTGCCCATTTTGAAACTGTTAAAACGACATCACTCCAATTCGAACGCACCTATTGTTACAATCTCTCACATGACAAGAGAATAGCTTATTGCATTTTTGTGTACAAACAACGACACGTGTGTGACGTTGGATGTTGACGTTTCAGCTCTCGTGGAAAAAGGGGGTCAAAACGTAAACCCTGTGCGCTTTAAAACAGGCATTGTTTACTATTTTCTTTATTGAAAGCATAGGTTTTGTTTTATTATTGAAAAACTTGTACATATAGAACAATAGCGTTTTAATTGGGACTACGGACAAATTAAAGTTGTCGAAAATTGTTGACAATAGTTCACGCTCATTGTATGATTCAAACCTTTGTCACGGCATTCGACGTCACTACCATTGAGCTAAAATTGCTACAATTATACCGTATACCTTTTTATGTAATTTTCGTACAACATATTGTACACATGGCTACACATCAAGCTATACATTTCCAGTATAAGCTGATCTCGCATTGTATAGGATTTCCGTACAATGAGAGGTCAGCTTATGTTGGAAATGTATAGCTTGATCTATACCCGTGGGTACCTCTCTATAAAATTTATTCTGTTGTACCTTTTCGGCAAGATCGGTGCATTCTAAATAATAAGTTGGTGCAAAGCATTAAATGTAAATCATAAAATAACACAAGAACTTTAAACCATAAACGTGTCCCGAAACGTCAGAAACTTTGTGAATATACTTCAGTAGATAAAGTTACTAACTTCGTTATTAAAGACTATCAGAAGTTGAGTGAACTATTTTTAACTGAAGCTTTCCGTTGAAATATTGCCGGTCAACAAGACTTGCACGTCTGGTCGGCGCGAAGTGTGGGGATGGAATGACAATAATTGGGCAAGTTTGCCGGCCGCCCGGGCGGGGTGCCGACACCAAGCCACGTCCGGAACCGAACCGCAACTACCCGCAACTAGTCCGCACTGTTGGAACAACGACTAATTGAGACTAACGCCACCAAGGTGCTCCCGTGGACTAACTTCTCCCGGAATTAAGGCACTCGTTAGCGACTTTTTGCGAAACTGGCGAAATCTCTTGCGAAGTTAGCGGAAAAACATTTATAGGGTTCGCAGAGTGCACGTAATGAGCCTCTCAGAGAACCCGATACGCTTTTGTACGATATCGGGAGTTATTTGTTCGTTAATTATAATAAAATAGTTTAAACTTTTTCGTTTTAAAAATAACTTTTAATGAAGGTCTTGACTTCAGAGTGAAATTATATACTGTGGTGAACATTTTAACAACTTTTGGTATGTGTGGTAGATTGTTCATATTTTGTTCTAAGTTTAAGTTATAAAATTAAAACACAAGGTGGAAATTAATAAGAAAGGAAGATTATGTACATTTTAGAATTGTTTGATGAAATAATTCTAATTGAACTACCTTTGGAAAGTTTTGACATGAGTGAGAAATATTCGTTAGGTACAATAGGTATTATTTGTATACTGATGCTATATATTCTAGAAATGTCTATTATGTTTGGAGAAAGTATAAGAGACACCAATCGTTACATAAAAATAAAGCACGTACATTTCTGAAATACTTAATACAATAAATTCATATTTATTATAGGTATTTAACAAAAATATTTTAAGAGGTCCATCGGTAAAATATGGATTACATTCAAGGAATAAAAATGTGTCAAATATTTTAAATTCCTACAAATTAAGAAATAACCTTATGTTATGTACAGTCAAAGACATAATATGTATCATCATCATCAGCCTATAATGTCCCACTGCTGAGCACAGGCCTCCTTTCACAAATGAAGGTGAAAGGGAATGGCCAATACTCCACCACGCATGCCCACTGCGGATCGGTGGAGGTAGGATAATATGTATGCGCTTTGTGAAATACAACAACAATCTGAGATACCTATTATGCAGGCAGAATCTTTTAACTAACACTTTTATGATTTGAGTAACAATTCAACATTTGAATCTATAGGTACAGACAGTGCGAGAAAAGTGACTGAATCTGTGACTGTGAGTGATTCTGAATTTCACAAAGTGTATCCATATTTATGTCCTCGACTGTATATATTTTAAATTCCATAAAGAGTTGTTTTAGGGTTCGTGATGACCAAAACCTTAGATTACGAACATAGTACTTTTCTGTAAAATTTAGATTGTTTCCAAATTTGCTAAGCCTCACAGTGGACGGCTTTAGGGCATAAGTCTGTGAAATAGCCAAAGTAAACCGACCCCATATTATTATTTGTCTAATTTATATACTGCGTAGGTGGCGGTACTTACCGAACCGTATAAAACCTACAAACATTTAGTAATAGACGGCAAATAACGTGTTATTGAGTTGTAAGGTCTGTGGCTTTTATGTAAAATCTAAACCCTTTATTAATCGACTTAAAAAAAAAGGAGATTATCAATTCGACACGTATGTATGTAATATTATTGGAACTAATATATTCACATATGATAATCTATTAGGGCTTCCAAACAAATATACAAAATTTCATAGGTGTTTGTATGTATGTATGTTTGTCCACGCATATCTCCGAAGATATTAATCGGATTGTAACCATTCTTTTTTATTGATTTAAATTTACTTAAACTTAGGGAACAGAGCAAGTTTCATCGAAATCGGTTCAGTGGTTTTCAAGATACGGACAAATATGTGTGACGGCCTCGCTTATTGTACGAGCTACGGGTGTAGTGTCAAAGGAAAAACATCTCAAAACCTTGGTCAAATTTTAGTGCATTATAAAAAAACTAAAAATTACGATATAAAAAAGTAATTTAAAAAATTTTATAGTCTTCAAAATAAACTAAAAAGTATGAAATAACTCTAATCTGACATTGATTTGAATTCGTCGTGCTCTTTCGCAATTTTTTTTTAAATTACTTTTTTATTCATAATAAAGTTATCAAACGTTGATTAGCTAAAATTCCGAAGTCTTTATCTGACACATTTGGTGATCGAAAGAGTGAGACGGGGCTCACTATTACATTGATTTAGTTAAAAAGCGATTATGAATAAGGGGGTAAATATTAGGAAAGTGTTTATCATTATACTACACTAAACAATATTCAATAAGGGAATTTTTTATCAGATAAGTCATAAATTAAAAGATTGGTAGTCATTTTTTTATTGTTTTACTTTTTATTGGCCTGTGTTTTGACCGCAATTTCACCATGTTAGCGATGATGCGGCCGAAGGTGGTAAGCACACAAAGCCTAAAAGGAACTGTCTCTCAAGTGCAGCTATCGGAACACACCGAAAGGTGCTTGGCGACAGATTTTCAACTTGAGGGTGGTAGGCAGCCAGGCGGGTACTACAACGTACACTACCACTGTGCTATGGTTTCCTCACGATGTTTCCCTTCACCGAAAGCTCAAGCTCATGGTAGGATTCGAACCCGGGACCTTCATCTCGGTATCCGACACCACTACCACTATCATCGCCTTAAAAAAATATTAAATTATAAAACAAAAGAATTGATGCTTGCGGAGCGCCCATTATTATTTAAAAGAAAATAGTGGGTTAGTATTTATTGCTAACACCTTTTATGTTTGAACTAGTAAAATAAGATGATACAAAATCAACATAATGAATTGTTGAAGTTGCTTGTTTTTAAAGTAGCTTGTTTAAGTTTATACATTTTGTATTGAATTGTAATTTATGCCAGCCAACCTAAAAGTGGTACATATTTAATACGACAGATTTTACATTATGCTTGCGACGATTTTTATTGAAACTACTAAATATGTAGGAAATGGAGACAATTACCGACATCAACGTTGCGTCTGTGCTACGGTCTCAGTTTATCAATAAAATAGTACAAAGTCCCCAAAAATTCTTATCAATAAAAATATAAGTAATTGTTACTGTTCGTAGCGCTAAAGCTACGAACTTCGTAGTTTCGTAGCGAACGGCGTAGTTTCGTAGCGTTTGTGTAGCGCTTATTAAATTGTAGCTACAAACAAATAGTTATGTATTATTCTACCTTCAAAACCCTTGAGTTTTGATTGTTTGTTACATAGAAATATCGTAATGCTTTAGATTACAACGGATACTTTTTTACATATTACTCTCTTTTATATGCTCATATCTATGGCAAAAATACCTAAAAAGCTATATAGTTTCGGGCCACTTATACAATATCCATATTTCTGTTCCGAGACGCAAAGCACCTAGTTTTAGACGTCGTCGTAGTGACGTGACTTAAAAAGTTTTAACTTAGGGAGTCCCTAGTTACAGTTCCCGAGCTACAGTAGCAACAGAACAGCAAGTAAGAGCAAGTTCACGTCGACAGTAGAGTGTAACGAACCGTTAACAGTTTCATAATGTTCTACGTGGTATTTATAGGCGAGCGTGCAATACTTTGACTGCATTACAGAATTCAGGTGCAGGGTGCACTCTGTATATTGAAAACATTTTGTTTTATAATTTGAAAGAGAGTATCTTATTTTACAGTATTACCCAACTAATCTGCAGTGTATTACGAACCTTATAGTAGTGATCTAAGGTTGATAGTAAGTTTTAAGCATTCTTTCGTTAATCTTCGGAGCCATACTTTCTTTTCTGTGCGAACGAAGAGACACGACGCGCCATATTAGTTGGGTACTACTGTACTATAGTTTGTGTCGATGTCTAAAAGATATAAATGTTCCTACGTATAATTATTTTGTAATACTGTACGTAGTATTTATATACTCTGAGGTAATACTATGTCAGTTTTGGAATAAATCAAATAAGTATGTATTCACCATTGCTGAGTTTCTTGCCGGAGTCTTCTCAGTTCAAGTTGTATTTGGAACCGATGTAGAATCGTTTTGTTAACGTTCATAAGTAGATCAGGGCCTAAATTGAATAAATGATTTTTGAACTTGAAAAAAAAAACTTTTTTTTTAATTGCTCTGAATTCGTATTATCACAACATAAAAATACTGAAATGAATATAAGAATACGAATATGGTAAAGATTGCTTAAATAGTTATTCAGATCGTATTTTTCCTAAAAAGAATCAGTTAACAACTCCTATTAAACTACGATCTTTTTAACCAAAACTTTGTTGTTAGTATCCAATAGAGCCTTGACGTACCAATCGCCATTCCACTGATGTATGAGAAGCACGGGCCCAGAGGGGAGTGACCCTTGATCGGATAATAGGAAATCAATTAGAACAGGGAACTACTGAGTCAGATAAACAACTTTTCTTTATATAGACAAACAGGTAAAATGCAAGGGTGGAAATGTGTAAAAGGATCCTTGAGGCCATTGTGCTATTGAGATATGGGTCAACATACAAAAGGTATCTTTCTGATAGAGATGATTCAGGTTAACACTTTACATAATCCAAAGGTAATGTAATAATTATATACTAACCCCCTTATTCACAATAAAGTTATCAAACGTTGATTATCTAAATTTCCTTGGTCTTTATCTGACAGGTGACATTTGGTGATCGAAAGAGTGAGACGGGGCACACTATTACACTGATTTAGTTAAAAAGCGATTATGAATAAGGGGGTAAAGCTATATGCACCGCAGGTTAAAAAAAATGCAAAATTACTGATTTTGACGGCCTTTGCCAGACGTTTTTGGTTAATATGCCACCTATCACGCCGCAGGTCGTGGGTTCGATTTACACCCAGGACATGCATTTATTTTTCCACGATAAGAAATATCCTATATGTTAATCCAGTACATATTCTATCTGTTGTCAGTGCAATTAGAATGTAAATATTACGTAATGAATCTAAGCTTGTGTTGAAAAGAGTAATTGCTGAGTTTATTGCCGGCTCTTCTCAGCAAATGCAACCTTCCGAACTGGTATTAGAGTCAGACTTTTCATAAGTGCCTGCGAATGTCTATTTGAATAAATGATTGTGAATTTTGAATCTGTGTGTTAAATATCAAATTCCGTTTAGTCGTTTTTGCGTGACAAACATATTCACAAATGACATCCTCACATCCATACCATTTACATTTATAATATTATAGTAGGACAAACATACAACACAAACTGCCTGCAAATAATTTTAATTAAAGCCGATAATTAGGGACGTGTATCAGAATAACAATGTAATAAATCTGTGCTCTGTCTATAGGGACATTTAGAATAAACATCGGCTAATTCACATGCGCACGAAATTGGCGACGCGAGCCGCATCGGCCGTGACAAACGTCCCGTGTGGCCGCGCCGCAATCAATCAAATACAAAACGATTCATTGTCTATCTATTTTGGCCAATATAATTTAGTTATATTATATGAAAGGGATATAATGTGGTTGGATTTAATGGAATCATGTTTTAGTTTGCGTAATAGAATGCCGTATTACCATAATGCATTTTCCTTCTCCTCCACATAAACTTTGACTATGTCAAAACTCTCACTCGGATTCTCTCTGTGCGCTATTATGCTTATGTAGTGGTCCGAAGATTTATAATATAGATTCTTTGCTGGTAAGCTTTTGGTCGATAAACACACTTAGATACGTGACGTCTTAGTTGTGATAACTCGACACCCATATCCACATATCACTATATTCCCGAATTATTATAACAATATTATTATACAAAAAATATTAGGTATGAATTTTAGTTTTTTACATTCCTTTTCATATAAACTTTAACCAAATGTTACACTCCTCCATGCGAGCAATATGTTTCATGAAAACCGGCCAAGTACGTGTCGGGCTACGCGCAGTGAAAGGTTCCGTCGTTGCCCGTCACAATATGCGGACTTAGAAGGGGACTATTTACTACCTATTTTACACAACTAGCGACTCTATCTAAGTAATTTTCAATGTAATTTGAACAAAATTTTTACTTGTCCAAGTACATTTTATAAGTTGAACAGGGACATGGCAGGTAGATGATAATGAAAGGTAATAATCGTGTCACACAGTGTCATGTAATTATACGAAACAGTATCATATTGGAAGCCTTTTTAGGGTCCCTATTACTAAGACTCCGATGTCCGTCAGGAACGGTAATAGCTGAAATTCTCAGAGAATATGTATTTTTATTGCCGCTATAACAATAAATAATAAAAATGAAATAATATTAAATATTAAAGGGGGCGCCCATACAACAAACGTCTTTTATTTGTTATTTCTTGGAATTTTGTTTTCATAGCACAATGAGTTAGTAAATATTGTACGGAACCCTTCGTTTGCGAGTCGGACTCGCACTTGGCCGGTTTTTATTTAGCTTATAAACGCTAACCCTTTATGAATGTTTCCTTGACACGTCTCAGTAAAAAGTTTAGAAGCCAGTATGGCGAGCCTGTCTTTACAAAACTTGGAGTAGCAAAGTTTCAAGTTTGGATTGTCTGGTAGAAGCTACTTTGTCTCGGAAACCGCGATGAATTTACTCAGAAGAAAAAATTGGAGGAAGTAGGGAAATATTTTTTACTTCCCTCCATTAACAGAGTGGAAAATAGTAAAAACTCGACTCGTGGTTCTCTGTAGGCATACTTACAGAATATATGTTGAGATTTTCTTTTACACCTACAAAAATCGTACATTCGGCATTTTATTAACACAGTCAATGTAGAGTATTTGAATATGAGTTTCAATCAACTAATAGCGATCAAATCAATACTAAATTACCACACACCCCGGACGTAGCGTTTTAATTAACGATGCTCTCACATTATGAGTAAATTAATTACCAAATATAATTAATTACTCACATGCGAAGATAAGACAAAGGGTCGCCGTAATTAAGGGTGGAGTTATGACGGCAGTGATGTAGGGATGCTATGAAAAACTAATTTAACTCTGCGGTAAAAAGTTTTCCCCTGTTACTGCGAGTCGCGGAGGCTCTCCCGCTTCATTACGTTGTGAATGGGCCAAACAGCTTCGTATCTTACGTAACAAATTCTCTTGTTTGCCTACGTCGGTACTCCGCCCCCGAATATTGTAGAGGTTCTTATTTCAGAGATTTTTAAGGGTAGCTGTAAGAATGTTGGATTTTAAATAATGATGCCTTCTAGCCTGCCTGACAATGGAACCTATTTAATAAGATCACTCAGACTTCTAGATTTTAATAAAGAAGAACCATTTACCATTTTATGTTATAGATAGTAAAAGATAAGTACCATGTGTTTTTGTAAGAAAAATATAAAACTTTGTCTCTGTTCCTTGAAGTTCATTTATAGTAGAACATAGAGCTTATATAGACCAAAGAAATTTTGTCACTTTGGTTTCGCAGTGGATTATGAAACGACCACTTGTCTTGTGATGTCATGCCTAAAGTGTCAACTTTTCTAGTATTTGACAGTAATCAGAGCGCTTTGTAGGTCTTCAACGAGCTCTCATGAGGTCTTCTAGCACTACGAGTCGGGGCATACAGCTTTAAACAGTCTAGAAGTATGCCATGTGTGTAGGTAGATAGATAGGAAACATTTCACATAAATAAAATAATGCATTCTAATGGTGCGTCCATACTTGGCGAACCGAGCATGAGCCGAGCCTCGAACGAACAGGATTCGTTCGTTGCTCGCGATTTCAAGCGTGGACGTACTTAACGAGCCTTCAACGAGCCTACAACGAGCGCGATGCGAATCCCTGTGTTCGTGAAAAAACTGACAATCGGGCGGAGCGCAGTCGAGCACGCTACGAATGCTCGTTCGAGGCTCGCAAGCCGTCCACGCTACGCGAATCGTGCTCGCAGTGTGCTCGTTAGTGGCTCGGCTCGTGCTCGGTTCGCCAAGCATGGACGCACTATATCGAAATTAGGTCTTTCGTATGCAAACGGCAGCCAGCCATGAATTTCGAAGTAATTCCATTATAAGTTTCAAGTTGGAAATTTTCGAGTTGCAAATAATGCGGTGGCCTAAAAGTTGCCCATGATACACTAATGTGATTGGAGTGAGCTCGGCACTAAGCATATTACAACTTTTGAGTGGCGTAAACAAGTTGTCGTCGTCTGTAATAAAAACAGTACCTATATGTAGTCGTAAGTATCGTATAACGTTCGCTTGTTGGAAAGCTTATTAAATTCTATACGTTTACGCGACGTTGTTACTGAACGGTAATTTGATGTTTGTACGTCATTAACCGGGTATTGTAAACTCTTACTTGGAAGAGAGCCATTGAAGCGAGTAGTGTTTTGGTTGCTAGGTTATCTAAAGAAGCAACCAACATATTATTTTAACATGTTGATTTTAGGAACATTATAAAGATAGTCATATTTATATAAAGATATTGATTAATTCTGATCATTTTGCTAATGAAAATTCTCCAATGAATTCCTCCAGTTTCAATAGTTTCAAACAATTTATTAGCAGAAGCTACCTAGCCAGGAACTTAGAATAGGTAATGAAATCTTGTCTGTCTCGTCTAGTTTGGGCACGGAACTTGTCACTTAGAAGTTAATGATTGAAGTATCTCTACCATATGGAAAGTTTCATAACATATTATGTTGCCAAGACTGTCGGTTCACAGATATTTCAACATCGAATCTTGTGAGACTTGACAAACGTAGATATTAGTATCATACTTACCTACCAAAAAGTCCTAATTCCACAATGAGCTATACCTTCGATGCTTTACCAGGTAAAGAAAACCATAGCGGGTTGGAATAGTAGTTACTTTTTGTACCTGTCTGGCATGATCACAGGCATTGAAAAAAAAAGAAAAAGTACTCACCCCTCACTAGAGACGCCTTGCTTAACAGATTCAATGCTATTAGTGTGCTACAAGCGTGTTAGTGGGTAGTGGGCGTCAACGTTTTACCGACAGATGACTATGTATATTGTTTTATCATTTAGTACTTTGTCCACCTTATCGCTGTGGTATGAAGTCGACGCAACGTAGAAGTGCTCGTGGTGTAGCATGATTAGTTCTTAAACGATCGGCAAAGTTAAGCTACCACCATCGTGGTCGGCCTGGATGGGTGTCCGCCTAGTGGTATTTCAAATCGAGCGTTTCCGTGCTTCAGAAGGCACATAAAGCCTTTGGTCCCAGCTATCACTTAATTGTGATAGTCGTTAAGCTAGATGGATGCCTCCTAGGCGGCTTGAAAAATTCCAACAGTAGGTTGACCACTAGCCTACCTCCACCTATCCGCAGTGGACACGCGTGGAGGAGTATCTGCTCATTCACTATCACCCTTATTTGTGAAAGGAGGCCTGTGCTCAGCAGTGGGACATTATAGGCTGATGAAGATGATAGAGCCGCTCGTACTTAAGTTATGCGATATTGACAATTCACGGGGCATGAGTATTGTCATTGTTTTCGTCTCTATATATATTTTTTTCCCACGGATTATTTTTTGATTACTAATGACCTAAACATTCATCCATCAAGAGGAAATTCACTAAAATATTAGGACCATATAGGCGCGCGGGACTCCTTGCTCTGTGGGCATGATAATCAAAAGTTTGCCGATATGTCCGGAACATAGTCCTGCTCTTAATAGTATTGTGTTTGCTTACCATCTACGACCACTCGTATTGCATAATGTTTAAAAAACCAGCCAAGTGCGAGTCGGACTCGCATACGGAGGGTTCCGTACATCAAAAAAACGCAAAAAGACGTAAAGATAAAACAAATATTAGTAAAATTCGTTGTTATAGCGGCAAAAGATGCCAATACACATTCTGTGGAAATTTCAATTGTCTACCTCTTGCGGTTCATGAGATACAGCCCACTGACAGACAGACGGACATCGAAGGCTTAGTAATAGGGTCCAATGACACCCTTTGGGTACGGAACCCTAAAAAGAATGAGACGTTGGTAAAATGCAGATCCAATATCGAATGTAAAAAGAAAAGCTTTATTATTTCTGCGTTGATTTTCTCCATATACTCGTGGTAGCAGACACGAATGTAATGTAATGTAACCCATCCCTAGTGGTTTCAACCCGTGTCCAAATTACTTTGCTTCTGAAAGTCGTTGACATTTTCTCAGCCCACGCAGATATCAGATCTTCCGTACCTATTTTCCAATATCACTTAGGCCTTTCGATGGGTACTAACATACCTTACTGAATAAAGTATGAAAGTGTATACTAAGGTCATGAATTATTTTGCGACAATTTCTTCTGTATAATTTTATAGGTGTAAAAAGGTACATGTTATAGAATATTGACAAGCTTTTTGAATATTTTTTTATATATGAGAGTCTATTAGGTATATTTCATTTTTATAAGAAACTAGTTTCGCCCCGCGGTTTCACTCGCGTACGCGAGGGATATCCTACCCTACCCTACCGTTAAATTTTCTACGCAACTTTCTTTATTTCTTCCCGTAAGAACCTTCTCCAGAGTATTAGAAAACATTACAAAAATATGGATGAAATCGTTAAAGACTTTCTCAAGTTATGGCCTGACCAAGGTTAATAGGATTTTTTGTTAATAATCAATGGGAACCCCAACAAATATGGCGCGCAAGTTTATTTTTTTACAGCTATGCGCTGTCAAACTATTTTACCCGTTTAAATTAAGAATACTTCGTCTACATATAATATCAATTGCATAGAGGTACAAACTTAACATAATCGGGATTATACTTATCATAAAACTGTGCGGTAATGTAAAGTAAAAAGCACTAGTGCGTAAAAGCTGCATTAAGTCACTAAAAATTGTTCAATAAATGCCACTTTACAAGCAAGTGTGTTGAAAAAAATAAAATAACACCATCGTACAATCTAATTTAACACTTCAAATCATAAATACTTGGGTAGGAACGAATCTCATTTCCTTAAATTTGAAAGGGCCTAAAGAGCAACAGGGATGTTTCCTGGATATTAAAATATAATAATTCTAATTAGTCCGTCAGTTAGATTGGACAATTTTGCTTTACCAATCATAAAAAATTACAAAGATAAAGCGCGTCTAGGTTCGGGAGTGGGGGCAGCTAATGACGTCACTTTTGAAAAAAATGTTACACGACGCGGAACTTCAAAACACCATATCTCCTTTTTTTGCAAAGAAAAAATACGTGTCTTAATCTTTGATAATGTAAATGACGGACTAAATAAAAAAGAAACAGGAATCTAGCCTATTCTCAAAGTGAGATTATTCATGACATCAGCGATCTACTTTCTGAAATAGACTGAGTGATTCTGATATAGTAAGAAAAAAATTAAAGGCTGGGTATGATTAATTAATGATTTCAGCACAAGCTTCTTTTGCTCTAAAATTGTAAATAAAATAAATAGAGTTTTGGAAAACAATCTAAAACTTCTTGAAAATTTGTTGTCAGAATATGCCTTCAATAACTAGATTACTTTACGGAAAATCTACATCAGTATTTAACAAAATCTATGGAAACTAGTAAAACACGCACACTAAAGGCATATATCAAATATTAAAATTATTATATTTTAAAGATTTATTTTCAATAATAATTATTCTATTATATTCCATCTATAATACATCAGACACCACCATTTCACAATTACTAAACTATGTACTTATCTTCTGTTTACATCATTTTTGTATATTATGACAATGTATTATTAGGTCGATTCTCCTGACCTGACCTTTTAGAAGGTGTGCGTGGGGATACAACACGTGGGCCCTCTACGTGTTGGATCTGTACTTTGCTACGTTAATGTGTTGGAATGAGGAAAACTAGGCCATAGCAAAATTGCTAACTGAACTATTTAGTTAAATAACATTTAACGTTTTCGAATGATAATGAGAGCTCGAAAATCGTTAATAGGATTATACTGGCAAATTGGATATTGAGCATAAGCCGGGTAAGTTGGTGGTGGACACAGCAAGTATCCCGTAATTAGCAGTAACTAAGAGGATCGGACCGGGCGCTCGGCTGATTAAAACTGGCTTAACTCGAACAGTTTGCTTGCCCGCTCCGCTCCGTTGCATGGATGACCCAAATTGTAACTACTTATTAAGGGTAACATCTCCAGTGTTCCCTTACACTTAAACACCATACTATTAAGCTGAACGATACTAAATTGATTAATGATTTAGTCTAATTTATACCCAGTTAGGTTCAATAGATAATACCCTCATTTATGATTCTAATTTTCACTCCATTTCAGATATACGTGACATTGGTTTCAGTGTCTACGTGTACTACATATCACCAACATTTGTCATGTTTGTGTCACAGCTTTTTTGTCGTCAATGTAAATAGCATGTCAGCGTGACGCTGTTTACAATTTGCGAGATAAATGTTGTGAGCGCGTTGAATGGCAAATAGAAACCACACTTTATTCAAGATTTTGACACTATAGTGAACACTCAAAAGGTGTGCAATGTTTGAGAATAGCCTTGATTAATCGGACTTCATTAAAATAAACTCGGGGCAAAGCCCTTCTTCTTACTTCGGTTTCATTAAAACTAATTTATAATGCAGACCGTTTAAAAAAAGCAAATAAATTAAAATGCTGTCGATGGTGGCATAAACAACCCGAAAGCAGTCGATCGGTGGGTATTGTACTGAATAATTAAACGGTCGACGCAGCCTTCGGGCTCAAATGACTGGATTATTGAGTCCTAACAATTAAAAGTTTCCCAATTCAATTAACAATTAAGGGTTAACGGCGCAGGCCGCTTCTGATTGGAATTTCACATTAATTAATTTCAACTTACGCAAATATGAAAAGGCACTTAAAATTTTCAAAACTCGTAGGTCACTCATGTTTGAATATCAATGTTTAATCGACTTAAAAAAGGAGATTATCAATTCGACACGCATGTATGTAATATTATTGGAACTGCAATATATTTACATATGATGATCTATTAGGGCTTCCAAACAAATATACAAAATTTCATAGGTGTATGTTTGTCCACGCATATCTCCGAAGATATTAATCGGATTGTAGCCATTTTTCTCTTATTGGTTTATATTTACTTTAACTTTGGGAACAGTGTAAGTTTCATCGAAATCGGTTCAGTAGTTTTCAAGATATGGACAAATATGTGTGACGGCCTGGCTTATTGATACGAGTTATGGGTGTGGTGTCAAAGGAAAAACATCTCAAAACCTTCGTCAAATTCTAGTGCATTTTAGAAAAACTAAAAATTACGATAGAAGACATCACAGAGAATTTCATTATAGGTATGATTTTAGTGTGGACACTCGACTATAATAGAAAAGTTTATATATAACATGAACGCTATAATCAAAGTTTGTCCGCCAAATTATTTTCGAGATGGGATGCTATTTAATTCACTAACAAATTAATTCATTTAATTAACTGAAATACGTAAGGTGGAGCCTCTCAGGCGACTGTTGCAGGTACTTTCCTTATCCAATTAAGACTTCCTTCGTACTTTAATCAATCCCTTTTGCCTGCTCCAAGTCGTTGACCTTTTATAAGATCCAAGATAAGCACAGTGTAGGCATGTCCTTGTTTCTCTTAAGATAAGAGTTTTATTATGTATCGTAGGATCTTTTGAGTGCTACTTCATGCGGATATTGTATGTTAGTTTGTCGTATACCTACTCCTTACTTGGGGATATTCCTACTATCTAATTGGAATTTTATTAGCTACTGTTTGTTACGTAGGCGAAGTTTTTATTGCATGTTTTCGTGGATATTGTCATTGTTGTTAAGGAAAATAAAGTTTGGAATAAATACGGGAAAGTTGTCTTTATTTTTTTTGGTTGTTGTAGTAGTAACGTTCCATATATACCTACTTCATTTTATAGTCAAGTTTTCAGCTTGGTCAAGGTTGTATAAGTGTGGATGTTCATGCATAATCATAATGTAAATGTTCATACTTAAATTGTAGGGGTGGACGACTTTAATTATTACGTACTGAAAATATTAACGCAATTTTGAACCATGTATCAAAATCAAAAAGTCATTTATTCAGTTTAGGCCCTAGTAAGGCACTTTTGAACGTTATTTTGGTACATACAGTTGAATTCACCACCGGTTCGGAATACACTTAAACTGAGAAGACTCCGGCAAGAAACTCTTAACAGTAAGTAAAAAGTATTTACTTACTATTACGATTGCTCTCAAAATTTATATTTGAGAGACCTTGGAATCACATAGCGTGAATATTTGAACTATACCATATTGAACTATATTTGACTGATTGCGCTCAAAATCAATAGGCATCTGAGGGTCCGTGTCATGTCTGAATATGACATTATTTTCAGAATTGATTAAAAGTTGTCGCCATTTTAATCGATTTACTTACTGTTCGATTGCTCTCAAAACCAGTGAGCAAAATAGAGATTAGCTGACTGATTATGGACAATAACGGCGCGCTTTTTGAGCTAGTAAGGTAAAAAAACATTATTTCACTACATCTAATAATATTGGTGTAAGTGTAATTAAAGACGTCTCCACATCATAATCGTAAGCGGTAGATCTAAATTAGGATTTTGACTAACATCCACCTTCTACTTTTGTTTCGATAAATATAATTATCATTTATATACCTGTAATACAGCAACGAGACTAGGGCATGTAGTAACAAGTTGACGAGGTGGTAGCCGGCTGGCTGCAGCCCGTGGACAGCATAATTCCATCTGAAGGTCAGCACCGTCAGTGGACGGTAGGATTTGTGGGACTGCTCCTGAAAATAAAGGAAATATGTTGAGTACATAATACTCATACGGACGTGAAATGATAAGAGTAAGGTATAGCCATACTCTTCATTCCTAACATACCTATACCGTATAGGTATGTTAGGAAATGTAATTTTCTGAAAAAATAAAATTCCTAGCCTAAATAATTAAAATTTATTCAGCGACATTCGATGGTATTTTTTATCACTTAGAAAAAGTAATTGACTCCGCTTTATAAAAAAATCATTATAAGGGTCAGCTCACTTCGAGACATGACGCGACGTGATGAGCACTTTTTAAGATAGCGATACAATATAGAACTATATTTACTACACAAAAAGGTACACATTTCAGTAAGAGAATTCTAATACGCCTCGCGGCGTAGCGCGTGTCTCGGTGTGTACTGACCCTAAAGCAGAATCATATAATTACATCTACAAAATAATCCACTGTTTTTTTAAACACAAATCATTTCTCAGAAAATGAAATTTCCATTTCATTGCCGATATAAATTATTTATTTGGAAAACTCACCGCGATAGGTATATCTACGAGAAACATTTTTGATCAAAGAATATAAGAAGTAAGTATGTTTATAAATTAATTTGTGTATTGAAAAGAACGATATCTTGTAACTAAAAACATCAAACACGACAAACATATATTACAAGAACCACAGTTATATAAAACACAAAATAGATTCATGTAAATATATTTCCGCGGAAAAAATCATATGGAAACCTTCACACAATGTCTATTTAAGTAGATAAGAAAATTGAATAATTCATAGAAGGAATCATAGAACAAAAGATGATATTTATTCATGGCACAGTAAAAATGTATGATACAAATTAATCCAAAATGAATCTAAGTACGGGAATGCGGATAAAGAAAAAGCTGGGGAATAAAAGGGGACCTACGTACCACAACACGATATTGCCTGAAATATCGTTCAGAATGATGTGGGTCGAAACATGAGTGACATGTGAGAGGGTACATTCGGTTACATAAGTGCATTATACTGGACAAAGTGCCTACAAGAGGTATACCCGATTCATAACAAAGTCATACTTTTAAAAGTTTGTTAGAGTGGAACAAGAGCTCTTCGGTATACTTACCCTTCTTATTTTTACCCACGATGGATGGTAATGGGTCAGTTTCTGGGGTAATTGGGATTTGTATGTCTGTTACCATTTATCTCAAATACTGATCTCGGAAACGGATCGACTTTAATCCAATATTTTGGAAACGTTTAAAGCCGCTTTGCAAATTGTATTTATGACACAAAAATTCAACTTTGAAAATATAAATTAACTAAGAAAATTTATTATTATTTTGTACGGTTAAATAAAATATAACCGTTTAAGTTTTTCATACAAAGATATTTGCCATATAATTTGGCAAGTGATATATCACATCGGACAAGTTATTTACCTAAATGATAAATAAATAAATCAGTTTTATAGAGTATAAGGCTACACGCACAAAAATGCGGCTGTCTCATAAACATGATTCATGCGCTAGCAAAATTAGCAAGTGGAACGGCAATATGGCACGGTTCTTCTTTAAATGAAATTCCATGTCAGGTGGTAGGCAGCTAGTGCCGTAATGGGGGCACATTTATCACTAACAACAATATGTGGGTGCTAATAAATATCACTTGTCACAAGTTCCCAAATCCTATTAAAGGTCGCTACGTAAGCGGTGGAGCGTGGACGGAACGGGGAACGTGATTTTTCAATGTTTTCTGACGATGGGTGTAGTATGTTCGGAATACATCATTTGTTGAAAAAATTCAAAAAGCAATGAAGATTTTAAGATATGTGTTTTTTAGTAACTTGACAGGAGAATTACTTTCACCTTACGAGGAAGGGTTGTTAACGCATGAGTGATGCCCCTGTGTGTTGAAAGAAAGAAAAATAAAGAAATGATTCAATTTAATGTTAATGCTACTGATTTTCTAAGAACTGCACATACTGTTACCAATTTTTCTGACAATTTGATAAATAGATTTTTGTAAATAATTGATCTATCAAAGAACAATAAAGCGTTGTACCCTTTATTCGCAGAATATTTAAAAGCCGCTTATTAATTAAACGCTCAAACGAAATCGGTGTCTCTAATGCGTGAGCCGCTTCCGCATCGCGGGCGGCGCTCATCAGTCACCGAAACAAATTGATGGGATATGATAAATAATAGACACAGACCGTGGCAAACTCGTGTCAGCTTCGGCGACGTATCATGCGTCACTTTAGGCGGAACAAACATGCAATTTGTTCGCGCTTTCGGACCAATAATTGATAAAATATTTTCATGGGAATTAAATAAATTAAGTGTTATTTTTTTCGTAGTAGTATCTTTATTTACAACAAATATGTACACAATACAATCTATATATAGAAAATTTCCTCAAGCCTGCAGCTGCTTCCGATTCACGGCAGGGTTCCCAGAAGGCTGGCAGCGTTTCCTCTTTGGATAGCCAAGCTTACGCGTTGGCGGAAAAAGCTTCCCGCCCGCTGGTCTCCGGAGGTCTCGATCAAAAAAGTGTTAGTAGTAAGTGTAGTGTGTAGTCTTTAGTGTTTTATATATGGTCTTAGATTGTAGAGCAACTGTAACGTTCAACCAAATGCCTAACTTTGATTGATTCTACTATAATAAACAGTTGATATAAATAAAAAAAATGCAAAGTTAAACTTTCAAGCTGATTTTTCTTCCCTTTGCTTTATGAGTATCTAATAATAAAATTAATTAACAAAATAAATCAAGACTTAAAGAAGTCCCCGTGTAAAAGCAAATTCATATTTCACTACACATTACCCTCAATTAGCAGTCAACCCCAACGCAACGCAAACACCCTTTATTGGGGAGATTATTTTGGTGAATTCTCCTGTGTAAAACGGTACCGGTGCGGCAGATGCTAACAGTTTCTTATATTTGTTCAGGAGATTAATGTCTGCCGCTGTCTCCGCGTGTAATAACACGGGACTCAGGGCGGAATCACTTGAGGCATGGAGTAATAGAGGCTTCAGGCTAGGACCACGAGCGTGTTTGGATTTGGTTCGATGTCAAAATACCGTACATAGATTGCAATATTTTTCTTTGAGATTGCATTGAAATTGATAGTTGAAAATCTGTTGTCAAGCATGTACCGGTTTGTGGCTGCTGCACTTGAGAGCCAGTCCCCTTTGTGTGGGATTTATTAAGTTATCATCCATCATCATTTATCACAGTGAAATTGTTGTCAAACGCAAGCCTGTTCGGTGAAAAATAAAAATAACAGTTATGAAATAAAAATAAGTAGGTATATATTTCATCTATGGCGGTCAGTATAAGTAAAGAAAAAATACGGTTTGTGGTGAGTAAGGGTAGGTAGCGCTGACGTCAGAGATAGCACTAATAGTACTATCCATCCCGTATTTAATATCAACACTCTTATAAAAACTTTGCCTTGTGTTTCGGCATAAACATACGCAAAGGAGAGCTCCACTCTTTTTATTTAGCAAAGGGGAAGAAAACGTCTAAAGCACAACCCGCGCCCCAAAGAGCTGGGGCGGAAAAAAACGCCCAGGGCTAAAGGTCGTCTTTGCGTAATCCCCCGGCCGAAGTTGCCGTGCTACATAGAGAAAAAAGCAATTTAGATCTCGCTATAATACGCCGAGATTGAGGTAAGGCACTGTTATATTGTAACAATTACGAAGACAAATAACTTACAGTTTATTATAGGCCGTGTTGTGTATCGAGACGAACCGGCCTTCTCAGGCCTCGAAATTAATTTATTGTTGCGAAGTACGATATACCCGAGGAAATGGATAGGCCGTGATTCCCAACTTTCTTTGTGAAAGTCAAAATTAGAGAAAAGTTTAAATTTATACTGTGTTTCATTTCCGTTTGCTAAAATACTTTTGTATAAATTTCGGTTTGGGAAAGATTGCGTTCGTAAACGCTCAATTTATCAAATTTTCAACAACACGCTTTTAAGAACTTTTTGACTGACTTTAAATATGTGTTTCATGATGGCATTTTATGATGAATAACATTCTGAGAAAATTTCTATGCGACCCAAACATATTCCGATATATTTGTTCACGTAAGCCGTGATAAGTTCTGGATCATGAAACTAAATGAAGGTATCAAAGGTGGACAATAACAATATAGCAGTTACGATATAGTTTTGCCAGAAACAAAATTGAGGATAACATGTCGCCTTTTCCTATAGCATTATAATACTGTAGGTGTCAAAAGGTTCAGTCACGTAATGATGTGTCAGTTTTCTGCTAGTGTCTACGACGGCAACTGACTCCACGAAAATTGGATTTCTTTATTGATAACAAGAGACAGTGTTGGAGGATCGGATAACGTATTATTTAGTTCGACAGTAAGGGATTCTCCACTGAATATTTTTTATCTTTTAAGAAAGCTTGAAATTACCATTATTTGTACTCTAATCTTGTGTAATTTGTCATCAACGAAATAGCTGTCGGCTTAAATCTATATAAATGCATTTTCGTGTGAAAAGAAACTTGATAGGTGCAAGGAATAGGTTGCACAGAACACATAAGAAAGAGACATATAGAAATACCAGGAGTAACATAATGTAGACTTAAAAAGGATAGGTATCTCACAGTCCCTACGTTCTAATATTGTACAACACAACTTGACAATGAATATAAATAGTAAGCCATATTGTGCTTTAGTAAATAGAAACTCAGAGCGACCTTACAAAGTCAAGCATTGTTGAAATGTGGCGCCAGGGGGTAACACAATGAAACTTTTTTCATTTCGTGCAAAAAACATCAGAGCACATAGAAATATAAGCATTAGTCGTCACGATTACAACAGTTTATCATGAACTTTGGACTTTTTTAAAGTTACAGCAACGAAAAAAATTTAAAAAAGTAAAACTATTTCAGCAAGTCTCCAATGATACAACTATTCTTGATTCTCACCTTATACGCCAGATTATGCTATATAAGATAATAATCGAGCCTAGCTTTTAAAGCCTAGTCTAGTCAATTTGTTATCGTCAACGTACTTAAATTAAGAAAGACATCAGAATATTTTCTCTGTTTAGGCGATGAGAGCTTTTTTCTGAAACAAAAATAAGAATTTTTATTCCTACAGAGACTTTGATGGATGATCTAACTAAATGAATTCCATTCACGTTTTCTCATCGCATAATGTTGCTAGCGGGGTTTTATCGAAATTATGTGATTGTCTTAGGTAAACTTTACATACTACCTCAGAGTATATAAATACTACGTACAAATACTACTAAGCCCACTTATTAAGCCACTGAATGAAAATTTAACTTACGATAAGAAATAAATATCGAAAAAAAACTGCGACTATTTTCTAATAATAGTTAAGTGAGTAGCGTTTTGAGTACCATCTTACTATTTTACAAGTGATAAAAAATACATAAATAATAAAACTAAAAATAAATAACATGACATGAAGAGATATTGGAGAAGTGAAGTAGGTACACAATATAGAAATAGTACACAGAATGAAACAAAACGTCAGGAAAATTAATTGCAGAGTGTACAGATTGCATGTGCCAGAACAGCGCTTTCGGACACTGTGACAGCGCTGATTGATCGACGCACAATATTTAATTTTAACGATCCATGTGCAGTTTGAAAACGTTCCAGGCGTTTAAAATACAATCAATAAGGGACCAGTAGCGGGCCAAATCGTTCTAGTTGGGAAATTGGCAAGCTTTACCATTTCTGTATTTGGGGTATCTGTTTCATATTTTATCTCGTTTTTTATGCAACGAATTATTTTTGTTGAGTCTAGATTTTCATTTGGTTTGTAAACTAAAGTGACTACAGAGTTTTTTTTTTAATTTCGATTACATTTCTATTTTACAAATAGATATGCATTGCATGTATAAGGTACATACAACACGAACTCCAATCATCTCATGCATTGTTTTATAAATCGAACCCGATTTTCTAAAAACATTCAAAATTCACACTCCTATTTTAAAAGCAATCCCGTACAAGCTCGGCGCTTCTAAAAACCATTGATGGATGTTATTATCCCCCTGGTATTGGACGAGGGCACCCCACAAGATTAATTTACCTAGAAAATTGTAGACAGCTCGACAGGACGTCTCGTCTCGTCGGCAGAGTAGGTCTCCCGTGTCGTTTAAAACACAATCAATATTCGTGATGATAGAAACACGGCTCGGGCAGGCGGACGCTAGTTAATTTCGTAGCGACGAAAATAACCTAGTTACGAACATAATTTAATAAAATTGAAACGAGGTTGGCTCTGTACCTTCCAAATTGTTCTAGTAAACGTATTAAATAAGGAGAAAATGGATGAACGGTTTATTGGCATTATCGATTGTTATTTTTTTCTCGAGAATCTTGTCAGGTTTCGTTTATGTTATTCTGGCATTATTTATCCTACTTATTTCGATGTAGACCATTATACCTAATAGTATAGCTACTAATTCTAAGTAGGTAATCATTGAATCCACAAAAATCAAGCTGCTAATATTTTAAAGGCACGAAGAGCATGGGAATTCGAATAACAAACTTGAATTTGAAATTGGTATTAGTCGACAACTTTGGTCATTACGCTCTTGACCAATAAAAGGAAAACAGCAAGCGGCACCGGCACCCGATGGTTGGGGTTCTAGTTTCTGTACAAACATTCGATTATTCCGGCAGGGAGCTTAGTAAAACTCCACGATAACATTGTCGTGCCTTGGGCAAATTCGTTTTGCCGAAATTACTACTTAATAATAACACGCTCGTAATTTAATATAAAAGGTCAACTGTTGTTTTAAGTGACAGGGTTGTTTTCATTCAGTCAAGTAGGTTCGTACTTGTCAAGTGGAAATGCAAAGAGCCCCAGAGAGATTTTCGTAGGATAAAACATTTTATCCTTAGGCAATTACTGTTTTATTCTATATAATGTCCTATTTTTGTTGCTTAGGTGTACCTAATTACTGTGTTTTATTTTTCTAATTGTATATGTAGTAACTTCTTCTAAGTTCCTTTGTTTGTTAGAGTTTGGATTTAATCTAATAATAAATAGTTACTTACTCATAAAAGTAAAATACCCAATCTCTTCACGATCTGTTGAAAATATTTCATTATATATTTATTGAAAAGTGATTGACGACATCATTCATATTACACGTTTAAAAACATTAGTCTGTCAATTTATCAGTGATAGACGATTGGAAAATTGAAGAAAAATATAATAATTGTCGATACCTACATCGAATGAAGTTCTAACAAATTGACAGCTTAACGATAGTTTCAAACTTGTGTACTTTATTACTTTTACCATTTTATTTCTAAGATTTATTAATATTACTTTATTAAATCGTTTGACTCAATTATTTCTACCAACTGTATAAGATTGAATGAGTATATTAAAATTAATAACACACTGTACCAACAAAAGTATTTCAAATAACTGGTAATATTTCATACAGAAATATTGTCCCAAAGCCAAGCAACCCCGTAACACACGGATTGATGTTGTATTGATATTGATAAGATGGTTTGTATACCCCACGCTATATTCTATATTCACTTGTTTATAAATATTTAAATTGTTTCTAGTCTTACGTGCTTTTCCAGCTAGCCAGTTAAGCGGTCACTTTCTTACTATATTAGCATATAAATTAAATGCTCGAGCATTTTCCCTCGACCAAACGACCGCCAGTCGAGACCCTGCTTGCGATTAAGTTTTTAAGATAGCGAGAATAGTCCGAATCGGTCCACTTCTGACCCCATAAAACAACATAAAGGCAACCTTAAATCCATAGAAAGAAAGTACGTTTCAAGTTAAAGTGGTCACTGCGCAAGTAGGTCAAATTCGTTTAATGCTTATGAAGTCATTTTCGGGCGTTTTGTAATTGGCAGATTATTTTCGTTGTAGATGTTGGAAACTCCAACATTTTTTTCAAATGAGATAAACAAATGCCTATACTGAAGAAAAAAATATGGTGTTCGGCCCGCGGACCGAACGAGGAGCGCACCGAATAAACTAAACACCCGTGGTTTGAAGAACTTTTAACTATAACAAAGACCCGTGAAAATTAAGACGTTCAGATTATTCAATCATCAAAATAATAAGTAGGTCTATTTAACAATGACTGTCGCCCATTTCATTTTACGCTAGCCGTTCCCTGCGGTTTCACTCACGTTACCGGGATAAAACCCTATGTAGCTTCCTATTTCTGAAAGAATTTTTAGAATCCGACTGGTAGTTCCAGAGATTAGCCCGCTTAAACAAACGAATAAAAAAACTTTTCCGCTTTATTATATTAGTATAGATATAGTTCTATGTACTTATAATGTACGTTGTACCTTTGTATACCTATTTCATTACCCTAATATACATTTATATGTCCGAATTACTTAGTATTGTTGCTTCTCAACCCTATTATTATGTTGTTTGAAGCCTCCATCCATTTAATTGAATTAATCGGTAGTTAGAGCCTCTATAGTTAATTTATATAGAGTACATGTGGGTAGATGTCAATTGACGATTACACCCATATTGCCTTTTGTTAAACAACCCCATTGGATTAGTTACGGCCCTAAATTAAGCCTTCTGCAACTCACCTAAGCTACTACTAGTCTTCAAACATATTCATACTTATTTATCTCTATAGGGTGACTGGTAATTAGTAACTAAACGATACTTAGAGACATGATTGTACTAATGATAACAAACAACTTTCCCAAAAATTTTAAGCTATTGCATAGCTTCTATATCGGGGCCTTGAGCGTGGAGACCGAATCCAGAAATTCCGTAACGACAAAACCTAACACCCCCACTCCGACCGGCACAGCGGTGATATTTTTTAGTTTTGCCATCTATCGATGAATAGCAGAACTTTTAATGACTTTTTGAAATATCACGCTTGTCTCTTTAGTTCAGCAACTCGCCTCTAGGTGGCATTGGTTGTCTATTGCATATATTAACTTCTCATTTATTTATTAAGCTATTGCATTGCTTCTATCGCGGGCCTTGAGCGTGGAGACCGAATCCAGAAATTCCGTAACGACAAAACCTAACACCCCCCACTCCGACCGGCACAGCGGTGATACTTTTTAGTTTTGCCATCTATCGATGAAATGCAGAACTTTTAATGACTTTTTGAAATATCACGCTTGTCTCTTTAGTTCAGCAACTCGCCGCTAGGTGGCATTGGTTGTCTATTGCATATATTAACTTCTCATTTATTTAATAAAAGGAAAAAAAAAATTTCTTATCGGTCACCACGCTCAAAAAGTGTAACTTGAATTAATATCAAAGAAAAAAAAACAAAGGAAAAAATACTGCATAAATATAATAAAATAAATAAATAATTACAATTGCATAAGTTGATAAAAACAGCTATGCAATAGCTTTACCGCGGCAGTGTCCGAGTGCCACACGCCTTTTTTTTTTATTACTTAGCACATGATCTCATAATATTTAGTACCTAACAATAATAAGAATATACCATTAGCTTTTATTTAATTTAGTTATTTATCCCTATTTGTTTCATTGGAAAAGTTGTTTGTTATCATTAGTATAATCATGTGTCTAAGTATCGTTTATTAATTACCAGACACCCTATATATATAAAAATTAATCCCTATTTGCCTTGGTCACGCTATATCTTGACAACAACTTTACCGATTTAATCCATCTTTTTTTAAGTTTTCTTAAATTCTGCAGAAGGTTTTTACGGAAAAAAATTAAGAAAGTTGCGTATAAAATTAGAAAATTTAAGAAAACTTTATGTTAGGGTAGGGTACGGTAGGGTAGGATATCCCTCGGGTACGCGGGTGAAACCGCGGGGTGCAACTTGTTTTATATAAAACTCGTCACAAAATATGGCACAGACAGAGCATTCTTCAAGGATATTGCAGGTTTTTTTAATCCAGGGAAGCTTTCGATCCATCTGGAACGCGGATGAAACCTCCTGGACTCTGTCTTCTACAACATAGCGTTTATTTTTGCTTTGTACTTTAATGAAGTCCAAGGACTAGTCGTAAACTCTCATGTTAAAGTAAATCCAATTGGCAAGTATATAATAGCGTCGATCTCCCACCATTTAGATGAGTCATAAATCCACGAAGTGATTGCCAAGTGAAGTTTGATCGCCGAGGGAGACTTAACGATGAAATAAGAATGGACCTCGTAAAACATTAACTATGGATATAAACCGATATATGCGTGAACTAGATTTCATCGCGAGGTTCCATCTGGACGTTGTATTGTAAAATCTCAGTAGCTGTTACGTTACTTGTTGAAACTTGGGGCAGCGATTGTCAACTAGAAAGCTGTTGTACCACCATGGGACCTAATTAGCTCACATTGCGCCCGAAAACTAGATTATCTGAATATTAATTTATTTGTCATCCAGCCAATCAGCTTGATACCATAAGAAATAAGATAAATCTGTTATCAGTTACTGAAAAAAAAAACCTACAAAAGTGTTAAAATTAATACGTACAATAAACCAATGCTTGTCGTCGCAACTGATTACCCTTTTTACGACCTCTCTTAATTTAAATATTTACTTAGTTGCTTATTATACCTATTCGATGCATAATTATGTTCTTAAAATAGTGACATCTATCGAAAAACCTGTTCGTTTCATCTTCACTGAACATTGGATCATAAACTCATAATATACAAAGCTGTCATGTTAGATAGATGAACTGGATTAAATGACAAAAAGATGAAAGGAAGGTCAAATAGCAATACTACGACTTATAGACCGGGAGATACTGGCACAAATTTCCTGGTCATTTGTATCAGTATGGCGACCCTTCAGGGATCTAATTACGTAATGACGAAAAGGAAAATGGTGGTACCGGCGGCCCAATCGCGTGGGCGTTAATCGAATGTGTCGGATAAATTACGAGTGTCAAACGATTTGTTCCAAATTTTTTTTGTATTTTCTGATAGTCGATGACATAGAAATAGGCGTATTAAAATGAAATGTTGTAGACTTAAGCTAGTTATTAAGTTGGTTTTAATAAAGTATTATTATTATATTATTTGTACTAGCCAAGCAAAGGTGCGATTAACGCCCACGCGATTGAGCCGCCGATACCAGCTCTATGACCATCATTTTCCTTTTCGTCATTAAATAATTAGACCCCTGACACGGCATACTGGTACAAATGACCAGGAAATTTGTGCCAGTATCTCCCGGTCTATTACGCTCTCACGTCAGATATGAATGAAACATGAAACTGCAAATGTGGCATAATTAGAGCCGACAGAGTGCATCACTCGGTTACAGTATTGCTTTACAAATGTCAGATAATGTTCCAGATTACTGACCCCTTTGTAAATAGCTTACATCGGGAAGAATTTGCTCCACATAACTCGTTTGTTTTCTCGTAAAATGCTTGGAAGGCTAGTTTAGTTTCACAATGCCAACGCCACGTCGTAGTTTAAATCCAGGCCGACAATTTTCTGCATTTGTACAAGTTTATGGAGTTTTGGAGCGTTTTACTGGCGGATGAAGTAGGTAACAATGCATTTATATAGCCATTTGGAAATAAGTCTCGTTGGGGTCTGATTTAACAATGATGATTGAATAGTTATATGAAGAATTAAGACTCAATAAGAAGTTGTTGTTTTTCTTTTTAATACTAGCTGTGCCTCGCGGTTTTACTCATGTTCCCGAGGGATCGTATGTTTTTCCATAAAAATAATCCTATATGTTATTCCAGAACATATTCTATCTGTGTGCCAAATTTCATCCAAATCCATTAGTAGTTTTTGCGTGAAAGAGTAATAAACATCTTCACAAAGTAAGATAGTAAGAAAAAGTAAATAAGATCCTTCCAAAAACATTTTCATGTAAAACGTTGCCAAGACGAGAACATATGGCTCGCACTGTCAACAAGTAATCAGATCTCATGTAGAGCCAAGCTTATAACTCTACAAGTCCTAACTTCACCTACAACCGTCTTTTCAGCTTCTAAAAGCTCAAGCTCACCAAGTCAAGACATTCGGCGTCTCTACCACTAAGCTATCGTCCGCCAAAAATCGCCCATCACCTGGTTCTTTATTTGTTAGTAAAACGACAAATTGATTCATATTTTAAAAAGCTTATCGATACTATGATTTAGAATTACTAGTTAGAAACAAGCAATTTAGTAAATAGAAAAAGAAAATATAGTATATTTTCAGGCGGTTCAACGTCCAGTAAAGCAAACATAAAGGGGATTCACTGGCTTTCGGATCATATCAGATCATTGGATGAAAATTATTGTTTTACAGCCGCGGGCGTGTGTAGTTTCAACGTTTATTTCATTTGAGAGACATGGACTGGCAAATGCAATCATATTTCAAACTCTATTGTTTATACAATTATTTATGTATGTTCTGTTTCAAACTGGGAGAACGGTACATTTATTGTTGCAGTTAATTTATATATTAAGTAACTTTTAAAGTTATGTGACATAATAATATTGTGTTTTTTTTTTTTTTTTGTAGTTTGTTTACAACAATTTACCTTTTCTTGATATTAAATTAGGCTTTAAATTCACCCTGGGAGTAGCGATGACGATATTAGATAGATATAAGATTCACTCTAGCCTGGAAGGTGTCCAAGTTGTAGATACCTGGGGGGCTACCACAAGCTCTTAAAACAAGGTTAAAATAACCTTATTTGTCTTTTGTCCCGTTTTGACGACGGAAGTCAAAGAAAGACAAAAGACAAGTAAGGATGTAATAGAGCTTGTGGTTCGCCCTCTATTCGTAATTCGGAAACGTAGATGCCAGAAATGTATTCCATTGCTTTGTTGTTAGTATGATGAACAATGTCCGAATATACGGAATATCGACAACGTATTCGGTGGAAATTATCCCGCTTACCCTTCACCCGGTGCCGGTCGTTCCACATACGGAGTGAAATGTACTGATGACCCAAATACTTGAGCAAAATCTCAACAAAATCTGATAAGATAGATTTCTAACTACTGTAAAGTTTCCAATTAACTCTCTTACTTCAAATAGTCTGCAATATAAAGTATGACGATTAGAAATAATTGGATGGAGCTGAGTTTATGTTCGCCCCGCTTGGCAAAGGATTCCTGTCCATTCCTGATCGCAATGTTCGCATCACATGCTCTAAGTGTGAGCCTTTGAACGGTTAAGGTGCCTATTAGAGCCAAGACATCTACAGGGATCTCAATAAGCTCTTTATTGCTCGCTGGACAATATCGTCACCTGGGATCTCACGCCACGCTGACTTACAGGAATCGACCATTTAGTTCAAAATTAAACGTATTTTTGAGCCGAAAGACTTCAGGATGTGAGTTTAGAAAAGCCATGTGTTCAAGGTAAAAAGCGAATTTGTTACGCAATTGTTCCTAATCTTTATGACATTAGCACCGCAAGGAAAATTTGGCGGCGGTTCAAAAAGTAATGTAATATTTTTATTAAAATTTCTCGTCGACTACAAATTCTTGTACCTAATTGGATAAAAAAGGCTTACGAAAAGAATTAAGACATGATGTACAGAACAAAAATAAAGAACTAACTTTTGTTGGGCATAAAAGTAAATTCATGGAACCAATTAATTCAAAGTAATTAGTTGGGACAAAATAAGGGTGATAACCGAAACACTTCTTTGAAAAACTCAGGACTGGGAATTGACTGGGGATGATTTATTTATCTTTTCAACACACTTGCTCGTAATGTGACTTTTATTGCACCGATTTTAGTTTCATAATGCAGCTTATTACGCACTAGTGCTTTTTACTTTACATTACCGCACAGTTTTATGATAGGTATAAATACGATTATGTTTTTTGTACTTCACTGCAAGTGATATGTGTGTAGACGAAGCATTCTTAATTTAAACGGGTAAAACAGTATGATGGCGCATCACTGTTAAAAAAAACTGGCGGGTCATTTTTGTTAACGTTCTCATTGTGTGGTTGATGATTATCAAAAAATCGACTTCATAAAATACTAGTCTGTTTTTTCCTCGCAAGTGTGTTGAATAACATCGTATGATATTGTGTGCATTGATCATTTTACACTCGCTCGCTTAGTACCGCCTCATGTGTAATGAACAACTTTGAACACATGTATCATAATGTACTATTTGCTATCGATAAAAACGGTATAAAGCGCGTGAGCCGCAGGCGAACGATAAGGGAGCCGAGAGTGTAATAATCAATGCACACGCGTGTTATACGACGTTTTTCAACTCACTTGCGAGGAAAAAAACAGATTTGTATTTTGCAATAAATGTCACTTTACGAGAGAGTGTGTTGAAAAGAATGTAATAAAATAAAATAATATTTCATATATAGTCACAAGATTCGAATGGAAAAGTATATTTCCTTGTCTACAACAATATATTTGGTATAAAACCCCAAGACAGGCTGTAATGTATCAAATAAAATACATTTTGCATACACATTAGTGAGGATTTTATGTATCTCCGATATCCTCCGGTGCCATTAAGCATTTGGTAAGCAGACAGTGGAGCGGGGAGCGTTGTTTTGACGGAAAACACTCATTTATCACCCATGTATGTTGTTCAATCATATTTTCAAGGCAATTTATTGTAATTTTCATCACAGAATTCTAACAATGGCGGTGGAAGAATGTATAATTAACGTTCTAATCGATAATCGATATTGTTCACAATTGTTATTTAAATAAGCTGAATAATATATTTTCCTCTTCCCATTCACGTTGTATTGGATCGTCATGTTGTCTAAGTTTCCCTTTGATTATGGACTATACGGTATACTACGGGTTTGACTCGCCCCAACCTACACAAAACCCTTTCGGTAGATGATGGTAAAAACTGCATCAAAATCTGTTGCGTAGTTTAAAAGAACTAAACGCACATACAGAAATAGTGACTTTGTTTTACTAATTAGTCATAATGCTACTGTCTTATATGAATGGAATGGATATTTACCTATCTTCATAACATGTTAGTTACCTCGTTTTTTTGTGAAATTGCAAAATGCTTTGTAATTTTAAAGAATCTTCAGCATGGGGTTCTTCAAAAATGGCGTGAAGAGATTTCTTCAGGGTCGGCAACGCGCGAGTGATACCCCTGGTGTTGCAGGCGTCCATAGGCTACGGTAACTGCTTACCATCAGGCGGGCCGTATGCTTGTTTGCCACCTTAGTGGTATAAAAAAAAATCTCTGAAAATTAATTGTTTATTGAAGAATATGATTGTAGGATTTAAATTGGGAATATAATTTTCCAACTCCAACAATTAAATACAAAATAACGGTACCATTTCATCGTAACTTGTGGCCTCAAACATACGTACAAACATTTGGACCAACATTTTATCAAGATATATTGAGCCCATAAAATATAGGGTGTTTGGAGTATCTCCCAGTTTTACTAAGTGGCAAATACGGTATCAGGGTACAATACATACATAGAAGCAATTTGTGTGACATGACGAGGGCATGCGGACGACGTTGCGCCTTAGGTACTGATAGGGTTGCCACAATTATTTTCGACAAAAATGGTAATGTAAAACAAAATAATACCTACCAGATAAAGAAGAATTAAAAGTTTTGGAATTTAAATTATTACATAACGTTCCTAATGTTTGCGCGATCCTTTGAAGTATTTTGGGTGTAGGTATATAATATGCTATACGATTTTATATTGCAGCATCTAAAATCCTGAAAGTTTACACTGAGATTTTTCCATTATGGTTTACAAAAAAATAATTAACATCTCTAATTAAAACATTTTCTTTTTGTAAATTTTTGCGTATTTCTCTAAGTGCAATTTAGGATTACCCCATATAGGCCCGTATAGGCCAGAAAAAAAAAACTCTATGAGTATAACAATTTTGGTTTCATTAGGTAACTGAGTAATCTAGTTTTAACCCACAAATTGCTACCACAAAATAGTTTATCTTAAAAACTCATTACTAAAGTCAAAAGTTTTGAAATCACAGTTTTACCTTTAGTTCAGCTGTCGTAGATTTGTCTAGTTCGGGGGTTATCAGGTTACAAGTTTTGAATTCTGAAAACTTTAATGTGGCAACCCTACGAATTTAACAGGAGTAATGTCTCCCCGGAGGCGATACGAGCATCCGCGGACAACTTTATCGGAGGATACGCATTCGAAAGTAAGAGATGTTTAGGAGTCGTTTGAATTACATAATGGGGCGAGGCAAGTGACTCTAATTACTAGTTACAGACAGGGGTCCATTACTTTAATGTGCGTTTTAACAAACTCAAGCAAAACATGTTACTTACGACTTTGTTTTTTTTTTATCCTCTTTTATTAGGGTTCCGTAGCCAAATGGCAAAAAACGGAACGCTTATAGATTCGTCATGTCTGTCTGTCTATCTGTCTGTCTGTCCGTCCGTATGTCACAGCCACTTTTTTCCGAATCTATAAGAACTATACTGTTGAAACTTGGTAAGTGGATGTATTCTGTAAACCGCATTAAGATTTTCACACAAAAATAGAAAATAAATAATAAATTTTGGGGGGTCCCCATACTTAGAACTGAAACTCAAATAATTTTTTTTCATCAATCCCATACGTGAGGGTATCTATGGATAGATCTTCAAATATGATATTGAGGTTTCTAGCATAATTTTTTTCTAAACTGAATAGTTGCGCGAGAGATACTTCCAAAGTAGTAAAATGTGTCCCCCCCCTGTAACTTCTAAAATAAGAGAATGATAAAACTAAAAAAAATATATGATGTACATTACCATGCAAACTTCCACCGAAAATTGGTTTGAACGAGATCTAGTAAGTAGTTTTTTTAATACGTCATAAATCTTAAACCGCAATTTACCTTTCATTCAATATTTTTGGCGTTTTTTTTCATACCCTCCGTGTGCGAGTCCGACTCGCACTTGGCCGGTTTTTCTTTATAATGACGTCATTAGAACAATGCTAAAATATGCTTTATACAATTTTGCTTGAAAGACAATTAAATTGAAGACTATTGATATTTCTGGAAAGTACTCAAGCTAAAGTAATCATTCCGAGAAGTCTTTATGAAGTAATGCAGTTACCGGGAAATACCTATAAAAAACGTTCGCAGTTCTTTTATAATTTTTAAAATAAACAGTTTATTTCAATGTATGATTAACTGTTAAAAAAAGAAGTGTGGATAAAATGTAAAGAAAACGTTATTGGTTTATTAATTGTATAATATACCTAAGATTTACTATGTCTCCACTATTTCACGAGCCTTTCTTTAACAAGGTGAGGTTTTTTGATACATGTATCAAACTAGGTTCCGTTCCCCGGTTTTACCCGCGTTCCCGAGGGATTTATGTTTTTCCCGGGACAAAACCAATGCTATTCCAAGGTAAGGTATCCATCTATGCCAAGTGCATTTATAATATTGGTAGCATAGTAGGCTACATATACATATAGTGCATTATATCTATCAGCAGTATTGAATTTCATACAAAATACCTAGGTGTTTTCAGCAAAGGTTTTCTCTACTTGAATGTTGATTTAAGGCACTGTATTCGGGTATCATTTAAAAGATAGAAAAGTCAGCATTTGGAAACTTCAATTGAATTTACTGTGGCATTTTTCGTATGCGCCAAAAATGTTAATTAGACAGAACGTAAATTTTGATATGAGAATTGAAATTATTTATTTTTACCACCAGAAATGGCAACAATTTACGTTTTCACATGTAAAATGACAACATCGTCTGCAAGCTGGCTCTTTTAGCTTTGAAACGATATCAAATACAGTGCAAAAATATAATATTAAAGGAGAGAAAATCTTAGCTGAAAACATCTCTTTTGTATGAAATTTCGAGATTGGGCCAAATTCAATGCTGGTGAGAGTATATTACTAGCTTTCATATATGCAAAGAAAATGTTGATCCGTCGCTGCGCAAAGTAGGACAAACCAATAAATACGCTCCCGAATTAAAAGTATTGTGAGTAGAATGGTACGTAATAGTACATTATGAATATTGTGATACATGTGTGCAAAGTTGGTCATTACAGACAAGGCGGCATTAAGAGTTCGTACAAAGCCAGAAAAATATGGCAATGTCAGATGAAACAAACTTATGTCTAATCTTCGCTTGGCATGAGACGGAGATAGCGTGTTTCGCGGAACAAAAATGAACTTAGCGCTTCTTATCTAAATAACTAGTAAAGTATAGAATATTTAAAAAAAATCGTTAGTAGCAGCCCTAGGTGATATGTTAGTGATATTATTTATCGAATTTTTGTCATAATTAGATAAACCATGAACGAATAAAAACGAAAATTCATTATTATTAGAGTATCTTTGTGATTTTTTTCAATCGAGTAATTTTCATATCAGTATGTTTTTGCTCAGTTAGAACCCTCGCGTATATAATGAAAATATCCATACAAACATTTTTTTTCATTTAAATACTATTTACTTGGGTAAATTTCAATTCTAAGGTTGTTATTTTGCTTTAAACGCACTCTTAAGCGCGTGAGCCGCAGGAGAACGCGATGAGGAAGCCGAGAGTGTATTTATCAATGCACACGCATGTTATACGACGTTTTTCAACACACTTGCGAGGAAAAAAACAGACTTAGGTACTATAGTCGATTTTTTGATAATAATCAACACAACACAATAATGAGAATGTTAACGAATAAGGCGCACAATTTTTTGCCCTGCAGCTGCAGCCCTGTGCTGTATGTGCTGTCAAACTGTTTTACCCGTTTAAATTAAGAATGCTTCGTCTACACACATATCACTTGCAGTGAGGTACAAACTTAACTGGGATTATACCTATCATAAAACTGTGCGGTAATGTAATGTAAAAAGCACTAGTGCGTAATAAGCATTATGATACTAAAAACGGTGCAATAAATGTCACATTACGAGCAAGTGTGTTGAAAATATAGTACGCGTAGGTGGTAGGTATATATGATATCTAAAAATGCTTCTTTATTTTTAAAAGATATAAAGCTGTGATAATGAAAAGCGTACACGAGGTTCTTCTGAGGCGCCTACGAGGCCAGCGGAAGTAGGGTAGGCGGCAAAGGCTCCGTAGGCGGAATCAAGGGACACAAGACGCTTTGACACTTAAAGCCTGTTCCAAAAAATCACACGATTTAGTTTTTGCGTAATTTTCTAAGGTCGAGGATGTCCTTTGTATTTTAGTAATAAATAAATCTCAAGACAATTTTCTTGTTGTCGTGTTGTCATTTTCTCTGAATAACCTAATAAAAATTATCAGATTAAGAACCAGAATCAGAATATCAGAATCAAATCTCCACATGAATTTGAAATTATAATATTGTAAGAATAGTAAGATATCCTTGTAGCATGAAAAAGTAAGGATTATATTCCACTTGCCTGCACAATAACACAATTCTCAAATAATCTAAACGCGGCTCCAGCCTAAGGGAGACTGATATGGGACGTTGCTAAGTTCCCCAACAGGCCGCTCCGGGCCGCCTCAGGCGACTTAGCAATTCCAACTTGTGTTCTTTTAATATTTACTCACTGTATAGCTATAATCGCTGTTTCTGGAACAATGCTAAAAAGTTTGAATATTATACTGAAATTGGAAAAATTTGGAAATGTCATAGTGAAGCAGAATCATTAGATGATGATGCTGATTGGGGTAAGCGTAATCGACAGGGAGTTCATCCTTACAAATTGGAATTGGTTTCGAATGTTCAGGTTGTGGAATAAGCTTCCCGCTGTGGTTTTTCAAAGTGAGTATAGCATGGGTTACTTAAAGAGGGATGTGAAGAGATTTTTGTAAACGGCGCATGAGTGACTTACCATTTGGCGGGCCGTATGCTTGTTTTTACTAGTTGTATAAAAACCCTTTTTCCGTTCTGCTTTTTTTTGAATAATAAATCTTAATTATGCCCAAGAGCTACTTCTCTTCCACCATTTAAAATGATAAATGCAAGTGCTTAATTTAAAAGTTAATTGCGTAGCTGCATTAAAGTTAAGGAGAGAATTAATTCACTGACTCACCAATTTTCATTATGGAGCAATGCGAAGTTCTTTCGCGGCCGTCTCGACTCCACAATGGCATACTTGGACCGCTTCCAGTCAGACAATGGACTAAAGGATTCAAGCAGACTGCTCTAGGAATCCTATACCTATAGAGCGCCATTTCAACATCAGATTTCTACTGTACGTACGTATATTATATACTTAGAAAGAAAAGTGCCCTATATGATAATGCGAGGGTTCCTAGCGGTTGCGGGATCCCAAAGTATTTATTGCCCAAAAAGTATTTGCGTTATTAACGTAAAAACAGGAAGAAAAGAAGACGATTATTTTGTATAAAAAACCGTGTAGCAACCAGCCTAGGGCCGTACACGCTCGCATAATTAAACTTTTGTAAACAAACTGTCACAGAAATGCGACGAAAATAGAGAAATATATTTCAATGAGAGCATTTTTAAAGTAATTCCGTAGGATTTGTTTCGGTGGAATCACTTAATAATGCGACGGGCACGACGCGCCGCGACGGGCCGGAGTCGGGAAGTAGGTAAATTCACTACGGTCGGGTCGGGATGTCCCTTCATGGCTTAATTCAGAAAAACCGTGAGATTGCCGGATCTTTATATACTGTTTGCGAATCCGACCGTCGATGTTTCAACCCTTCAAGGCTTTCAGTACCTATAATATAAAAAGTTATTTCGGGTTCCGACCCGACAATTTTTCATGCTTACCGTTGGAACTCGGAAGAGCCGTATTAGCGGCGAGTGGCCCGCAATTTAATGCCTTTGTATTTTTATAATAATAATTGTAGATTTTCAATGACCTTTTTTGCAAAGCGAATACTTTTGTGGCGATTTAAAGTCCACAACGGATTGCAGTTAAAGTTACAAGTCTGAAATCTCATCATTCGAAATCTTTAAGTGTAAGACGAGTATTTTATGATTGAGTACGAAATCAGCATTGCTTTGTCTTCTATAGATTGATACCTGTATAAAAGCGTATAATGGTGCTCAATTCCCTTTTGTAAGCACATTTCAAATCGAACAGAGCAGAGTCGAGTCAATGCTGAATTTCAGTTTCATAGATGGTTTGAGTACAATGAACTATGTACTTTACCTGTGTATTTACATTGCTTATATCAATAGCGTTTTTGTGTAATTATTGAGGACTATCTCCATCATTGGAATACATTTTAGTAAATCTGTCGGGTATTGAGCTTTATTCTACGTAAAATTTTGAAGTTTGTTACTATTACCTGGTCTCGTTGATTTTCTCAAGTGCAATATACTAAAAGATATGTTTTCAAGGATGTTATACTAGGCTTGATAATATCAGTAAATAAAATTCATTGCAATGTTGAAACGCGTAAGTAAAGGGACATAGAGGACTAATCTGGGTAGAACGTGGGTTCACGAGGATTTGCTCCGGAATTTTCCGACAAATGATCGGCCCAGATCCGAAAGTTTCAAATTACGAGTCAACCCCGACATTTAGCTTTAGTTCACTATCATAGGTAAGTAGGTATATTATCTTGTAGTTATGTAGACTAATGGTAAGTAATGACTCGTTCCAATTTTAAATTACTTTTGTTATTGATATTCAACGTCGGGTGTCTATAGGGTGCTTTTAAAAACACGCATAATTGTATAATTGACGTTTCAGGAGTGAGTCAAGAGTTGGAAATGTGCGGAATTATGGACCTACCCACACATAGCAGATTGTTCAAATTAAAACAGCAGCAAAAATCCATTTGCAGCCAGCAAAGTCTAAAATTCGCTGACACGAACTCCGGTCGGGTTTCCCCCTTCACTTCGGACCCTCACCCCCGCCAGCCTGATTACAAAGTTTCAACAGAATGATGTCGAGAAAGATTTTTTAATGAATATTAATTCCTTTCAAGTAAAACAAAGTTTGCTCTTGGCACGAATCAGTAATTGCTTCGTTTTTCGTTTACGTTGAATTTCTTAATCCTCTCTAAGGTTGTCGAAATGCTAATACGACAGAATTGAATGGAGCACCCGAGGCCATTATTTTATTTGTAATATTATCTTGAATTGAAACAAAATCCAGTAATATGCTGGAGCTTTAGTCAATAACGATGGACTAAGAGTGCGCCTGGTCTCACTCCACTCGGCGGAAACAATACATAGTTGGAACTACTCGAAAAAGCCGGTTTGTTCTCATTCAAACCATATCCACGTACACACTTCATAGTTCGTTGATTGTTTGAACCCGAAAACTTTTAGTTCAAAGGTCTAATATCAAAATATATATAAGTGAGAATATGAAATCCCCTTTTCGTTGGTTATGTTTGAGGAGAAAACTTTAATAAATTGCTTAATTTTATTAATTATATCCACCCTTTTCGGAGACAAACGAGTTATACTCAGTTAAGTTCTCGTGGTTACCAAAATCGAATCAAATTATCCCAAGTTTAGACTTTTTTATATTTTGGTCAAATAACCTGAGAAATAATATGGTTTCCAATTTTCAAAAACAGTTCAGCTACTTATCTATAAATAATGAACTACTAAGTACTACATGGGTTTATAAGATACCCCGATACCTTTTCTGACAATATAAGAACTATAGGGGAAAGTAGATTATTGTTTATGGAGAGAAAAATGATGTATCCCATGGGAAATTAAAAAAGATACGAATACAGAACTCAATAATAATATTGTATGTAAGAGTATAAGTACAATACAAAAAGTATCATAATTATTTTACTTGAAGGTTAGAGTTTTGTGTTCGCAACTGTAATTTCTGAAGGCCCTTATCTTTTGAAATGAAAGCAAGAAAGAAAAAAAATTTTAAAATATTAAGCCCGAGGCCGGCTAGCCGTGGTTCGCTCTTAATTAGACACTCAGTATTTTTAATGCTACCCATAATTTATTTTATCCATGTTGCGATTCGTCGGATTTCCCGGATTCGCCCTTTGTTTTTCACTGTTATAATTTGTATCATTAAGAAATTATGCGAATTATTTAGAAATATATGCGCTAGATACTTAATTGCGTTGCTAACATCTGTCTATTTTTTAAAGACATCTCACTATAAGCACATTGACATACGCACGTTTTAGATATTTTCGAAGCTTAAATTATGGCCAGTCGCTTTACAGACCGGTACCGGGTTATAATGTTCCCGGTAGGAAAGCCGCGGCCGTCATACGCGCGTTCCATTTTATTCCAATCCTTTAGGAGTTGTGAATTTCAGAGCTTGTGGAAACCTCAAATTTGAAAAATGATTTTCGGACACTGACGAATGGTAGAAAACTCTGATTGAGGCTTTTGGATTGACACATCAAAACATAGTGCACTTTCTAAAACTGTACATACACTGTACTGTACTGTACTGTACATACATGGATACTTAATTAGGTACAGGTAGGTACATAAATTATCTAAGAACCAAACACCACCATAAATAATGAAGTTATTAACCTGCATCCGTTTATATATCAAGTTATTTTAAAGAACAAAACAACACATCAAATGAAAAAGAAAATAATCATTAAATAAAGCAAGTCCAACCACGGAGGTATGATTAAATCAACCTGGCAACATAAAACTTGGCGAGATAAGATTTCCATTGTGATCGAGATGAAAGCGTGGCGTTCCTGTCCCATGGACACAATGCTTTTCGATGCACAATGCCATACCACATCTCTCATTTGTGAAAACAACGGATTCCAACACTTTTATTGTGCGTTAAATTGGAACAGATGGAAATGGAAGCATTCATAATGAGGTTGACAAAAGGTATGCTTTGTTGTAATATTGTTTTGCTTTGAATTTACATTTCAGAGGTGCTCTATGATGTTGATCTAAGTGTATGTTTGATTTTTTTATTTTAAATAAATGCAATTTATTTTAATGAATGAGTAATAAGTAAGTAACGTAAAATTACAAAGGTAGGTTTTTAGGTTTTGATGCAATTGTAAATAAATAATATCAACAGATGCTTAAACTTTTTGTACACATGAATACATATCAAGCTGGACTTTTACAGTATAAGCAAATTCACATTGTAAAGGATTTCCGTACAATGAGAGGTCAGCCCAAACTCTCTCAATAGCTCACGCATTTTCTCAATTATTTATGTAACTATGACCAAAAATTTCGTTAAACTCGAAAACTACAAAAAATGCGGAACAAACAAAGAAGCCATTGTAATTCATTTCAAAAACCTTCAATTACTTGTAGGTTTTTTCAAAAAGGTAGTCAAGGAGTTTACATCAAAACATTTTATAATAATTCGTTTACAAACAAGAATAAAATTATAGATAGGCATATCTGAAGTTTTGGGAGATGTAGATGATGGTAATTTGGGCATTAGTTCCCACAACGTGGAAGCTGTAATTTTAAGCTAAGGATAGACATAAGCTGATGATGGGATTTCAACAGAACAAAATCATAAAACATAATGCATTTCGGCTCGAAAAGTTCTTTTGAAATACAGGTGCAAAATCTTTATTTTTCTAGCTCTGCACGGATCGAAAAGTGCAAACTGCCGGCTGGCCGAAAATGCGATCTCGTCGCTTCCCGCAGAGCGTTTTGGAAAAAAGGAAAAGAAATAAGGGACTGTGGCACGACTGCCTCATAAAAATTGTAGCGAGCATAGGCCACGGGACGCCGCAGGAAATGTCGAAAAACCCGACGAGCCGCGCCAGACACTGGTCTACTATTCCATTGAAATTTCATCATGTTAAATTTGTAAGGCTCGGACGTCCTTCAGAGGCGTAGATTTACGTTTTGATTGACATAAACAAGATTAAATATATTAGATGGTTTAAGCAAAGTCTAGTAAAACCCAGGTTTTAAGATACTCCCGGCTCTTTTTGTTATACGTTAGAAAGTTGCTTTAAACCATTTCACGTAATAAGTGGGTTTGTCAGGGGTTTGTTCACATAGTTTCCCCGTTATTACCTTCTAATGCTAATGGTGTTACGTACAATATCAAAGCTTGAATAGATGTAGGTTTATTACATCTGAAAGCTCGAAAATTATTCAGACAGAATTATTAACTTCATTTCATTGAAATATATCATTAAAATTTCAGATGTTAGTGCGGGCACAGAGTTAATAATATACTAGCGGGTAACGGCTCACTAATAAATACATTTAGTTATTCATGATTGTAGAATTAACGGGAAGCGGATTTTGGTTCCAGCTAAGATAATTCTATATTGAAGAAGGAATATATTCATAACGGTTATCTACAGCTGCCCGCTATGAAGCCTAGATTTAGGTCATAATCTTGAGAAATGGGAATTTGTAGGTTTGTATAACCTACAAATTACTGTTTCCCATAATGTAAATGGACAGGAATAATTCAAGATATTTTTAAACATTACAAATTTTTTTTTTACTATGTATTGGCCTCGCCTAAAGTGATAAGCATACACTACCTAGAAGGTACTGGCTCTCAAGTGCAGCTGACTGAACACATCGATAGGTGCTTGACGACAGATTTCCGATCAACTTCAGGGTGGTAGTCAGCCCTAAGTAGGGTACCACCATGGTTTCCTCACGATGTTTTTCTTCACCATAAGCTTAAGCTCATTTTAGGATTCAAACCCGGAACCTTCATCTCGGCACCCGAAGTCACTATCACAGAGCTATCATCGCCTGATATAGTAATCCCTTAAATTGACTTATTTCTAAAAAGCCTTCGTCATTATTGTATTGGACTTGACACTCAATACATATTCATATAGACAGCATTCAGCCTTTGCTTCCCCATTGGTTGTCGCGAGGAACGCGTGTCTTATAATAACAATTATTTTCTTTGTATTTTTTTAACCGCGATCCAAAGGATTTAATCGTTTTTCCTAACGGTATCGCTGTACAAAATTATGAAATAATTTCCCTTTTCGAATGAAATCTATAATAAAGGGGAAGAAAGGAATAACTGATGTAATAAGAACCAAATACAACAATCAAGAGACAAGATTAATTTCAGAGATCTATTATTCTTTCATTTCGTTGGAAATATTTGTTGTTTTTCAATCTGTTTCCGCGGTTGATCTTAATTGTTGAAATTGAGCAAAATTACTCGGATTTCTTTAATTTAAAAATAATAAATTGGGAAATTCTTCATATACTGTCATCCAATACGAAACTAAGCAGAGTAAATTATGGAAATCAAAAAGCCTACTACTTTTTATGTTTGTTTTTTTTTTCTCTGACAGAAGGTGGTGTTTCTGGGAACTTTGTCACCCTTACGCTAACAATGCGGTGAGCAAGCGACGTAGGTAAGTACGCCTGAGGGTGCCCCAGGCATGAACGTCGGCTCAGGGCGTTACCGAGGAGTGAGGGACGGACTTTTACGAATTACAACTAATTAGGGATTACTCATCATAGCAGCTCGGGCCGCTTGAACGGGACGAGTCTGGGTGGGACATCGCGACGCGGATCCTCGCCAGCAAGGACGATATCGTTGTGATCGGTTGTGTGTTGTATTTGTGTTGCGAGCTTCGTCATCTGCACTTCTTTTTAAATATAGGTATAAGCTACTTACATAGATTTCACCCCGGCTCAGAAGAAATATAGGTACATATTGTTAATGCACACAAATGTCTGGTTTGGGTGAATCGAACCCACGACCTGTGGCGGGATCTTACCAACCAGCCGTCAATTTATGCGAATGAACATATTTTATTCAATGCAACATTACTAGGCATACTTTGTCGTTGCCTTTTTAATCGGCGGGCTTGTAATTTAGTCGTCATCTTGATCATATTTTTGTTATCGATTTTAACATTTCAAATAATGATAAAATATAATCAAACTGTTTTAAAATGTCTGCAGCTATAGAAACAAGGACAAAAGCCTAAAGCCCTTTCAAATTATTAACAAAAACAGATAAAAACAGTGGTAAAATCGTAAAACAAACAAAAGCCTACAATGCTAATGGTTTTAGATAGCGGCAGGCTCGGTACCGACGCGCGACGTGTAATTTTCCTATTTCCCGACGCGGGTCAGTAAAAACAAATGGTTTTCGACAACAAGCCTACTATAATTATTGCTAGTGTTGTAAACAACTCGAATTTCGGTGACCCAATTTTGAAAACCTTGGCCAGCTATATTCTCGTTACGTCCCTATTCCTACTAGGCCTTGTGTTTAAATGGAATGAAATTATCCCTTCGTAATGGGTGTGTCCTTTATAAATAAGACAAAATGAGAATACTTAGTGCAAGGAATTCTGTGAATATAGATCACCACGGTGCGCGGTTTAACGGACACCTAAGCGTATTTGTATCTTGGGTCATGAAGAAATATATAACTATGAACCTTAATAACTCATTCATAAGACAAATGAAAAGAAAAATATCTTTGAAATACGTGGAATAAATTATTTTACGCTGCGATATTCTTATAGGCAACGCAAGTGGGGTAAACGGATAAATAGGTAATTACTTGGGTAATAAGATGGCAACTAGGATTAATGGCCCCCCCTTGACCGTTGAGGTTGGAAGCCATCGACGAACGTGCATTGGACTGAGCTCGACGCCCACAGATTTATAACCCGTAGGCTCATTACACACGTAATTATGTTTATGGACGTTTCTGTTTCCAACAAGAATGGATTATTACAACATATAAAAAAAAATAGGAGCGTAAATTGAAACGACTTTACAAATAACTAATAATAAGAAATAACCAAACAATAAATTCCATCAATATGTTATGAAGATACTGATATGCATGACGAAAAATCATTAAAGGACTCATAAATAGGGAAAAATAATATAATTAGCTAAAAAATACTTGAATATGTCGCTGTCTGCAATATTTTTAGTTGATGATTATTTTTGATGATATAAGTATAGTTAGTTGATTCTAATACAAAACATATCCGGATCCATTTCGCCCCATCGTAGCGGATAGACTCTGCTTATAGTTTGCACATATTTGTGGGGCAGTTAACTCAACGATCTATCAAATTAACTACATTACATAATAAACTGACTTTATATGACTTAGATCATAAACTTGATTTGTTTTCGTGGCGTGTATTGGGATGCTCGTCTATAACTGCAGACTGACATGAAATCGAGAACACAGAATAGATAATAGTACTCACGTATCGAGAGTTTTAATTTTGTTTGCAGTACGTTATTAAGATTTCTATAGTTTTATTGCATCCACTGGAAAAAGATAACATAGCGAAGGCAAATATGGCAGTTTTATTGTAAACATCGAATCTGCTATTGTAGTTGGAAGAAAATAACAAAATCATGCTGGTAGGAGTCATAGGGAGTCAACGAATAGAGGTCGTAATCACTCGTTCGAAAGCTTAAACCAGCCATTTGAAGTTATATTCCGAGCGAAGCTCAGAGGAGCAAGCACGTCGCGAGATTAATAATGGAGCTATAAACTCCATTACCTACTCTGTAATTAAGTTAAATGGATAAAATTTACCTAAGCGCTGGGGCAAATAATTAATTTTTGCTCAGTAACATTTTATCGGGGAAGTTTTTGACCTTTTAGATTAGTTCGTGTTTACATAATGATGAATTGAAAAGTTCTCAAGAAGTGAATTTTAATATTGTGTGTTATATAGGGAATCCTAACTATTATAAATTCAAAAGTGAGTTTGTTTGTTTGTTACGCCTTCACGCCTCAACTACTCAACGGATCATCATGAAATTTGGCATGCAGATATAGCCTATGGTATGGAGATAGACATAGGCACTTATTTCTTTCTCCATATCTACTTGTATCCTGGGAACGCGGGTGACAGCTAGTTGGAAATAAATGCGAGACATGACGTTGACACTTATGAAAAAAAAAGGTACGGCCAAAGATTTTGAATACAAAAGATAATCTTCGTGAGAATGGGAAATGGTCAATCCATTCATAGTTTTACCAAAAAGCAGGGGGTTTTAATACTAATATATTATCAGCACCATGCAGGAGTAATATTACAAGATCCCCAAGCTGCCTACCTTTTTATGAATTATCTATCATATAAACGTCCATCGGACATTTATTTACTGGATCAAAAATGTCAATGATCGTCTTATTTGCATTGCCCTCACGCTCATACTCATTGCGACATTTTAATTGTTTGGCTGCTCCGATTGGGCTGGCTGCTTGCAAAATGTATTGAAATGGTTCCCTGATTATTATATATAAAAATCAGCTCTCAGAATTTAAGAAAAATACGTAATTTACAAAACATACCTTTCATATCCTGTAAATTGGCCGTCGGGAACTCGGGACAAGCTAGCAGGTAAACAGTATGCATACGTTTGAAGTATGTACTAACACTAGGTACTCAATTCTATACATTTTGTCCATCAGAAAATAAGGAAGTTCTGGCGGCCCTGGGATCTGGGTAAATATTCCACATTCAAAATAGAGTAAGCCTGGACAGTCGTTTAATTATTTCCAATGGTAATTAATTTAAGTTTTTGGATTGTAAAATACTTAGGCACCAAACATCAACAACATTCCAACTTCTCTAAACAATTTTGCTTTTTGTACAAATCCTACTATAATTTTTACCAAAAGTATTTCTTTGCCGATGAAAATGGGGCAAAAGCTACTTATAACTAAACTGGATCATGTGTTTTTTCTACTCGCAAAGATGTAGTATTACTAGTTTGTATATACTAGGTATCAACCTTTTTTTGGCTGGCAATTGGATGGGATAGGATCACGGAATAAGTATCACGACATAGTCATGTTTTGTCATTTACATAATCACTGAGTTCCACTTGCCAGCAGGTAATTTGGTTATTTAGAACATCTACTGGCTCGTTGGAAACCTATAGTGAGAACAATTTCGAAACGTTTTGGGGTCTTGTTTGTAATTGAATTTGATTGTTGACTGTACCTACACGAGTTTGATGACAGCTAGTTACCTGAAACAAAAAAAAAAACAATAAGTGACAAGTACTTTTTTCATGGTATAAATTCTGTCTAAAATTCAATCTGGGGTAATATGGCCTAATAAGCTGTTCTAACTAAGTAGAGTCAAAGCATTTATTTAATTTAGGCTTAAGAAGAGTTTTTACGTACATTATATTAAACATGTAAAATACCTTCTAAAATCTAAAATTTCTTTCAATTATCTAGCCCAGTGATTCCCAAAGTGATTGGACCGCGACTCACCTAACACAAAGTTCCGAATTCGGGTCTCACCTCGTGGTTTTCATGAAGGAAAAAGAGGCTTAACTATATGAAGGACTTTTCGGGGCCCACCCAATATATAACTATATGAATGTAGGACTTCAGGGCCCTCTCAATATTTACTCGCGACCTACCAGTGAGTCGCTATGGATTTTATAACTCAGAAACTCGATCCGAAAATGCACTTCTGCAGTATTCTCAAACCATAATTAACATTCGAAGCAAGCGTAACTGATACACCAAAACTATACTAAACTAAAAATACATTCAACCCATTGAATTATTACGCTATTCAACCAGATCAGGCTACCCATGCGCAGGTCATTATACCCGCGAAACAGGTTCTCTAGTTTATATTGTATCTTTTATGGAAATAAAAAGCCGATTCACGGAGATTATTATTAGTTTGGAACACTGATATTTGACCTTGAACGTGTATTCAACCTCCTTCATAAACATTAATGGTTGGAGCAAGATGGATCATAACCGTCTATGCCCTTGCGGCTAGACTACTCGAATTTTATAGCTAGGGTTGTCGGTTATCTATCAATATATTCGGTTATAGCTTGTATTAAACCAATATATTGTGGTACGTCAGTTTGGTTCATTAAAGGCTATGTTAGATATATCAGTTTGTAATTTCAGATGGGTTTTATTAATTGAGGTAATATGGTTGAATGTTCAAAAATTGAGTAGGCTGCTATTTTACTTCAACATGACTTCAGCTGACATCATAATATGGATGACTATAAAGTTGTTATTATTTAATTAGTTCGCCAAAATACAGGCAAAGGATCAGAGCCATACAGCCTTGTCTTATTTTTCAAGTCCCTTTTATAAAGTCTTGTTTAAAAGTGCTGAGTGACAGTTTATTGAAAATATCTCTATCTTGGCGATTGACCTAGTATTTCTAACTTAATTAATTGACTCGCAGTTGCTGGAATTAACTTTTTTTCATGTGTTATAGAACCCGCATCTGCAAGCGGGTTAAACGCGAGTGATTTTCTACAAATTATTACAATGATATGAAAGAAAAAAACCCGTCGGAGGTTTATATAGCGCTCTGAGGACTCGGACAATATTTTCCGTGAAAAATGCCACGGACGGAATAGTTCACTGGTTCGAAAATGTCGGAAACTAGGTTAAAAAAATGTTGCGAGCAATTTAAACAAATAAATTGCCCGGTCAAGTGTTGCGTGCTTAATGAATTCGTTTCCAATTACAAGCGACAAAACCTTAAGTTATTTCATTCCAATTTTCAAATTGGCAGTTATCCAAATAATAATTTTCTATGGTTGAATTTTATGTATAGGTATCAACTAGTTTCCCTTATATTAACATTTCTATTTTCTGGCAGTTGCTTTATTCAGTTATAAACTTATGTTTTTAGGGTTCCGTACCTCAAAAGAAAAGAAAACGGAACCCTTATAGGATCACTTTGTTGTCCGTCTGTCTGTCTGTCCGTCTGTCAAGACCCTATTTCTCAGGAACGCGTGGAGGTAACAAGCTGACATTAATGTCAAATACTCAGGTCTGCAATCCCTTGGAGCAATGATACGGCCGTTTATGCCGTATTTATGAATATTTTGTATTGCATCCATAGGCTATAGTCCATAGGCTACAGTAACCGCTTACCATCAAGCGGGCCGTATGCTTATTTGCAACCATAGTTTAATAAAAAAAACTCCAAGACCCGATTCCCATGATGTTCGAACTATTTACATACCTACAAGTCTGTACGGAACACTCGGCGCGCGAGTCCGACTCGCACTTGGCCAGATTTAATTTCCAGATATTGTTTTGACAGTTGATCTTTTATTATTTGTCTGTTTTCTGTTGCCAAAATACAAAAACTGCAATAAATTTTTCAGTACAACCTTATCTACCTATCAATTACACAAACTGTCGGCGGATATCTTAATCGTTTGGCTTGCGGTTAAAAATATAACAATGACATCAATTGTTATAGTAGGACGCGCGTCCCTCGCGAGATCCAACGGGTTAATTCCGTGTTGATTATAGGTACTAGTAGTTATATTCCCGCCATGTTCACGAAGGTTGATATATTATTAAATAGACCATGAATGAATTAAAAAACTATAGTAAAAGTAGATCTTTGCTTGAAATTAGTTATTACCTATGATGCATATTGGTAAGTATACAACCCTACACATTAGTTTATTTGACAGCCCTATTAGGTCACGTCAAATTATCCATTGAAGCAACATAAATCTCGTAGCTTATCGCATTAGTCCCCACGTCCGAACTATTACAAGGTGCCGTCGGAAGGTGCGTGCAGGGCTGCCTCAACAGATTTATGCGCCACTAACGTGCCCAAAAATAATTGGATCGCGGTCGAAAAATAAATTGCCGACCACGTCCCTCTTTGCGCCTCTACCGACCACTAGGCATAACCCCAACAATTTGTTTTTGAGGAATTCTCAATTAAGGGATGCTATGCGGCTCTGCCTATTTTAGTTTTGAAAATGTATTCTACAAAGTGTGTAAGCATTCCTTTTCATATTTTAGATGGATGCATATAATGTCAAACCACTCTCCCACTAACAAAATTGTTCTATCATGCCTTGCGTAACTAACTGTATTGTGTTGCACTTATAGAAAGCTGTAGTAACTCTAATAAGCCAAATGTTTCCTGCACAGGCCTTTCTATTTCCATCTTACCCTGCCTAAGCAAACCATTAATAAAATTAGAGGGTAAAGCGAAAGTAGTTCTCGGGTATAAATACAATCTTGTACATAAATCAAGGGAGGTAATACATTTATACTGATGATAAAGCAGCTCCACAATGCCTCCAACTCGGCAATGGGCACCGCACAATCCAATTTAGTTAAAAGCAAATACAAACGTCCATCAATGTTCAACTGCAATTCTATTTCGGCATGCATATTATTTATTTATATCTCTTCCAACTGCTATCTAATTCAATCTATGTTGTCCGTTATTCTGCATAAAATTTAAATAAAAGTGGAACAGTTCAGAGCACCATATTTTGTGAATGAATATTTCATACGGTGCCATTGTCACAATAACTAGAATAGTTTTTAAATATGAAACAGATTTATACACTGAAAATACAACAGAATTTCCAATTCTAACTATCTGGTCGATCGTTATCCATCTATTGTGCTAGACTCGTTCAACGAACTATCCTGAATCCAAAACGGCAAATGGAACATCGTAATATGCAGGCTTTGTAAGAAATGATGAATCAAACATGATTATGTACATAGTTATTTCTAATCTAAATATTTTATTACATAATATTATTTAGACGGTATTTGAGAGCCTCTCGAACGTAGACCGGAGCTTTATGGATCATACGAAGGAGAAAATTTATTACATCGTCATTCGACTAAATTCCTTCCACAATGTTGCAGACTAAGGGGAAATGAGGGTTGGCAGATGTTACTGTGTATAAAAAATGTTGAATATTAGGTCGTAAAGATGACAGTTATTAAATCTATAGACATTGTTACGGCCAAGCGGTTATGACCCTGATAAAAGGCAAAAATAGTTATACAGTATAATTTTGTATTTAGTCAACAAGTTAGAATATTAGCACTCAGCAATGTGAACTGTAACCAAGACCCAACTCTGTAAATAGCGAAAAAAATTTGGGTTGTTCAGAGCTGCAGCTGCAGTTTATCGCAATTTTAGAGTTGGCCCCATAGTTGTTCTTGTTATTTTTTTTTATGATGGTGACTACTTTCTTTGCTGCCAGTTTGTCAATTCAATAGAAAATCATTCTGTATAGCTATGATAATATTGATCAGGCTCACTTGTTGGCTGGTATTTGATGAAATTCCCCGAAGAGATCTGGATTGGAATAGAATCCCTAAGGTGAGCGATTCGAATAGACTTCCAGTAGTGAAGCTTAGAAAATTGATGAGAATGCAGCGGAGCGTGCTATCACTGACCGACGTGATAGGATATCTAATGTATGGTGTCTACAGAATAATAGAATTAGCTCTAAACTTAATGAACACTCCTATTAACATCAGAGTACTATAAATCATTCAAGAGGTTGTAATGACATCAAAAAGTGGCATAGTCGCATACACAAAAAAATCACAGAATGTATGTAGAAAATAGAATAAGCCACTTGACTATGGTCGCCTCTGCAAAGGTTTTGGACGAAGGGTGGGCGTTAAAATTAAGTCAGACAGATATGTGACACGATGACAAGGGTCGAGGGAAAGGGAAGCATTGTGCTTATGCTGCCTTTGCTTATACTGCTGAAATATCCTTAGCTATTTATCTCTTGTCCAAAAATGGTTGATTTCAAAACATAGAGATTTAAAGGTATAACGAATTATTCAGATTTAATTAAGGAAAAGCTTTTTTTTATCAAAGTGAAATTTGATAGACTCAAGTTAATCAGAAAAATAATCTCAATCTGCAAGTTGATTCGTTTAAAAATGATAGGAGTACTATTTTGGGACGATTCAATTTCTTCTTTGTTTATCTCAAACGACGCGATAGGGTTGTTCACCTCATTGAATTGGTTCAATATTGAAGTGAATTTATATAAATAAAACTTGAATGTAGAATCTATCTTTTTAGAATGAAAAGAAAGCGAGTAATCTTTATAAAAATATCTAGTCTTCTCTTCTAGAGAACATGTATTCGCTGATGCAGGTATTACTGCTTACCTTTAAAAAATACAAACGCTTTTTATATTATTTTTAGAGAGGTAAATCGAAGGGGATTCAGCGAAACCGAATCTGATTTAGGGGATCAGAGACGCATAGAGTAAGACAAAAATGGATAAGTGAAGTTACAAGTTACAACACGCATGTTTAAAAGGGTTTCTGCAAAGGGAAAGGTTAAAGAAATAACAAAAGTTAGCGGTTTATTCCACTAAATTCAACGAGGTTGTTCCGTTCAGCTCACAGTTGTTATTTCTTTGCCAAAAAATCGTCGGGACTATCCGCGACGAGTCGAGGACTTCAAAGGGATTCTCCAAGTCAAACGTACGCCTGTCGTGTTTATCGAATAATACAAAGGTAAGAAAATCCATTAGACTCCAAACTAATAAAAACTTTACGTGATGGTGACTTTATGGGCTACGTACTATTACATGTAAGTTATAATACATTTAAAAACATTATAAAACTATTTTACTAGTTCGACAGAAGCATAACTTTGAGGCTACCTTCAAAAACTGCAGACTATGATAATATACACAACACATACACAACATATATACAAACACGCATTGTTATGGAGTTATTTGGAAGTATGGACTTTGTATTTTCTTTTATTTTATTTTTTTTGTTTTTTAATATTTTTATTTTTTATGGTTAGATTAACTATTTTTAATGACTCGTTTTTTTTTTCTCACTATATCAATTTATCTCGGCGAACAACTTAGTCCGAACAAAGGGGTAGGCTGAAAAACAGCTTAGCTTGCATATTGTAAATGTGTAAGCTACATTCGCTGAGCCTACCCTATTGCCATATATTATATATTATTTTGTACCTAATTTTAAGCTTATTTGTAACCTATCTTGTGGCAATAAATCAATTCTTATTCTTATTATGTACTTGTGTATTTGATTTTATGAGCTCAGTCTATAATAGGCTATCGCAGCGAGAAAATTAAGTGGTTCAAGATTTTAAAGCCCGCTTTACGGCTACGACGACGGTTAGCTTTATTGCGTTTTTACACGTAAACAATGTATTGCAAAAGGGGTTGTGGGTGAAAGTTCGATTCTTTGAAAATGTCCCAAAAGCAAAGGAAAGTCGTAACGGCAGGATTAGTGACGATAAACTGCGCTACATTACAGCCGCGTGAGGGCAAAAGTCACACGATTTAGATGAGAAATGGGTAATATGCCATACCGCACTTTACGTATGTTACGTCGGCATGTGGCCCTCCACTGCGACAGCACATAGTTTACTATTACTTATTCCTTTATTCTCCACATTTCCACAACAAAAACAAAAGCGTTTTATAGATACTATGAGGGTTAATAAGTAAATGTAATAAATTATACATGTTGTGGAAATGGCTCGAGCTCTAACCGGCGCACTGGTGCAAAACTGCAAGCAACATCATTATTGTAGTAGATTGGCATCATTTCAAAGATTCACTTTGGTCGGTTTGCTAAGTAAGTATACCATCAATAGCTCATACACATACCAAGTGAAGAATATTCCTCATATTTGAAACATCATTATTTATGAAGGTTATTTATCAAAGCAACAGCAGATACATGTTTAACAGTGAGTAGGGGGTGGTAGACCATGTGGCGGACAGTAAATATATCAGTCTGACAAGGGCATTCATCTTGAGGATGGAGAACGCCCAACCTTTAAACGATTTACGAGGGGCAATGGGCGCCGCTGGTAAACACCACTGAATCGAGTTCAGACCGATAAATAACACCATTTCTTTTAATCGTTCCCACATTTCGCTCGTAAAAGCTTGCATAATTTTCACGTACCTAGTTAGTATATAAATGCAACACATGCGGTCAGAAAATGCAAATCGCCCCAGTTCCGAGCATCAGTTTGTAAATGTAAATTGAACGGTCAAACTCTGCAAAGATTCATGAATTAAGCATACCCCTTAAAACTTCCACATTTAAGAGGGTACGTAAACAGGATCGGCTGGATGTTCTAATTTAATTTGCAATCTGAAGAGCCGACCTTTGTTGTCAAGTGACGAACGGGTAACGTTGTTCGGGCCCGCTCGTGGGTTTACGACGTGTGGTTCTTTGTTTAAACATCGTAAATTGGAGGTTATTAATGAGAGCGCATAGAAAGGCCTCCAGTAATTGGGGACACAATAAAATTATTTGCGGGTACAAATATGACATTCCATTATCAATCGCGCTCATGAAAAACAAATTCTCGTAAAATAATAGAAATAATTAAAGCTATGATTTGAGTAAATCACTACTTATAAACTTATATGCCTACTTATTCTCAAGACAAAACATTTTATATTATGAAAAACAACTTCGATCTAGTATTGAATATCGGATAAAGCAAAAGGCCGGTCATTGTTATTCGGATGAAATATGGGTGAAGTCGCTATTCGGCGGGTATTGTCTGGTGGGACAAAGCGGGAGGCGCCATCTCCGAAGCGGACGAACTTCTTCCGAGATACAAAATTTAATTTCTGTGATTCTGTGCTTATTTCTTTCTCGAATACGGACGCTTTTGTCGTAGATGCCCTTTATATGCTTTTTGTTGAATTCCAGTCGATGGAGACGCGATATTGTGTAGCATTTGTACGAAATGACAGCGCATCTGCAGTGTTTCTGAACTGTCGCAGCCTCGAGTGAAATATAAAGCGAATTTGTTGAGGTGAAGTGTGCAATATTGTGATGGTTCCAATTTCTCGTTCACGTTATTATTGTAAGATCTTGTCATGGAAACACTCAGCTTTTTTATTTTTAGTTGCTTTGTCGTCAAAGGCTCCGGCGACGCTAATATAATGTGATGGGGCTTGTAATCGTTTCGTTTCTTTCTCTGTCAGCTTTGGTTTTTCTGTGTTCCGAGAACTAATAATGCTATGCTATGATCCTATAGCTATTTGTTTGCTTTACGTTAAGTAAAAGATTTAAGAGCTAAGATTGAATAATAAATTCAATTAAATAAGATTACCGATATACCTGAGTACAAAACATAGGTATATGTTTGCTTCCCTTAAAGAATAGTGATACGTAAAAGCTACAATTGAGCCCTCATTGCATTTTCGAAAAGGTACAGTTTTGCTAGTTAGGTATATCCTTCTACTTTGCGTGTTTATATCTTTGACCATATCATCACTAACCACGTTAAGTTGGTGCTTAAAATAAGAAGAAAAGTTAAGATCCAAAATGTTCATTGCTTTTTAAATGAGTACCTATGTTCATGGTCAAGAATAACTTGACATGAACATTGGAATAATCGTAGTAGGTACAAAATTAAACTGTGCTACATCTTTAAGTACTCTGTAGCCAAGTAAAGAGATGACAATTCTTATAAAAATAAGTACACCATATTTCTAAGACTAAATCTAAGCATTCACTTCAGTAAGGTTGATAATGATGCATTCAAAGCATGGCTTTCAAAGATTGTAATTAGCGTAAAACAAGGCGGTCGGGTTTGATCTGCCGGTACCTACATTTCAATCTCATTTGCAATCAACAGATATTTGCTAAGGGACCAGGGGACATTGACGAACCCACTCGAGGGTGAACCCGGTTGTAAAAGCAAATCTTCACCGAGCTAATATTTTCAAAAGGCTTTCAGTGAGAACAATGGCTCTTGGGCAATTGAATGCTTGGAGTTCCGATGTCCTTTTAAAAATTGCAAGCCTTCTCTTGAGCTGCCATTCATGGTAGCACTCTTAGTTCTTCTTATATAAAAAGGTAAAATGTAAGGCTTTTAAGACGTAATTAACAAAAAATTACTTTGTTAAGAAAGTTTTAACCTTTAACTATATCTAATTCATATTATATTCTTAATCTCAAATCATCATTTCCAACTGTAACTTTTCCTTACCTATTTAAAGTCTATCTTCTTGAAATACTATTCATTATTGATATCATTATAGATTTCATTGCAGTAGTATTAGGTACACATCAAATGTAAATTATCGACTAGTCAAGAACTATGAATCACTATATGAGCACCTACGTACAGTATAAAGTCCTCAATATTTGATATTTGTGCATTCAGCTATACTTCCTGTTGAAACAATTCTATTTACTATCGTGGAACATTCGAGTCTGGCTCCTCGCGGGTGCACTGAATTTAACTTGACACAGGATTGGATGCATAAAATTTATTGCATCAGTGACTGTAAATCAACAGTGCTATGTTAGGTGAATTTAAGTTTAGTGTAGGAATAAAGTCTATTTAGACTTGGATCGATTTCAGTTTATTTTAGGATTTTAGTTTGGAGTTTAATATTTATACATCTATCAAGACTTTATCTTCATCGGTTTAATATCCAACTATTACTAAGCCTCGATTTAAGTAACGGAAAATCTCTTCCATCACAAAAAGGTCATACATTAGGTAGTTTAAATAAAATTGGTACCTAAAGTCTTATTGAAATTAAGTTTATATCACGCAATTTTATTGTTAGATACTGATTGTAAGTTATGTTCGCTACTGTCTTAAGTTCTGTTAATTTCTTAAATTTATTATGAAGGTAAAAACGTGATGAAATTAATTTAAATGATCCCAGCGCAATTTCTAGTCGTAGAGCGCTCATACCTACCACGTTTTACAGCTATCCTAGTTATAATGTGTTTATTTTGGTTATCTCTATGCTAAATGGGCTCGCTTGATAAGCCATTAACTTGGTATTATTAACTTGTTTAATGCCAGCCATGAAGTTAAGGGCCACCCAAAATGGTTCAAACTTAACTCATTAGATTTGAAACTTTTAGACCCATTAACATTTATCTAATTGTTCTAAACAAACATTTGTCCGTTTATATTACCTCTATTTGCTTATAAAAGGGAATAATTTCTTGTAATTGTAGTGTAGGGGATATTCAAGATAGGTAGCTTTTAGGTAGTTAGATGTAGTATAAGTAGACTGTATTTCGGAACTTCGAAATACCGATTGACTGTAGTGCGAATGTAGGTAGCAGCTAAATTCACATGTTCCTAATGCTTCGTGATTTCTAAGCCCAAAAACAAGTTTGAAATAAAATGAGTCACAACATATTATTAATTTAGTAATTAATCTTTTTTCTACCTGAGCAGTTTTAAGACAACAATACATAAATTTATAAAAAAGGTATAAGTATACTCATATGCTCCTGGATTGACCGTAACAAAAAAGTTTTTTTTTTTATGTTAAATGTGCTTGCCTTTGACCTTCGATTGACCCCATGAGGAGTTATGACGAGGCCGAGGATGTAGCACGCTTACTCAGAAAAAGCCTATTCACTCTGGCCTTGAATACATCTAGGTTATAGGTGTCGGGAAACACAGACCCCGGAAGAGAGATCCACTCCTTTGCTGTTCAAACAAATGAATGAAATTGAATGAAATGATACAAAATAATAGATAAGACTCACGCTAGGCTAGCCTAATAATGATCTATCATAACTTAAATCAAACGGAAAGTTTAAAACTATACTGTGTACGGACACGACACAGTTTGAAAATACGAACACTATTAAAATTATGGAGAGTTGTTTAGAAAGTTACATTTCATGAAAACTATATAAAATTTACAGGTTTTTTTTATGTCGGTCGTATAATAAGTTCGTTATTACTTGTCAGCTTTGGAATTGTTGCGAATGGTATGGTACTGCTGAATTCGCAGACAAACTAAACACGACCCGTGTTGCGATCTAAGTACACTCTCATTTAATTTTCAGAAAAGGGAAAAGGGTGGATTGAGTCCCTAAATGTTTTCCACGTCCCTACCTATTTACAAGTCGCTATTTACTGGAGGTTTAAACGAGATTCCCTGCTATTCGGATTCAATTTACCGTCAAAATGGACGTTAGGGCTCATTTGGTATCGAATTCCCAGGTCGATGTATAGATTCTGCTGCCAATACCTCCTTGCCCATAATGTCTGTGTATTGTAGCTCGCCGCCCGCCGCTGTATATCCACCCACAGTAATCTTCACACAAGGGCATAGAAAACCGTGAATCGAGTTTTCTTATATTATTTTTAGAACCTAAAAACCCTTTACGATATTAATAACGTCATTTATAATTTTCTCGCATAACCTAAGAAGCGATCTAATGGAGCACAAAACGGCTTTGTAAGGACATATTACCAAAAAACTAAAGCGTTGTACAAAAGTATAAATTCTATATAAAATTGAAGCCAAAGATTATCACTGCTACCGGCCACTACCCATTCCACCTTATTCAGTAATCACTAGTGCCACGAATGCTTCACTTCCTGCCGAGCCCTGCCCACTGATAACAAACAACTTCACTTGATAGTATACCGTTTAAGTCACGCAACACTCAACTAGGGCGGCTTGCGTTCTTTATTCATAGAGAGTGTCTGAAAATCTAAGCTTTTACCACAAACAAGCAAGCTTCATACATATTAATGTTTTATCTACATTACCTAACACGTCGGGAGTAATACTTGGTTTAATGTATTTGAGAGAAATTTGCTCTCACCTGTGGAAATTTTGACAGTCTCGTAGCTACACTTTGTGAATACTGAGTGATTCTTCGAAGTGACACATTACGTTTGATACATGTTGTTATCTGTAAATATGCTTTGTGTAGTGGCTGTAAAAATATTCTTGATATTCAGCGCGAAGTACCGACTCGTATATAATTTCCTCTATAAAAGGATTATAGAAGAGAGTTGTTTTATGATTTTTTATGCTCAATATAATGAAGTATTGGCAAATTCAAGACATAAATCAAATGCTGTCATCATTTCACCATAATTTTGAAAATATTTAATTGTTGAGATTCAATTTAATTGAGCAGTCTAATTCGCATAAATAATTCTTAATCGAATAAATCTAACCTTTCACATCTACGACACTGAAATCCAATTTCATATTTTAAGAACTCTCACTGAATATTTTGTGTGGTCTATCAAGAGCGGCTCTACATTCTATGTAGGTTAAGAGGTTAAACTTAACTTGCCAGACGAACTGCCACAAAGTTGGTTGATAAATCATAACTGTATTTGATTGCAAGTTCCAAGAGAGATGTTCAAGGAGTGAAACTGTCAGACAATGAATATCTAAGTCAGTTCTGTCCGTTACTCTACTGTACAATGTACCTCTATTTACAGATTCCGAATTTCGTAGCCTAATTAATAATGATACATGAATAATTAAATGTTTGTACATTAAATAGATTGCGAAGCTAGAAGCTTTCTTAAGTTCTTCCTTGAAGCTTTGAATGCTTATGAAATGATTCCGAAGATTGCCAGTGTTTATGTAATGTGTATTACAAATAAAAATATTATACAGTTCAAAATATAAACTACAAACCTACAGTTTTGTACTTTGACAAATTTACGGAATGTAGCGCGCTGTTGGAGTTTCTTGGAATGTATCCAAATCTGGTTTGTCTATACTTTAATGAGGGGATATGTTCATGAAGTATATGAAATTGTTGTATACAAATAACCTGATTTGGGAAATTGGACAGAAAATAGCGTGTACATAGTTGACTGACTCATCAACGAAAAGGACAATACCACTGGAAACTCATTCCTTTCGTGTATAAAGTAGGGGATGAAAAGCTACAAAAAATCTTTTTAATTCTTGCTTACATTTTGAAATGCATATATCCTGTTTTTAGTTTCAATAGAATCGGCTCTGCGGTAATGCAGGCCTGCAGGGCCCTCACTTAGAAACCCGATTGGACTAGACTTCTGTCTTAATATTATATGGGCCAGAAAGGCCAAAAATAGAGATAAAGAATGATATAGAAATCTATGAATAGAATAGAATATCAATATGAAATCTTTAGAGGAGGCTTGTCTATAGACAAGTTGAAGATTTAAACGGGTTGCCGGTTGAATTTAACAAAAAGTATTTAACTTAAAATTATGTTTATATTAATTTTTATTATTACAATAAGAAGTATCATCATATTAGGTTTAGTATCTAGATTAAGGGATTGCTTACTCGTTAAATATTTTCTTCAGCAGTAAAGGCTTATTTATTTATTATTATTATTATATATGATGGTATGATTTACATACAGGATTTATAATATAACATGATGTTGATTATAATGTTCTTTTTCCATTGCTCTTTATATTGTCATACTTGGTTGTGAAGATCTGTTTGTTAGTCATACAGTTGAAGCAAGAGACAAGTACATATTGGGATTACAATTTTTGTGTTGTGATTTGGAAACATTTCATTTCGCAATGTGCGTTTTCGCACAAAAACGAAACTTTATCCGGTCCAATCGGGCAGTGTCATTCCACAGTAGAGTAGGTTCAAGAAATGTTGCCAACTGTAACGCATGAGCTGGAAGAGCTGGAGCATTCCACTTTTAAAGCGTCACATACAAGCCGGATTTATGCCGATCCAGTAATTGGATGGCATATTTTAGAAGGCTCTGCGAGCTCACTTTGAAAGGTAAATCTGCTATCTAAAAGGTAAAACCGTTGATATATTATTTTTTTATTGACTAATGTGTCTCACTCTTTATCTTACACTATTTGAAGGGATTTGTCTCCAAGTTTTATTCACTTATTACATAATATTGTTCACTGATTTTTTCTATAAATTCGAGAAATCAATTTTTGCTCTGATTTTCTGAGGTAGACACTTTACTTGTAAACTAACTCCCCCTTTAAAAAAAACATGGTTCAAAGAAAACCCAGGTTTTAAAATCCCGTCGTCTTTTTTGTTATATGATGTTGGAAAGTGACTGAGTGACTTGTTTTACTAAACTTTTTAAATCATCTTTTGTAATAAGGGGGCATTGAGCTATTATTACTACGTATAGAGAAGTTATCATAAGCAAAGGCTATGTCCCATTTTTTTAGAGTCAACTATAGTTCTCTTAGCGCTGAAACAATATTAGTCGTCTAAGCAGAGAGTAGAAACACGTAGCGCTATCATAACGCTTTTAGGAGTATTTTTCTCGCAAGCACCATGATTTTCACGGCGCTTAGGCGTTTCGTTCATCGTTCTACAACAAAAAGTGTGGCCGAATGGCCTCATTTTAACGGAACATAGTTGTGATATGTGGCGTCTTCTCTATAGTACGTAGTAATAATAGCTCAATGTAAGGGGGACTGAGTTTTACCTAATGCAAGTATAACTTCACGTCTTTCACCAACTTTGTTGAAGTTTTGTCCCAGTTGTGTGAAAATGCTATATTGACACTTAGCGAGCGACCTCTCTTGCAGTTTGTAGACAATGTGTGCGACAATCAGGCAGTGGTTCGCAAACACATCGCAGGCGCCGCGCCAACGCAAACATCGCCCTACCCGGGTCAATTAACCGACACACGGCCTGAGCTTCATGCAATGGGCCACTGGCCGGGCCAGTTACTCGACCACAGTAGACGGAAATAGATATTACACTTGCAACTGGTCGCGCTACTTAGAGTTTTTGAGACTGCAATTATATCATAACCACAATAGTTTTCATTATAATTTGTCAAGCAGCAAGAAAGTTGTAGAAAAAGAAAAAATACTTTTCCTAAAAATGTTCACTGAGTTTCCATTGCCTTGCAGCTGAATTGTTAAATCCTAGACTTTCTCTTCTCTATGTAGCCGTATTACTAAGTCTGAGATTTGCAAATTAAAATTGAATGCTTCAAATTAAATAAACGAGAACACACTGTGCAATCTCATCATGGTCACACTGACCATGATGAGATTGCGGTCAAACACAGGCCTACACACAGTTAAAGAAAAACATATGAAGAATTTACTAAATAAATCGATATATTTACGTAACCGCTTCTTTTGCTGTCTATAATTTAGCAATTCCAAACAGTTTTGATTACCAATGTTTTGGCTAAAGCAAATACAACCAACATTTCACGTACGAATGAAACCTTATTCTATTTTTTTTTACAAGCTTTTATTTAACTTGCAATGTATTTATTTATGTTTGTTCGGGTTGAATCTTGCAGGTTGAATTTCACCCACTTCCAGTGGTCGGATTGACTTGATATTTGGTATACATTAGTATATTGGATGACAATGCAAGTACAGTCAACAAAAAGTACAGCCACACAAAAAAAACTTGTATAAAATATGTTTTTTTTAACAAAGAACTTATTTGTCTAAAAAGATATCACCTCATCTTTAATACGATCCTCATCATAGAATAAAGAAAAAGCTGAGTTGTATAAAATTATATCCACAAAAGAGTCACAAATAGTGTTATTGAAGTTTCTGACAAGAGCACGTCTGGCTCAAAATACCCTCGTTTGTCGACTCAGCTCTACTAAGTTTAAGTAATTTCCTCCGAAAACTTAAGTGTCACTTTCCTCTATTTTCTTTGCAGGATTTGAAAGTGTTGTTTTAAGTGTCGTAACGTTAGAAACAAGATTTTGTCTTTTGGGAAAGCATTCTTAAGTTGAATTATTGGATTTTGTTAGTTTATTGAAAAGCATACAAACTATTTTCATATCCTACATTATCAAATATCAAATTATGGCTTGTTTCTTTCTCTTAACCGACAAAAAACTTGTTCAAACAAAATACTTCGGCAATAAAAAAATTGCTGAATCTAGTGCAATATAATGTTTATCTGGGGGCACGGAAGTGCCCCCCGCCAAGACAGCCAAGCGAAGCGAAAGGGCACTACCTACCTTTTCTCGAAGCGCTTCGTCGTTTTTTTGAACCCTCATATCTTGGGTTTAGATTATACCAGATAAACAAAATTCTCAGGATATAATGTCAATAGTGAACTTATTAAATATATTAAGTTTCAATAACATAGCTCTTATACTTTAGATTTTATTGATATCTAAAAAACCCCGATTTCGTCACTGACTCACTGATGATCATCAAAACTCATAGGGTACTTCCTGAAGTCTTTCGCTACCATCACATGGGAGTAAGGTGAAAAATGTTCATTACTTTTTTGTTATTCAATAGTTCTTGTAGTAGTGGAACGGCCAAGCCACATATTTTGTAGAGTTTGTGAAGTTAGGGCTTGTAGAGTAAGTGCATGTAGAGTTATAAGCTTGGCTCTACATGAGATCTGATAACTTTTTGATGTCTTGGTGGCAACATTTTACATAGAAATGTTTTTGGTGGGATTTAATGTTCTGCGCCCCGAGTGTAAAGAATTGACGTTAGTTAACTCTTACTAATGCGTTTACGTTTATGTCACTTATTCTCTATAGAAATTTGCACAGCGCCTCTAGCGGAATACTCATGGTACTAATTTCTTCCATACTTTATAGTTAACGCAAACGCATTAGTAAGCGTTTATTAACGTCAATTCCTCGTCAACTCGGAGTACTGGTAATTAGTTAAATCACTTCCTACTAATCTCTATATATAAATATGAATCCCTGTTTACCTTGGTCACGCCATAACTTGATAACAACGAAATTGGCATTTATTATACGTATTTTAATCTTTGAAACTATGTACGCGCACTTCGTTTCAAGGCATTTAGACCATACCCGTGCTCACGGACCGTACACTACAGATCGCTCACTATATATTTCTATTACAGTATTCTAACTCTATGCCGATATACCTTTAAATGGAGTAACTTAAAACATCTAAAGTTGGTACACACCTTTATTTTCAGTAAGGTTCACAAGAAATAATTTATAAATAATAAATGTGGAACTAAGTAGTAGTCGCTGAATTATTAATAATATCAAGTCAATTTGTCCGGGTTCCGTTTATTTTTTCGATTCCGTTACTAAAGTTTTATCCGTGTGGTTATAACTTATTTACGAAGAACTAAAGTTATGAAGGCCCGTCACTGTAATCAGTGTACGAACGTGGTCCATTGTTTATTAAGTCATTTAGTAGGTAACATAATTCGTTATGAAAAAGTAGCCCATAATTAATTCATGCATATGCATTTTCCTTGGATTCATTACAACTTACGTAAGTTGTAATGAATCCAAGGAAAACGAACAAAATACATTATGTAAAAACAACTTTTTTTTTAACTGTGATGCGATGTGTTACTGTTAAGTGATGATGTGGCCGAAGGTGGTAATCACACAAAGCTTAGAAGGAACTGGCTCTCAAGTCCAGCCGATAGGTGCTTGGCGACAGATTTTCAACTTGAGGGTAGTAGTCAGCCAGATGGATACTACAAAGTACCCTACCACAGTGCTATGGCTTCCTCACGATATTTTCCTTCACCGAAAGCTCATGCTCATTGTAGGATTCGAACCCGGGACCTTCGTCTCGGTATCGTCACTACCACTGAGCTATCATCGCCTTCAATTTAACTATACAATGCCCCGATTCTGTTGTTTACAACATTTTAATCTCATTGTGTCTCTTTCTAACAAAAAACATAAGAAAAGGATGTAAGAAATTTAGTCCTGTCAAATTAGTCCAATGCTTGGTTTCAATATAAATTTAGTTACCATCTATCGCGGCTACGTCTAAATAACCGCAAATGAAGACGGCAAAGACTAATTTGACAGCTTTAAATATGTTCTAGCCTTTTTCAACAATGTTTGTAAGAAAGAGATGTGATGTGACTATTTACAACAAACTCGGCATCATTATGTAATAATCTATTTATTTTGTATAGAACCATTCTTTAAATTTATTTATTATTTATTTTGAAAGGAAATATCTTGGAAAAGATACTGAAATCGTTCACGGTTAACGTGAAACTAACGATCGAGTTAAATGTTTGGACATTTTTCTAACATAATGCTGCATGCTTAAGAATAATGAATAAAGGGGGCGCAACACTAACCTTAATGAAGGTAAGAGGGTTGCCTCGAAGGAGTTACGTAATGGCGACGATGATGGTAGTATAAAATCTAATAGAGGCCTTAACAGTAGTAGGTTTCACGCCGGGTTCGCGGCAGAATTAGTGACCTATGGGGAACGGCGTGATGCGTATTTCATATGTGACCCGGCGTGCCGCAGGGTCGTGTCATAAGACCCCTATTCTATATTATATATGTATCTGAATATAACGCCATATCAACATCTCAAGTGACCAAGTTTGTAATTTATTAATCCCTTGTCTACCTTTATAGGTATCGCTCGAGACGAATTCAGAATAGCAGCATAATAAGATACAACATGTTGTGTATAATAAACGGGGAGTGTTCCAAGGAATTGTTCGACTTGATGCCCACGGCTACCTTCTACCATCGCAACTCCCGCCATCGACGGGGAGTCCATCCTCACACATTGAAACCAGAATTGTTTCGAACTGTGCGGGCTCAAAGGAGTTTTCTTCCGCGGACGCTCAGATTGTGGAATGAGCTCCCCGCCGTGGTTTTCCCAAAGGAGTACAGCATGGGGTTCTTCAAGAAGGGTGTGAAGAGGTTTCTTCAGGGTCGGCAACGCGCGAGTGATACCCCTGGTGTTGCAAGCGTCCATAGGCTACGGTAACCGCTTACCATCAGGCGGGCCGTATGCTTGTTTGCCACCTTAGTGGTATAAAAATAATAAATGAAATTAGTTGCTAGTAGTAATTTTTTTTTTAAATTTAGGTTTCTTTGGTCTACAATCTCATCATGATAGATGAGAATTTGGCCAGTATTGGCTTTCATGTGCATTTAAGGTTAAAATACAAATGTGTGTTGTCCATTTAAAAACTTTTTTAAACTTTACGATTATGCATTCGTTTAATTCGTAACATAGGTACTATTATACAGGTTATTTGTAACGTGAATTTAATGTTAACTAAATTGATAAAAATTTAATTCATATAAAAATACTGTACTGTTAAAATATTCTCAACTAGTTTTCAAGAACTCAGTTGTGAGTTTTCTTTAATGGCTTTTTTCACTTCTTTGGTCATTGAATTGCAAAATACAGATTCTTAGCAGGCGCCTTCACTTTAAGAGGATTACTTAGGTACTTGGAATTTTAAATTCGGATTTCGGTCATAGACCTAACGTTTCTGTATTCTTTCTTCGTCAACAATCTGCCTCATTCAGTGTAGAAATTAAGTTTAGACGTTAAGCTTTGGAAATAGAAAAAGTTTATATAGGATACTCAAAGGTGCAATACGTCTTTTTGAATTAAGAACGTTCTTCAGTAGAATAAATTGAATTAAAAAGAAAAAGGGCGCGCGTATTTTGTTGTTGGCAGCCCCCGTTAGCAAAGTTTAATGAGAGACCGGCACCTTATTGTCGTCTCAGGGGTGCATACTACAGAATTCCTCTAATCTAATTACGTGCACAGCTGGTGCAGTTTGCTTTTGTTACGGTTTGTTGAAAAATAAAGTTGGAAACATAATGTCTGTTTCATTTGCTGCAACTTCTTTAGTTCGACGACACTCCTGAGAACTTTGTATCTTCATGACGTAAAAGATACCTGTTTGGCAGTCAGTATAAATAACTTGCAAATATTATATTTCATATCGTAATCATGCCCGGGGAGATCATTGACCGCGTTACGCAAACTAACCACGACCGCAAAATCCTGTGGATGTTATTCAAAACAAACAATATGCCTGATTTGCATGAGTAAAATAGCCTGTATAGACGGTAGACGATGCAGCGGTTATATTATGCTACGGTAGTAAAATAGTCGCTATAAATTTCTCTTGCCACTGATAGAAAAACTTTTCCGTCATAGATGGGGACGCTCTCTTGCCAAGTCCCCCCACTCCTTGTTTTATACTAGGCCTCCGGTACACATTACTTATGGCGGAGTTGGCATCGATTACTGCGTCGGGATAGGATTAGCGAAACTCGATATTCGTGTATCGGTAAACTCGACGACAGTCCACTGAATTCCGGCTATCTATATCGATATTATGGTACACAACTATACCTACTTGGGTAACCTCCCAAAATAAGGTCGTGAAGCAAATAATTAATTTTAAAATGAGCACATATTTCATTAACTTTAGTAATAAAATGGTAATAATGCATCCGTAAATTGTCGCAATATAAGTCGTTAATAGGAAAAGTTTTTGCGCATTGCCGAACTACGAGACAATTTGCAAAATTTTATTTGTGCTGTTTGAAATGCGAATGCATTGTTTATGGTTCGTTGGATGCGCGCAATTTATGCGCTTTGTCAGATTTGGCAGAGATTATCCGGCGGCACGGTGTTCATGGCGCATGAAATTGTTATGAGAGAACACCATGTGCTCTTAATTCCGATTCGGTTATTGCATACTCGGTCTAATAACGTTTATATCTTTATAGTCACCTGTAAAAGTCTATTGCGCTGTAGTAAAGTTTATTATTGCAATAATAAATAAATGTATTCGATAATAAATTTCATAAATGGATATTGTGAATGACATTTATAGTTTCATTAATGTGAGTGGAACCATCTTGAATCTCTTCTTTGCAAAAGTGACCAATGTTGGAAACTTTGCGTTTCAATACAGTTTTTAACCATTGAGCTATTATTACTACGTATAGAGAAGCTATCATAAGCAAAGGTTATGTCCCATTTTTTTAGAATCAACTAAAGTACTCTTTAGCGCTGAAACAATAATTAAGTCATCTAAGCAGACAATACAAACACGTAGCGCTATCAGAATGCTTTTAAGAGTATTTTTCTCGCAAACACCGTGATTTTCACGGCGCTTACGCGTTTGTTTTATCGTTCTACAACAACAAATGTGGCCGGATGGCCTCACTTGAACATAACATTGTTGCGATGTATGGTGTCTTCTGTATACGTAGTAATAATAGCTCAATGTTTTTAACATGGTTCTTTCGTATGATTTCATTTGCGACACAAACGCGGTACCCAAGCTGCACTCGTGTGGACTAATTTGCACTACACAAAGCACAGCGGTAGTTTGGCACGTCCGACTTTTCAGTCTGCCAGAACATCAGACCCCCATTGTTATCGAAAAGTTAAACAATTTCACTTGTCGAAATATCCCAAACCTGTCGATAGGAAGTTGTAGAATTTACAATTAAACACTTTATTTCACAGATCAATAGTGTTGAAAGAAGTATATCTACAAAGAAAGGTATGGAGACAATTCTGTCAACTTAAGGTGGCCCTCTGTGGCCGGCGCAACTTCAACGCAAGCATAGTCTAAAAGCTTGTTGTTTCATCCAACGTAATGTTTGACTGCGAAAAAAGAGAGACAGCATCAGGGCCGTCGGTTATCAGTCGGTAAATTCCGCTGATCTCTCGCGGCCGCTTCGCTAGGTCGTCATTCATGATTTCGCATATCATAAAACTTGATCCAGGCGTATACTTCTTGTGAAAAAAAGTTAGTTATTTAGAATCTCCAATACATTTGCAAGCCTGGTATCTAAATGTTTTCTTTACATTTAAAATTTATAGGTAGGTTTATTTATAGGTAGGTATTAGATATGGTCAAAGTTCAGGTAAAATTTGAGCAAAAACGCTGTTTTTCGGAGGCTTTTACTGAATTTGTTTCACATTTTTTTTTATTTTCGCCTAGATACACGGCTAGATATAGTGCACAAGATACCGATTTGTTTAAAACATCTAACGAACAATTTTTAACAACGCCATCATCAGAACAGAGCTTTTGTATGAAAAGTATGGCGACTTGAGTGCTCTTAATATAAAAGTAGTCGTACGAGACTGTAGTTTGAAGATTTCAAGTTCATATTATGGTTACATGGTAACTATTCATATAAGATTTACAGTTTTAATATGATCAGTCCCCCCGCACCTCACGCGGTGTTCTGTGCTCATCAATAATGAATAATTACTTTATAGTTACTTATCAAAATATATTTAATTGATTTAAAATCAATAAAGTTATCGTATAAATGAGGTTTTAATTTAATACCTCCTAAAAACACAATTTATGTCAGAGGCAGAAAACATCTTTGAAGATTAAAATCCATTAAGCTTTTCTAATCTTCTACGAAAATTTAATATTTGAGAAAAGTCAGAGAGTGAATCTATTTATACAATAATCCATGCGATGTATTTTTCTTAATAATGTTAATTTTTTTTTGGCCAAGAATCAGCATTGCCATCCAACGTGGCAATGCTGCCAGCCTTCTGGGCACTTTTCCTGTTGACAGCGAAGTGGACGAATTTTTTGACGCCCCGTAATTGTACATATTTTTATTCTTATTATATTAGTTCTAATATTAGTTTCTTTTAGTTGTTATTATTAGTATTAACTTTATTAAATAAAATAAACTCAAAATAGAAAAAAAAATACTAATAATAATATTAACAGCCCGTCATAACATAGGCCAGTTGGCGCGATTGAGTAAGATTCCTATCGAGCCGCAGGTCGTGGGTTCGATTCCCAACCAGGACATGCATTTGTGTGCATCAACATGTCTATATGTTCTGAGTCTGGGTATAATTATATATATTAAGTATGTATTTACAAACATAAAGTGGTATATGTATTATATCAGTTATCTGGTTTCCATAGTATACAAGATCTGCTTAGTTTGGAATCAGATAGTTGTGTGTGAGGAATGTCCCAGGATATTTACTAATTGTCCCGCGTGGTTTCACCTGCATTACCGAGGGATCGTATGTTTTCCCGGGGTAAAAAGTATCCTATGTGTTAATCCAGAACATATTCTGTGTGTCAAATTTCATCCAAATCAGTTTAGTGGTTTTTGCGTAAAAGAGTAACAAACATACATCCATACTCACAAACTTTCGCATTTATAATATTAAGTAGGATTTAATTAATGTTAGGCCAAGCTAAGAAGCCTCATTGATAAGAGGATATAGCTCCTTGCCGCTCTATATTTTTTTTCTTTTTTGCACACTGGTAGGTAATATTATACCATATGGCCTGTCAAAAGTGACCTAGATATCAAGATGGCTCTAGTTCAATTACTTTAACGACAAACAATCCTCATAATACTCTTTCACAAGTCCTGTTTTCATGTGTGACGCTACTGTATAATCATCAACTCATAAAGACGTCCCTAAAATATAAAAATATAAGTCAGAAATATCGTATAACATGGTAGATATTTTGCCGTACCAAGCCTCATTTTTGGAAATAACGACGACAGCGTGAAGAATCTCGCGTCACGTCAATACTGTCATCGGAGAAGCAACAACAGAGCAGAGCACAATGCCCATCAATCACATGGAGACAAAAAGGAGAGCGTTGGTGTCGATAGGGCACGACACTCGCCGCGTCTCACTTTGTCATAGCACTGTACTACACTGACACATTTATCGATATAAAAACATCATTCAGATATTACAGCATACAAAAAATGCCCTCAAAACCGTTGACACAAATTCTCAGCAAAGATGGTGGCGCAGAAATTGTGTACACTGTAGTTAATGTATTTCCTTTTGAAATCTCACAACGTCAAAGAAAACTCGGTTGACTCGCCTTTGAGGTCGACGCCTACGGTTAAAAGTTTTAATACACGCGAAGCCTATGTAAACCCTTTTTATTTCTATAAAATTCAACTGTTTCTCCATTTCAATTCCAGTGCTTTGTTCGGTTTACAGTGACTGTGACTAAAATAGGTTAACGTATTTATTTCCAAAGAATAAACGGTTTTTGTTTTGTTTAGTAATGTAAGCTTTTAGCGGCCTTTACGGTTTTGTTTCCGCAAATTCTCGGAGGCTGCCTACATAGCTGCACAACGTGGCTACCTATATGTGGGGATATTTGATCATATCGGGTGAGGGGATGAGATGACCCGGAATTTCATCTCCCTGAGAGGTTCCAACTATGCGCCATTTATTTTAGTTTGTTCGATTTCTTATGGCTGAGAAATTGACTCGAGGTATTGGCAGAACTGCCAAGAAATGCGAATTTAGAGAATGCTGACATAATTTTATTACTACATTTGGATATTTGTTTACTTCAAGGAGTTTATATTCGCTTGTTGATTTCGTTATTTACAAACTATGGTACATGGATTTTTATGTACTGCAATATTGGCAAGTTCAGACTACATATATTGATTAAAGAAGAATTTAAATATTGTTCCTACAAAAGTTTGTGTGGCTATTTGTAACTTAATCACGCCTTAATAACTGAACGGAACTGAATGATATTCTGCACATATAAAGAACCTTTAAGATAGGCCATCTTGTATTCAGGAAAAACATTAAATACGTCGTGAATGTGGTTTAAGCCGCGGGACAGAACATGCTCCTAATTCACTGGTTTCCTACGTTCTCTAGATGCGACTAATGCCAGGTAAGGAAACTGTTTATTATGGTTGCTTAAATTGTAATAAAACTCAGGTTTTAAGGTAACCTCGACTCTTTTTGTTATATGACGTTAGAAAGTGACGGAAATATATAAAACCTGGGTTTACTAGACATGACATTATGTAGGAACGTCAAAGTAGAAACCTCGGCTAGGTAAATATTTGCATGTGCCACAAACGGCCCGTAGACAAAGCCGATGTTGTTCTCACAAGAAACAAAAGAAACATTGCAAATGGAAGCGCCAAGACAGGCGACGCGACGGGGAACTTCTTGTTTTAGGCCTGTATACTTGTTTTGAATATTTAGGTAATGTCAGACTGTTTACTTCACATATATTTTTGAATCAAAAGCATATTTATCCGTTGATAAAAGTAGCCTATCTTCCTCGACATACTATAAGCTACGTACAGCAATTTTCATCATGATTGCTTGTGCCCATAGAGATATAATTAGTAGAGCGACTGTAACTGATTATCTGCCGTGATCACATACCTGTGATGTGCAACGCTGCCTTGAAACGAACTGCGCGTTCATAGTTTGAACGACTAAATACATATTGCTAGCTGCCCGGCGCGACTTCGTTCGCGTGGTACTACCCTACCCTGTGGTGCTACCCTACCCTACCCTACCCAAAAAGGCGCCGCCATTTATTGAATTCATTTGTTACAAAAAAATTGATAAATGAAGAACCGCTCGACCGATTTTGTGCAAACTTCACATAAACCATCTGCTAAATAGTCCGAACAAAGCCTAAACATTTGGTTTGGATAGGTGAGCCCGTTCTTGAGTTATAAAATTACAACGAAAAGTGGCATTGATTTTTATATATTTAGATAATGAATGCCAATTTTTCGTTTTTATCGCTACTTTTAACTAGAACATTTATCAAGGAACTCACATTGATATTTTTTCTGAAAGTAAATCACTAGTGTACCTACGATATAGCTATATGCAAACTGCTCACGCTTCGCACAAGGTAATGTTGTTAACTATAGACTTAGGATTACGCTACGCTAACAATTTCTTTGTTGTCAACGCTATCACTCTATAGATATACTCTATGGTTGTGCCGTTGACGCGTCAAAAGTGTGACTTTGTTTGCTAAGTCACATTCGCACTTATAATATTAGATAGTATTTCCCTATGTTGCAATGCCGGTATATAAATATTATATGTACTGACAAAAACTAGGTTTGCGCCGATCAATACCGATTAGGAAATAGCCGAGCGCCGAGGTTATTATTATGCTGTCACCCACAGACCACGCTCCGGGGCCTGGGATATTTTAAACCTTGTGTTGCCCTATATAAAACAATAGAGACCCCGGCTACGAATTAACGAAGGTTCTAATATTACATGAAATTACATTGTTGTTCTCAAAAACCTTTTCTGAACCTTTTTGAATATTATATTAGAATGGAAAATCGAAATGCAAAATAATTATTCGCACGTTAAGCTCTCACTTATACATTGTAGCTTAGCCTGATGTACTCACATGTTTTGTATCATGTTGGTTATCATGGAACAAATTGTTCCAAATATTTGTTTTATAACATAATTAACTTATTTAGGAAGTTCTCATATGCATACATTTAATATATATTTTATAAACTTAGCAAACATAATTTGCTATTCACTACTATCTATATCTATTTACAATACTAAAACAAGGAGTGTTTGCAACAAAATATTTCCTTGTAAATTATTAGCTTCTGTAGTCAAAAAGTGTCCCTTAGGGATAATTTGACCGCTACTGTTTGCCCTGCGGGTAGCATGAGGTTAAAATGACCTGTACGGCTACGTGCTAAGCCTTTGCAATATATAAAATGTTAAATTATACGCTTGACTTGAGAGAAACAATATCAAATATTAATTGAAAAGGGATAACAGTTTTATATCGCGTATTATATTTTTATCATTTTGTAATGTAATAGATACTGACTAAAGCGAGTTAATGACTATCCATGCTATTGTTAAATAATAAGTTAAAATTAATTCATTATGTTGATATTTTTTTTGTGATTTCAGTTTTATAGATTAATATTTTCAAATTTTAAAAACATTTCATTTCATTTTACCCTGATTTTACCCTCTACAAAAGACGTGTATTTGTGTCATATTAAATTAAAATCAAGTCATGCCAAAAGTGGAGTAAAAATTTTATGAATCCAATTATTACAGAAAAACTTTCGCTCTCGCTTCTCCCCATACAGTATACATGCACAAAAAGGACAAATTCCATGAAATTAGTTGGGAGTTTCAAAATTTGTGGTAATCCTACGGGAGCATGTCACCCAGTCGTTAACCTCATACAGTTTTTGCGACACCCGCTGAGCGCTCTTTGTCTCCCGGAATAAATTTACATCTTAACAAATGCCCGCTTGGATGCAAGCCCTTTTTGCTATAACACAAACCCTAATAAGTTCTTAATGGGCAAATGGAACTGAAACAATTACTTTACAGAAGCGAGGAATCAGCTTTACATTATTAAGTGGATACTTAACGATACAAATGAGTTCTAACGAGGTATCAATTAATTATCATTAAGTGTTGCTATCAAAATTGGTTTGGATTTATACAAAATATAGGAACGTTGCTATAATTAACGATAATTTGAATGTCGTCTAAATATCAGTTGAAAGTTCTTGGTTGTTGAAATATAATATTACCCACCAAGAAATTACAAAACAACTTTAACATATAATTTTTAAACAGATAAAAATATAAAAGTGTAAATATTGCCAAGAATATTTCCTCATACCGTAAACAAAAAACCTCATTATACAGGAAAAACCGGGAAAACACAACACTCTTTTCGATATCCCCAAATTTATTCATACATGCATATCGGCTGTAGGAGTCTGGGAGCACGATCTGTTATGCCATGGCGAGATTTACCCTAAATATATCCATATATTATATCTATATGTATACATTTTATCAAAGTATATAGATTCGCTAAGTGGATTGTTTGTAGTGTTATGACAGTATTCATATCATATATCAAGACATCAACATGAGATGGAAGTTAATTAAGCCTCAAACAATTCTAAACTGCTCCTGTGTGCGCAAGGTGAAAGGGAGTTAGAACTAAGACAGATTTACATAACAAACAAAGGGCCCTGTCTCTTCCGACAATCTTAATATATATTTATATTAAAAGCTATATATATTTATAATCTGATGCACCTTTACATTGGAAAAACATTTCATTGGTGTCATTCATCATTCATTTTACTTCCATATGTTTTGACGTTTGTTATACACCGTGACTTTTTATTCGTCTTAGAAACGCAGCTCACATAATGTACCTAATGAATAGGTACTAATAATTCAAAAACAAAATTTTTTTGAACATTTTTGACTTTTTTTTATTATAAAAACGATCAAAGCGATAAAAAAATGTTTTGTTAATGATTAGTACTTTTTCATTGGGTACATTATGTTGGCTGCGTTTCTAAGACGAATAAAAAGTCACGGTGTATAATATGTTCTATGAAACGGCTATAGTATAGGTTAATATTTTCTTTTTTTCATTAAAATTAATATTAAAACACGAAAATAATTTATCAAAACTATGTTAAACATAAGGATACCCAATAAACAAAATTATTCGATTATTATTTTTAAACCAATGAATAATTGAGCACAAATAACAGCGAACAAAACTCCATACTGAGAACCGTCTGCCGAACGTAAAAAGTAGGACGGCTCATAAATATTCATAGTATTTTTAGGCCCGAAAAGTCACGGTTAAGTCTGTTTCCGATAAAACGCTGAAGCGCTTTCAGTGACCTCTAATGGTGATTCCATTTCGCCCCACCTGCCCCTAACAAAAAATATTTTTAATTAGTTTCTAAGACCGGTTTTTGCGTGGCTTGGAAACTTTTATTACTTCGATTGGATTTTACGAAGTTATAGTACACAAAAGAAAATTTCGTCAATATGCTCTCTTTTATGGCTGCAAACGTTCAAAGCAATAGAAATCCTACAGCTTCCCCGTAAAGAAAGATGAAATCAATTATCTTCTATATATATAAAATTCAAAGTCCTGACTGACTGACTGACTGATTGACTGATATATCAACGCACAGCCTAAACCACTGCTTTGGTATTCTGAAACGTTTTTGACAGCAACCGACGACGACTCCGTTATGACGGTTAGTCCGGGAGGTAGCGTTGCAAACACAAAAGTCATAGTAAGCCGGCTGACGTTGAAATGTATAGTTGATCTTATATGACTAATAAGTGAACCGACCGTCTGCTCAAGTAAGTGCTCAAGTCTTCTACATCCGTCATCAGCCACTCCCAGTAAAAAAAAAGACATAGTACGCCGGCTCAAACTTGTTTCATAAGTATTTGACATAATACTGAGCTGAAAAAAATCGTCTGCTGCATGGTGGAGGGGGGAACACGCGTCAGCTGCTCGCATGAATTTGTAAAAAAAAAAGTTTACCCCTGCCGTAACCTTCCAATCCTAAACCCACCGCGGGTGCATCGCTGATGCGTGGTTCACATATTAGTCATTCAAGATCTATTGAAAAAGATGGCCATCGATCGGCGTATTAATACTACCTAAAATGCATCAGTACCTCCCGGACTATTGCATGTCGAAACAATTGAATACTTGAATAGGTCAAAAGAATTAAAATGGGCTGGAAGGTGTATTGTAAACATCAACTGCGCTCTGCGAGTGGATTTCATTTATTTTAATGATCTGAGTCGTAATCCCAAGCTAAGCAAACTTATGATATGGAAACTAGATAAAGGCTAATTTTATTTCATATTTTAGTAAAACTTTAATGTACTGAATATACCAATTTTAAAGGTTTAATATGAAGGCTATTCATTGGTTTAACTTTATCTTAATATTACGACTTAAACTTCACAAAAAGAAAGCTAGATATAGCGCCCATATTTTGAAAATATTGAAACAATTAACATTTTTTCACGAATAATGTTTAATAACATACTCGTATGTAAGTACATACTACTAAATTGACGAGGTATTTTTTTATAAGGAATAATAAAAATAAGCCAGATATCAAAGACTTCTATATAGAATTTGGAAGAATTTTAGCATTTCCAGTAAATAAAAATGCATTGACTTTGTAGTGCTGTGCACAATTTAATCAATGTTTATTTCAACAAGAATAGTTAAAGAATTACTCGCCAAAAGTCTCAACTGTTGAGCTTGACGACGTTTTTCCAAGATATCTTCATCATTGGCTGATTTAAGGATGCCCATAATATGACTTATCCGAGCTGCAGATATCTGAAATATGTATACCAACTCTGTAACCACTATAAAATTAGTATCATCATCATATTCTGTCACGAGATGTCCTCTGCTGAACTGGGCCTTTGTTTTTGACTGATTTCGACAAAGAACAGTCTTGGATTTATAATAAATAATTTGTAATAAAACATACTTACTTCAAATATCATAACATTACACAGAAACTATCATAAATGAAAGTGATCCACAAAGTGACAGGTTTTTTTTATAATGGATACATAATACGACCTTAATAGGAGCTTCCTAAAATTAAACATTAATTAATTGACCAATTGAAAAATGTAGCACCGCACTACGAATGTATAGAGAATAGACCGCGACGACGGACGTCGTCGTCGTCAGCTGTCAAAAAAGAACAGAATTGCACTACTGGTCCTAGAGACATGAAATTTAGAGGGTATATTCTTTGTGAAGAGTAGGTATCCACTAAGAAAGGGTTTTTCGAAATTCCACCCCTAAGGGGGTAAAATAGGGGATGAAAGTATGTATGAAAGTTCGTCAATTTCGCAATTTAAGATCTTAAAATTTTGTGTTCAGGCTGAAGATTGAAAATTAATTTATACGTGTCTCTGCGTTTTTAATAATTCCACCCTCGAAGCGGGATGAAGTTGGGTTTCGGGTTTCTTTTGTTTTATTGTTGTAGAAAAATATGACATTGTTTCCTATAAGCCACGCGGGTGAAGCCGCGAGCAGAAGCTAGTAATATATAAAATGATAAACTGATGAAATGAAATGAAATGAAATGAAATGAAATGAAATGAAATGAAATGAAATGAAATGAAATGAAATAATTTATTCATTCAAATAGGCCTTCACAGGCACTTATGAATAGTCAAACTCTAATACTCTAATGCACTAATGCACGGTTCGGAAGGTTGATTTTGCTGAGAAGAGCCGGCAATAAACTCAGCAATTACTCTTTTCAAAAACAAACTTAAATTTATTACATCAGATGTTTCCTGCGAGAGCGAGCGCTACAACCACGCATTTTTATCATTTAAATATTCTTTAATATTGTAGTAAGCCTTCTGTACTAAAGCGGCCTTTAAACGTTTCTTAAACTTTAGTGACGGTAAATTTAAAATTTCATTAGGGATCTTATTATAAAATTGTACACTCAGTCCTAAAAATGAACCTTGCACTTTTTGGAGTCTATAAGAAGAGGTCAAAAGTTTATGCTTATTTCTAGTATTAAAAGAGTGCACGTCACTTTTTTTTACAAAAAGATTAATATTCTGATGTACAAATAATATGTTTGCATAAATATACTGCGATGCTACTGTAAGGATACCTATATTTTTAAACTTATCTCTGAGGGAAGCTCGAGAACTCATATTATAAATAGCTCGCACTGCTTTTTTTTGCAAAATAAAAATGGTTTCTATATCAGCAGCTTTACCCCAAAGTAAAATGCCATAGGACATAACACTATGAAAATAACTAAAATAAACTAATCGAGCTGTGTCTACGTCTGTTAGCTGTCTAATTTTTCTAACTGCATAAGCAGCTGAACTGAGCTTTCCCGAAAGACATGCTATTTGGCTGCCCCATTGAAGTTTCGAGTCTAAAGTAATCCCTAAGAATACTGATGATTCAACAAGACCTAAAGGTTCATTATTTATCATTAAATTACAGCCTACTTTTTTAACATTTGGAAGCGCAAATTTAATACATTTAGTTTTCTTTGCATTTAAAACTAGATTATTTACAGTAAACCAATTTAATACCCGAGATAATGCATCGTTTACATCGTCAAAATTAGATTTCAGTCTATCAACACTAAAAATCAGTGAGGTATCGTCAGCAAACAGTACAATTCCACAGGTATTTTTGACATAAAAAGGAAGATCATTAATATAAATTAAAAATAGAAAAGGGCCTAAAATAGAGCCCTGCGGCACCCCCATATGCACAGGAGAACCAGATGATTTAATACGATTGACATCAACACTTTGAATTCTTTCCCCGAGATACGACTTCATCAAATCAAGTGCTGCACCCCTAACCCCATAATAATTTAGTTTACGTATGAGTGTCTGGTGATCAACACAATCAAAGGCTTTAGATAGATCACAGAAGACTCCAATAACATTCTGTGAGTTCTCCCAAGCGTTAAAAATATTTCTTAAAAGTGCTAGTGCTAGATTGTTGATATATCAGCCCACAGCCCAAACCGCTGGACCTAGAGATTTGAAATTTTGCACAAAGATACCTTATACAGTGGAGGCATCCACTAAGGAAGGATTTTTGGAAATTCCACCCCTAAGAGGGTAAAATAGGGGATGACAGTTTGTATGCAAGTCCGTCAGTTTTGAAGTTAGGATCTTTAAATTTTGTGTTTAGGCTGACGATTGAAAATTAATGTGTAGTTATCTCAGCGTTTGTGATAATTCCACCACCGAAGGGAGGAAAAGGGGGATGAAGTTGGGTGTGCAAGTCCTTCAATTTCAAAGTAAACTTCACTAAATGTATTATTATACGGTGTAGGCATCCACTAAGGAAGGATTTTTGGAAATTCCACCCCTAACAGGGTAAAATAAGGGATGAAAGTTTGTATGCAAGTCCGTTAGTTTTGAAGTTAGGATCTTCAAATTTTGTGTTTAGGCTGACGATTGAAAATTAATATATAGTTATCTCAGCGTTTGTAATAATTCCACCACCGAAGGGAGGAAAAGGGGGATGAAGTTGTGTATGCAAGTCCTTCAATTTCAAAGTAAACTTCACTGAATGTATTATTATACGGTGTAGGCATCCACTACGGAAGGATTTTTGGAAACTCCACCCCTAATAGGGTAAAATAAGGGTTGAAAGTTTGTATGCAAGTTCGTCAGTTTTGAAGTTAGGATCTTCAAATTTTGTGTTAAGGCTGACGATTGAAAATTAATGTATAGTTATCTCAGCGTTTGTGATAATTCCACTATCTAAGGGAGGAAAAGGGGGATAAAGTTGTGTATGCAAGTCCTTCAATTTTAAAGTAAACTTCACTAAATGTATTATTATACGGTGTAGGCATCCACTAAGGAAGGATTTTTGGTAATTCCACCCCTAAGAGGATAATCTTAACAATAATCTTAATATATAAAATGATAAACTGATTGTTGATATATCAACCTACAGCCCAAACCGCTGGACCTAGAGATTTGAAATTTTGCACACAGATACCTTATACAGTGGAGGCATCAACTTAGGAAGGATTTTTGGAAATTCCACCCCTAAGTGGGTAAAATAGGGGATTTCAGTTTGTATGCAAGTTCGTCAGTTTTGAAGTTAGGACCTTCAAATTTTGTATTTAAGCTGACGATTGAAAATTAATGTATAGTTGTGTCAGCGTTTATAATAATTCCACCCCCAAAAGGGAGAAACAGGGGATGAAGTTGTGTATGCATGTCCTTCAATTCCACATTAAACATCACTAAATTTATTATTATACAGTGTAGGCATCCACTAAGGAAGGATTTTTGGAAATTCTACCCCTAACAGGGTAAACTAAGGGACGAAAGTTTGTATGCAAATCCGTCAGTTTTGAAGTTAGGATCTTAAAATTCTGTGTTTAGGCTGACGATTGAAAATTAATATATAGTTATCTCAGCGTTTGTAATAATTCCACCACCGAAGGGAGGAAAAAGGGGATGAAGTTGTGTATGGAAGTACACTAAATTTATTATTTAAGCTTATGGTTATAAACTTACGCAACGAATATCGGTGTTGTTGGAATTTAAACCCCTTAAGGAGTGAAAAGGGGGATTAAATTTAGTATATGAAGTTCTTTATTTTCGGAGTGAAAATTTTACAATTTATTATTTCGGCTTATGGTATTGGCGTATTGAAATGACTCGCCTAAACAACACCAGGAAAAAGAGAAGAATCGGTATTAAAACAAAAATCCGGTTAATACGAGCATTGGTATTCCTCATTTTCATGTATGGAGTGGAAGCGTGGACTATACTGGCCCAAGAAAGAAAAAGGATTGATGCATTCGAGATATGGTGCTGGAGACGGATGTTGGAAATACCTTGGACCGCTAAACGCAACAATGCATCAATCCTATCGCAGCTCCAAATTAAAACACGATTGTCCACCATATGCCACCAACGTATTTTTTCGTATTTCGGCCACATGGTGCGCAAAGGCGATGAAAGTTTGGAAATCTGATCATAGTTGGGAACACGGAAGGAAAACGACTACGTGGTCGTTCACCAACAAGATGGTCCGATCAAGTAAAAGACTCATCGTCCTCCAAGTTTTACAGAAACCAGAAGAGAGAAACCAGTGGAGGCAGATCATTCGCTCTAGAAGCAAACCCGATGTTGACCACGATCCTCAGACATGAGGGAAAGAGAGATAAGGCCTCCAAAATTGTGCTGTGGAACTAGACTACAAGTAACAGCTCTCCGCCGCAATGTTATTGAGGTCAAAATATTTACTGGTTCTGCCAGATGAGAAACAGTCTTCTTGCCGCGTATACCATTGAACTCAAATCACCTTCCGTTTTAATTTAAAAGATAACAGTTCCTAATTAAGGTTTGTAGTCACAGGGAAAAACTCTGAAATTTGCTAGAGTTGATTTGCGGCAGGACTGTTTCAGTTTTATGTGGCATCCTCGCATATGAGCTCTTAATCTACCTGAACTTTTGTCAATATCACACGTAGTGGCGGACAATAGCCATGAACAAAGCTCTATATTGTTACAATGATTCATATCTAGAAAAAAGAAATAATCTACGCGGACGAAGTCGCGGGCTATAAAGCTAGTTTACTATAAAATTCTTCGTAGAGTTGATAAAGCTATGCCTTAATATGAACACTAAGGCCAAAGACCACATGATTTCTAGATAATGATATTATTATCGTGAGTTCACGCCTACATATATATTTTGTAAAGTTTTGTTCAAAAGTCAAAGATATAAAATTAAATATATTAACGGTACGATTTAAAAATAAAAAATGAAGGGTTCTATCTGTCTAAAAATAAAAAGGTAGAGAAGCATGAAGTGTCATTTATTAAACAAATTGATAGGTACGGCAAGCGAAAACCTGAATATTAATCACTTTAAGCTCAATCCTATCGCTAAACGAATTACAATCTTATTTCTATGCAAATAAAGATCGGTCTCGTTCGTTATGGAGATGACTTTCATGATCCTGAGAGTTTTGGCGCAGGAAACAAACCGAGGATATGTAGGTCAATAACCCGAATCAAGAGGGCGCCAGTAACTCGAGAATACGAAATACGATCCTTTGATTTTCAAGAAAAACTGCAATCGTGGAGAATTGGATGATTTTGACCTTTATTGATTTCTGAATAACGATATAACCGTAGCTTTATCTTTGTTTTGTTAAATGAGATTGGATTTATTCAACAATCTTATATTCATTATACCAAATCTTAGAAAATTTCGTGTAGAGACCTCGGATGAGTCTTCTTGATTCCAATAGTCATTCGGTATTGGATTAATAATTGGATACAAGCAATTAATAATAGTGTGATTGGATAAAAAATAGCAGTAACACAAATTCATGAAAAGCATTATAACATTAGAGCTGTTAGCCAACTAGGGCTTGGCTCAGGTGCTCGTTCCGAGCATAATTAGAGGCGCGCCAAGTGGAAGTTTTCGACAACGTTTTCAGCTACATTCCCCATTAAGAGTCCATGAATATCAATTAAAGTTTACGACTTTAATAGGCGTACCGCCGATATATAATGCTATTTGCATGTTGCGGCCGTATTAACTTACTCGGCTATTACCTGTTGGTAATTGAGTTTTGTGCGCATTCGATGTTACAAATACATTTTGTCGTGATATTGTTTTATGGAAAAACGAGTAAGCTGTACTCCCAGCTTGTATATTATTAACTGTAGTGAATAGTAATTTTCAGATAAGCTGTTTAATCTATTGGATGGTTGCCTGTTAGGTAATACACATAAACAAGGGGTATCGGCTCGTTCGGCCTCATACCTATAAAAAGGGATGCTATGTTACATACGTGTTTTCACACGGTGTGTGTTGCTCGAAGTCTTTTGGGTATGGAATTATCCGAGAGAGATATGTTTACAATTTGTTTTTGAAATATTTTTATGATACAAATTTTTTTAGCAACCGGAGATTTGTGTACGGTTTTTTCTGCATTTCTATACTGGGTGGAGATCGAGATGGCATATTTTCGAAACCTATGTAGGGTTAGTCATGCTGAACAACTTTTACTATGGGACCATCTACATATGGGAAATACGTCATCTCGAAATCTCCACCTGTAGGAGATCCCAGTGCCTTCAGACCTTCCTTATTTTCTGAAGGACACAATGTACAGAATTGAGTAGTAGTAGTACGTACTTTAAACGTATGAATACCTGCTGTGACTAAAACCACACCCAAATTGTGTAACCCTCTTGATTTCTAAGTTCAAGCCGATTCCTTGATCGATTTTATTTGATTGGGCGGGCGCACCGGAAAAATTGTGTGTTAAAAGAATAAACTTAGATTTGCATTTCCTATATAATCGCTCAGCAGGTTATCAGAGAGCCTGATGAAAGGCTGTTCCACTCGGTATGTTCCCCATTATTTGTTATAAACAGATAGATGCTAAGGTTAAGGCCATCCTAAGGTTGTCTGGAAGAGATCACTTTTTAGCGATAAGACCGCCTATTGTACTTATAGTAATTTCTTCAACTTTAAGCATTTATTTTTATAATTTGTTGAATATTTTTTGTACAATAAAGAGTTATGTATCTATCTATAGATAGGCTGTTTATGTCGGGAATTTAATACAATTTAAGGTAATTAAATAGTATTAATTCTTCATCTTTCTGCCCTGTTTTCATCTCGTTATTTGGAGTGTGCGCAATATGTACTTTTTTCGGTCTTCATGATTTCAGTTATTTAGGTTTTTAAATGCAGGGTAAAATATATATAATATGATTTAATTTTTGATCAAACTCTGCTCTGCAAGGTATTGCGTTAATTAAAGTACGGTTGATTGATTAATACATTACCCTACAATGACGTGGTTGAATTAATTATCAACTCGAATTACACATGTTCCGTTGGAAAATATGCTTTTGAATGGAGTCTAACTAGTTGTAAATTGTGGGTAGTTTGAAATACTTTTGTTTTAATTGATGGATAAATTGTGAGTAATTTACTGAATAGGAAATCAAATATACCTATTGTTAATTATGAATTTGATATTATTTGGAATAACATAAATAGCTTAACCTATTTTTTCATCATTATCACTAACCAAGTAAGAGTATATGGTTCAGTGGATGTCCTCGTGGTACATACATTTATGGAATAAAGCTCCTGGCTGCTTGCTGGGCTACAAGCTTTCTAAATTCTACTACTAAATTATTTTAAAGTAGAAAAAGAAATTGCTACAAAATTATTTTCGAACTTAAATAAAAAAAAGTCAATTTCAAGTTAAAGCGAAAAGGTCCAATGTTAGCTTGCAAGATTTTTACCTAAGATACAATTAAGAGAAGGTAAAGATAGAAAAAAACTAATATATATTGATTCACAGTCTATGGTCAATGATCGCAACCTCTTTGCAATTATCGTTTTACATTCTACGTATAAGTATCTCGACTGGTATATTTGGGCGTGGTCAAGAAGCTTATATATTTAACATATTTAAGGTTCTTGGGCGTGGTCAATAGCTTTGGTATCTTCAAGAACCAAGAATGTTAATCTTCTTTAGAAGGCTACATCAACCGAACCGAACCGATGAGATACTTTACAAACTATACAAATAAATAAAATTGAAGTGACTGTTTGTACCTAATATCAAAATAGCATAGAAAAATTCAACCTTTATTTACGTGGGTGAAACCGTGGGCACAGATTACTAAATAGTTACCCGTGGGGGTCAGCTAGTATCAAAAAAGAGTTCTAAGATAAGAACTCTAATCAAAGCAGAAATACAGTACAGTGCCTAAATTCGTAAAGCTACAGGAAGTTTAAACATAATCAGCTGCACCATCTATGGGATAAGTCAAGAGATTAGAGACTTAAACAGGGTGTACCCGCAAAGATTTATGGTCGACGTAGTTGAGACACTGATGAAGATTTGTTTGTGCACAGTTCATGTTAGTGATTATAAATGTAAACATAGCTAATTGATTAGATACATTTTTTGTATTATTGCTGAAGGCTAAACATTTGGAAATCATCTAATTGTAGGAAAAATCAAAACTGATCAATTTTATAGGTTTGTAAATACACTTAGTTAAAAAAAATTAATGAGAGCAGAACAGATTGCCTTCAAACTGGGAAAGTTTGATGGCAATATAAGCTATAAATACAATAGCAACGTAATACCCAATTAAGTTTGCTTCTAATCTGAATACGCACTTAATTTAAAGGCCATTATAGGTTGATTGGTATTTAAAGTTATTGAACATTGTACTAAACAGGTCGCACCGCAGCCGCGCACGCAAGCTCGGCTCTTTCCCTTTGACGTAAATAACCATTTGCCCGCCCCTACGCTAATTGATGTTTCCAACCAAATTAAGCCAATTTAGCTTCATTATAATGTCATTGTATTTCACTAGTAATTAATATTGTATAGTTAAATCTGTATATGCTATAAAACTTTAAATCCAATTCCTGTACTTATGCAGTTTATTTACAAAAAATTACCAACGATTTCAAGCCTCTACCATTATTTAGCAAGGTTAATAATTGTATAATGCTCTAGTTGCGCCCCGAGGTTTTACTCGCGTACCCGAGGGTTTTCCTACCCTACCCTACCCTACCGCAAAGTTTTCTTAAATTTTCTAATTTTCTAGGAAACTTTCTTAATATTTGCCGTACGAGCCTTCTCCAGATCATTAAAAAAAGATGGATGAAATCGGTAAAATTCATTCTCAAGTTATGGGGTGACCAAGGGAAATAGGAATTCATTAGATTAGATTTAGAGATTTCAACATAGTAAACACTGATGAATAGCAGAATTTTTTAAACTATTTTTGACTCATGTGTTATAATAATTTCTAATTTTAGAATAAATACCTACCCACTACTTTCAGTAGGTATTCTAAAAATTACTTTTATTATCTTTAATTTTATATTTTCCATCGGTTTTCATTATGCCTATAGCTAAGTTAATTAACAGGCCAATTTTTTTCCTTATAGAGAATTTAATTAAGTTGAAGATAAGGTAATATTGAAGTATCCAGGGCGGCTGAAAGTTGGGGGACTTTCATCAGGGTGCGTCAGGGTGTGACGCGGGCCTGACGTAATCTACTTTGTGTCACCAAGTGGCTCATCCGGGTAAGTAATGTTTTTTGAATGTGCCTCCACAACCCTTGTTATGACTATGGATGTAAAACAAGATGAAAGGTTATAAAAAAAACTTATGAGCATCATTCTAAAAGGCTTTAAAGCTGGGTGATTTAGAGTTTTTTTTGTATTTTTATATAAATGGACGTGGTAGAGTCTATCTTTACATAGAATAATGAATAGTAGTTAGAAAAGCGATATGCCACTTTCCAATCGCCATGTCCCGTAAGGCGATGATAGCTCCAGTAGTAGTGACGTCGGATGCCGAGACGAAGGTCCCGGGTTCGAATCCTACTGCTTGCGCTTTCGTAAACATCGTGCGTGATGAAACCATGGTGGTAGGGTACTTTGTAGTACCTGCCTAGCTGGCTACCACCCTCAAGTTGAAAATCTGTCGCCAAGCACCTATCGGTGTGTTCTGACAGCTGCAGTTGAGAGCCAGTTCCTCCACCTTAGGCCACATCATCACTTACCATGTTGAGATTGCGATCAAAGACAGACCGATACACAGTAAAGAAAAATTTCCCTTTTGGCTTATTACACACTACACACGCACATAACTAAGCATACAATAAACGCAGCCTCATCATTGTTACGCACATAGAACCAGCTTTTGTGTGTTGTATGGAAACGATGTGCAACCGTAAATATTTGCGGCGCGTGGCGCGTGGATTCCATCCACTTAGTTTTTCTACTACAGTAGTACCCAACTGATATGGCTTACCGATGTACCTGCGCAGAAGACACTTTTTGTACATTTTCAAAGCGCGGGAAACCGCTATTTGTCGGCAGCTACCGCCATGTTAGCGCGCGCCGTGCGAAGGGGCGTGACTTGCGAGTGAGACGGAACGAACAGCTGCAGTGTATTATGAACCTTATAGTAGTGATCTAAGGTTAATTGTAAGTTTTAAGCATTCTTTCGTTAATCTTTGGGGCCATAGTACTTTCTTTTCTGTGCGAACGAAGATTCACGACGGGCATTATCAGTTGGGTAATAATGTACCTTAATTATTGTAAGATAGGATAAAACGAAACAAATGAAACTTTACTTTTCTAATATTTTTTTATGCTATCTTTTGTTCCCAGGCGAATTCAACATCGTACATATCTGTGGCAGCTACGAGGTATTTTTTGTTTGTTTCAATCTATTAGTGAGTAGGTACCTACATAATTCTTGCATGATGTATAGTTAGAAATACTGTTCTGGCAACAGTATTGTTTGTAAGAATTGTGGTTGTAGCTTCTGAGCGCCAGACAGTAAAAAAGGCAGTATTGAATAATTTACTACCTACGCTACCCATAAATTTTAGTTTTTATATTTATTAATTGTTCTGGCTTTATTTACAGAAGTCTACAAAATTATAATACACTTGATACGATAATACTTTATAGCATAATATGAATCTGGAAAAACAGAATTTATTACATTACATAGTTATTGCATAACCCCTTATTTATAATCGCTTTTTAACTAAATCAGTGTAATTGTGTGCCCGTCTCACTCTTTCGATCACCAAATGTCACCTGTCAGATAAAGACTTCGGAATTTTAGCTAATCAACGTTTGATAACTTTATTATGAATAAGGGTCTGCTACGCTAATTTAATTGCTTATAGTATGTCTAGTTTTAGTATCAATTCATTGCATCTAATTTTGAGCGAAGTGGAGAGCGTCCTTTTATAATTCTTTCGGTGTAAAATCAATACCTAATATGTACCTTATTCATACGTTATTACAAGGTACAAAGTGGCATGAATTAATCTAGTTTTATTGGACTAAGATACTGTTTTGACAGCAACGGTCGGGCGTTATGCAATTAGTCGTGGTTGTAGATTGCATAATTCGAGGAAGGCTCTGTATAGAATTCCATCCAAATGCAAATATTTGCTTTGAAATTCTAATAAATTATGCTAATGTATAAGTGTAATTTATTACTTCCAATAATGAAAACATAAAATGTTTTTATAATACCGTTTCTACATTACATTACACGTTTTTGTACTTAAATATCCCATATGAAAAATGTTTAAGCACCTTATGTAGCCACTTATATAATATAAATAAGCCCCGATGGGTACCATTTGTTAAAAGAACAGTTACAGCAAAAATACTCTTACTGTTACATATTTAAGGTCTACTTTATTTCATAATATCATATCTGCTGTAATAAAGCTTTTGTCGAATATTTTATTTCCCGTAAAGTAACAACAAAAATCTTTTTAGAAGAAACCTCTACTCGCTAAACTGTACCCAATGACGTCATTACATTGAGTATACAAAGAAGTTGGAAAATGCGAAAATGGCAAACAGAATAATAAGTAAGTGGAAACATTTTATCAGGGGAGTAAGATGTAACTTAGTCCGGGGTGACATGAGTAATTATCATTCCTGTCTAGCCCGGATTCTTGCATCAGACAGGCTCTGGTGCTATCAATAAAGCCTTCACTGGCTGCAGTATAACCGAGTTTCCCGCCAAACACTCCATCTCTAGGATTAGTGCGTGACACGGATTCTTGTGGCGTTTAAATTTAGATTCCGATCTTTAGCGCAACCACTGCTTTGTCGACGATTTAATCCCGGAGATAAGGGAACTACTAATGTGGGGATACGTGTAACATGTACGTATCTCCGACTATGGAGGAAATTACGCAATTCGAAGGAGTTAAACAGAAGTAGTGATAAATAAATGCAGTAAATACAGCTAAAATATTGAAAACAAATGAAGACAGTGTCAAAAGGCGTAATCTTGATTTTGTACTTCTAATTCTCTTCACCTGCGTTATCGGACAAATCAAAATTAAAATGTAATTTTTTCAGTTTAGGCCCTGGTAAGGCACTTATGAACGTTAAGTTGGTACATACAGTTGAATTTACCACCGGTTCGGAATACACTTAAACTGAGAAGACTCCGGCAAGAAACTCAACAGGGCTTTCTTTTAGTATTTGGAAGATCTTTTAAAATTACAGCTTTTTCCAAATACTTATACAGTATACATAAATTATGCGTATTCATACTTAGCCAGGGGGGATGCAAGTGCAGAGAGAAGCTACTAAGCCATACATTCGTGTCTTTTACCTAATGAGCCACCTTATATTAGACTTTGTCAATAACTTTTTAAATTAACATATAATAGGTAAATGATGCACTAAACTATGCACCAAATGGGTGGCCACACTATCATTTGATTTGAGCTATCGCCTAACGCCTAATTACATTAATAATGTCATCAGCAAATAAGATAGATAGATAGATAACGCTAAAAAAAAAACAAGAGCTTTTTAAAGAAAGTTTTACAATGGGCAGCCTTATCACTAAAAGTGATCTCTACCAGGCAACCTTTTAACCAAATTAGCACGCTAACAAAATCAAAATGTCATTTATTCAGTTTAGGCCCTGGTAAGGCACTTATGAACGTTAAGTTGTTATATATGGTTGAATTTACCACCGGTTCAAAATACAAAACTGAGAAGACTCCGGCAAGAAACTCAGCAAGGTTTTTTTTTTTAACTTCCGGCCATATCGGCGTATTATGTTAAATAACGCGCTAATTAATGGCATTACACGCAGATGAAGCCCTAACATTAGAATGTTTTTAAAACACTTGTATAATTATCTTAATTGCCTTATTTACAGAAACACTAAATAAATAAGTACTAGAAGGTAAACGCCCCAATTACCACACTGTCTAAGTTACTTGAGATCGAAGCGGTCGTCAACCTGCCTCGATCGAACCTCTCATGACTCTGATGGTAACAGCCCGGAGTATTTAGCAAAGCCTGTATTATATACATCACCGTTTTAGGGTACTTTGTATGGTAGGGTAATGAGTACAAGTGATCTTGTTTGTCTTTACCCTTATCCGATATTACCCCATCTCAAATGTATAGTACTTAATAATTAGGGTAAGGCTAGATATGACATGGATATCACTGACATTTATGGATATTATCACATAATATGATCATAGTGTATGGTCTCCCTCTCTCGGATATTCTAGTCTCGTGATAAGAGCCAGTAAATAATTCATAGCAATAAGGTTGACACCATACAATTTCTTAGAAAAAATATGGCATTTGACGACATTTAAAATCAGATAAATGTCAAAAACTATATAAGTACACTGGAGTTTTGTATTAAATACAGGCAGGTGACGTCATAATTTACAGCGTCATCATCTATTATATTTAACGTTTCGGTGTATTTTTTGATGTTGTATATTTTTCACGCCGTCAAATAGTCTATTGTTGATTAAGAATTGCAATGCAGATTTCAAAACCTTAATAAAAATATCAGCATATTGTGCCCAATGTCTACAATATACCCTTATATTGTAGACATTGGGCAAAAGGTAAAAATAACATACACCCTATCGTCTCCTTCCAATTCTTCAATTGCAATAACCCACTAAGTAAACAATCAATTAATTAAGAATAATAGAATCTATTTTATTAACACGATGAACTGTTTCATTTTTAGAGCTGATATTTTGCAGTATGTCCCTTCTTAATTCTAGGATTATGTGGTCACCGGGTTTTATGTCAGCAGAGGCTATGGCAATCAATAAGCCGAGGTCTTGCGTCAGGATATATCCAACTAAATTATGTTGTACCCTTAAGAGTGCGTACCAAGCCAGAAAAATATGGCAATGTCAGATGAAACAAACTTATGTCTAATCTTCGCGTGCAGATGAGATGGAGATAGCATGTTCCGCGTAACAAAAATGAACTAAGCGCTTTTTATCTAAATAACTCGTAAAGTATAGAATATTTTAAAAAATCGTTAGTAGCAGCCCTAGGTCATATGTTAGTGATATTATTTATCGAATTTTTGTCTTACTTAGATACACCATGAACGAATAAAACCGAATATTCATTATTATTAGAGGTAGCTTTGTGATTTTTTTCTATCGAGGAAATTTCATTCCATTATGTTTTTGCTCAGAGAGAACCCTCGCGTATATAATGAAAATACCCATATAAAAAAAAAAATCATTTTAATAATATTTACTTGGTTAAATTTCAATTCTACGATTGTTATTTTGCTTTATACGCAGCCTTAAGGTTGTTTAAGAGGCTATATTTGCATTGTTTTTAAATTATGAACTCTAAAAATTTGTCCAAATATTAGGTGATTGGTTAGGATCTGAAGATTAATATTCTACTAGGCATTTACTATCTGGGAAAATTATTTACGAGTTTGTTTTTTAATAAAGTAGGACTCTTGCACACTACGAGGACATTAAAATTGGCTGCGATGACGGTGTATAACGAAAAGGCTCGAGTTTATGGCCGTAAAGTACCTACGTCGTTGAATCTTATAATTAAATAAAGAATGTTGTGAATTATATCGGAATATATTAGGTGTTGTATGGATACTGGTATGATATATTTGGATGAAAAGAAATCCAAGCTTCCGCTGCTTTATTTGTCGTGAAAATATAAACCAACATAATGGCTTCAATTTGTCAACGTAATACGATATGATGAGCCAACTTAATGGGGCTTCCTGTAGGGTTTCGTTTAGGGCGACCTCGGTTGATAGCTAGCAATTAAACTAAAAAGGGAACAAAATACTACGTACGTATTATTAGATACTAACGCCACGCCAGGAGTTCACTCCAAAAGGATTTCAAGCGCTCTACCGAAAGTAAATAAACGAAACTTCTCTTTAGAGAGTGCTAAGTACACATTTAATTTACGAAATTCAACTTGGCTTTGTCTGCTATCACAACTCTCAAAACGTCAAGTCAACAGAATACTTTGAAACCGTGCGACTTCTATTCTACATCCCGAGAGAATAGTTTGGATATGCATGTATAGAGAACTCTTAACAAGTAGCTCACAAATAGCAGTCGCAAATGCGATTTATATTTGTGAACTGTAAGGCGATGCGACGCTGCGAGTTCGCCCTGAGACCACAACAAACACATTTGGGTAGATCCGTTCAGCTTAGAAGCAAACCGAGGCGAGGCGATAAACTTTGTTGACAATGACTGATGCCGCGAGTGCCCGATCCGGCCCTGGCCGGTCCGTCAGAGCCAAATGTGCAATTTTCGAACGTGCCGCTGAAAAGGACGAAGTTTCCCCTTTTCTCAGTATTGTAACTCAATTTTGAGACAGTGACACAATGCGGCGGGCGACCCACTTCACATTCACGATAAAAATATATATTTTGATGTGATGTTAGCGTTGGGATACATCATTGTAAATAACTTTTTACAAATGGTATTGTTGTAAAAGTTGATACCTAAGTTGAATGTTATCTACTAGAATGCTTTCTGTTCCTGCTTTTTGATGAACCCTGTGCTTTTATGTCAGTAATTATATTGACCATTGAGATTTTTTTAGAACTTAAATATTACTTACGCGAGCATGGCTACGTTAACGTATTCTGAAATGTTTACCTGAAACAATAACCAAATAATTAATTTTGCGAACACATATTTATCTGAAATAATATGTTAAGTAATTGTATAAGCTATATATTTGGTCACGCGAAGCACATCATGACATTGTTGCTAAGTGGCAACTGTCGGTAACTACCCTCCTCTGAAAGGGCTGAAATCTTAAACTTAAATTTAATGCCGGTAGTTTACACATTAGGGCAAAGTCAGGCTCATTACGCGGCTTCAGCAACTTACGGTAGCAATCGTAAACATTTTGACGGACTAACTTGCCATTTGGAACTTCTAGTTGTGCAATTAAGCGTAATTACTGGTTACGTAAGCCGTAAGGGTATTTGAGGAATATTTAAAAGGTACGTTGCCACCAGCAACTATATCTCGTGCCATAAAATGTAGCTCCTTATCTATTGCTTAGAATTCGAAAGGGAGGAAAAGTAGTGAATGTTGTCACGAGTGTTTCAGGGGGTAAGTGGGAGGCACCTTCTAAACTTGCTTGGCATGGCGCCTTGGCACTGTTGCCTATTTTATTGTGAGTTGGCGCCAACAACCGGGAGATTTACCCCATCTGTAATGGCACGGCTCGTTTATTAATAGCTACGAATGTTGTGGTCGGGTAATGTTTTCGGTGCTTAATGGGCGAATCATGATTTTGATAAATTTGGAATCATTTTGTACAGACCCGAGGCCCAAAAATTCGTCGTTATAAAATCACATCAGTACCTTCTAACAAACCTTTGAGTCTCTTTGTTTGTCGAGTGTAATTTAGGTACGTTTAAATTGGGCTCACTTTAACTATACATTTTACATAAAAGCAATTTTATTCCAGTTAAGGTAATATGGGAGAGAAATTACGGTGCTTTACTTTTAGATTTAGTTACTTATTCCACGCATATACCTATAAGGTCCTAATAAATTAGTGAACTTCGTCTTGAGGGATGAATGTATAAAAAAAACTTCTTTGACTTACATAGAGACTCTCCATACTAGTCAAAGAAGATTTTTTCCCTCGGATTATTTTTGTAATATTAGCATTTGATTACTAATGACCTATACATTCATCCCTCAAGAGGAAGTTCACTAATTTATTAGGACCTTATAGTAATAAACATAGTAACATACCTAACGAAGGCTCTACATCGGAATACTTAAACTCGAAATACAACAGTATCGCTAACTCGCAAGCGAAATATTCATAAATAGCAAAGGCAGTATTTTACTGAAATATGTAAAATATTTGTATTGGAGATAGGAACGCGTACTCGTACGTGAGTTCAGTACATTAATGGTAAATTCGCAGTAGGTAGATACTGCTACGATTATTTTATGAGGCGATTTATGAGCTTTGAGGAAGCGAGAGGCGTGCAAGGATTGTAGTTCGTAAGTGGAACTTTGATACCGTTTGGCCCTCGGGGACTGAGCTGCCGTAGGTGAAAGATTGTATCAGCAACAAACACTTAGGTAAAGGCGGTTTACATGTTCTTAGTAGATATAAAATGCTGTCAGCTACTCTCTTGAATTTATGACATATATACAGAATATAATATTGTATGAGCGTGTTGTTGGATTTATATCTTTATATATAGCCAAGCAGATGGCGCTGCAGTCGATAATATAACCTAGATACTGACTGCAGCGCCATCTGCCGGGCTGATTTCTGAATCTAAACAATCCAGGGTGCCACCCAAACGCAGACAAAAAAATCATTTAAATCGGTCCAGCCGATTAGGAGGAGTTCAGTGACAGAAACACGTACAGTAGATTAACTCCCTGGATGGTGTAGATAGGGCAGGGTAGGGTAGGGTAGCACCACAGGGTAGGGTAGCATCAGGCGAACGAAGTCGAGCCGGGCAGCTAGTTTTTTATAAATATCTAACAGGATCCATTGAAAGAAGTCAAGTCACGACACGTGTAAGTAACAACAACCAAATAATGGAATCACGAGATCAATAACTGTCCAATTCATTCTCCCAGCGCGGTTTTCCCTCAGCGCTACTGTATGGAGTTCTAAAAGGGCGTAAAAAGAGCACTTCAAGATCGGCAACACATCCTAATTCCCCTGGCATTGCAAATGTCCATAGGCAGCGGTGACCACTTACCATCAGGTGGACCTTCTGCCTGTTTTTCAACATATTAAATAAATAAATAAATATTAACATAAAAAAACTCTACTCATAAGTGTTGAATGAGAGGTCATGAATAAAATGTAATACCTACAAATTGAAAATAATATATTTTTGGTATGAAAAAGTCTGAAAGGGCAGCGTTTTAGTATTTGAGCGTGTATTCGGTTTACATAGACCCGCTATTGTTCGTTAAAAACTTACCAACGTATAAAAATTTAAGCTAAAAGCAAATATAACTTTTATTTTACCACAGATATAGTACAATACCTAACAACAAACGAGTATTTGTGTATTGGGAAAGCTTTATATTAATCTAATTATGTAGTACCTATATACTTTAGTATTTAGAAGCTTACAAAAGTACCCACAGCTGTAGTATCCAAAGCTTTAAAGCCAATTATTTCCCACGTAATAACATACTTCGAATAACGCTGAAAATAATTCTCTTATACCTTTATACTTTCCTAGTACTTTATCGATAAAACTGCTTTGTGAAAAGAAGTAAGAACTTGAAAATTGTGTATTTAAAGTATAATGTTATGTTAGCTATGTTAGACTTTACTACGGTTATTTTTTGGATTCCGTAGTCAAACAAGGAACCTTTATTGTTATAGTTAGATCATGTCTTTCCGTCTTTATGTCATAGACTACATATTAAAATTACCCAATGTATGTTTGGTCCTATTCAGATGGTCAGTTTTTTAGTTGCCATTGAATATACTGTATACAAAGGTATTGTAAGCTTTCCATCAGTATTAGAGTGACGTAGTAGGTGTCTTGCTGTGTTTTTGTGGTTACTAGGCTAATCTTATTTAGCGTTAACTTGTTTAGTAATATTCCCGATTCTCACGAACAGGTTTTTTTTTTATACAAACAAGCATAGGGCCCGCCTGATGGTAAGCAGTTACCGTAGCCTATGGATGCTTGCAACACCAGGGGTATCACTCGCGCGTTGCCGACCCTAAAGAAACCTCTTCACACCCTTTTTGAAGAACCTTATGCTGTACTCCATTGGGAAAACCACGGCAGGGAGCTCATTCCACAGTCCGAGCGTCCGCGGAAGGTAACTCCTTTTAGCCCGCACAGTTCGAAACAAAAAGTTCGAAAGATACTTACTACCGGGTAGGATGTTAATTTGTAATTTTCCAGGCCAACGGGGTTGGCAACACTATTGATTGTCTATTCATTCCGCATTCGTGATTTTTGTCTCTGTTTAGTTGTTTTTCATTGCCGTAGTTTCGATATAGAAATTAATAGTATGATTAATATGATATTAATTTCCTTTCAATATTTTTTTTATGGACAGACTAATAAAGCGCGAGCAATTAACAATCTTAATTTGTGTACGCCCAGCGTTTTCAACAAAATGTCATGTTATTTTATTTTATTCAAGCTCTTTCTTCTCTTCAGCCTTTCCGAATTGTTTCTATTTTCCCATTTTAATATTCGCTCGAGTAAATACAAAGCAATTTAATTCATTATTCCAGTTGACTTCCTCTTTTGAGCTTGATTCTCTTTATGTAATATACAGGGTGACAAATGGGAAGTTGCCTAAAGTATATGCATATCTTTCCTCTTTTACTCTACCGTATAAGGCTAGGCCCACGTAGGTATATTCTAGAATGTTGTCAGTTTCTATTGAGACGCCATAAAGAGCAGTACGTGTACTTTAAAATGAGTGACCTTACGAACGAAGAAAAGGTGTATCTGATCGAGTGCTTTTATTCTAGAGGTAAAAACTATACTGAAGCATATAGAGGTTTTCGTACCAAGTTTGGAAGTAAAAGAGTAGCCAGTAAAAATGCTCTTAGAAGGTAAAAATTAAAAAAAAAATGACTTTATAGTATGACCGCATTCTTTAATAAAGTATCAATTTTTTTATGCAAGATGGTGCTACGCTGCATAGAACTCGAGACGTATTTGAAGCCATTTACGAAGTTTAGGGTGAACGCGTCGTCGGTTTAGGATATCCCAAGTTTGCACACGCAGGTATAGAATGGCCCCCATATTCACCGGACTTAAACCCGTGTGATTTCTTCTTATGGGGCTTCCTGAAAGATTACTGTTATGCGGAAAAATCCAAGACCAAAGATCATTTGAGAGAAGCTATTAGAAAAGGAATTTCTAATATTTTTTCATCTATAATTGAACAAATTTATTTATAGCTTTCAAAAACGACTTGATTATTGGGCAAGTTCAGATGGGGATCATTACGAAAATATTTACCATTAATAGTCATTCCCTAGCCAGATTTTGTAATTTTTTTTAAAACTTAATTGTGCCTGTTGATAATGTTCAATTAAACTGAAACCTATTTCAAATAAAAATGACTACTTCAGTGATTCAATGTATGTTATTATTATTTTTTTTCCTGAACCCATCTCAAAATTATAAGTGATTACTTTAGGCAACTTCCCATTTGTCACCCTGTAAAATACATTAAAATGTCAGTGTTTACACACACTATTATAATGTCCTCATTTAATCACTTGAGTATCAGTTCCTGGAATTCTATATTTAGTAGTAGCTTAGAGTAAAAATAAGGTAATTTAATAAAAAAGAGATAAAATAAATTTTTCATAGAAGAAGGCTGTAGGTACTTTCTTACGCAATAATATAAACTTTTTAACTCGAATTATATTAATATGCAAAAAGTTTATAAAATGTTTGCGATCCTCAAGTTATTGGAAAAGGTAATAAAGATTGTTCTTCTACGAACATTATTACAAAAAACACTTTGCTCAGTTTACAGGAAACTTAGTTGAGTACAGGCTATTTCCACCGGTATTATCGTTTGAATAATGAATGAAGTTTAAGTTAACGTTATCTGCATAGAAGTTAGGAACTTTTTCCAACGGAGAACAAACACATTAAAGGATCTCGCGTCTATGTCCGGGGGCGAAGCTCGAAGGCGCGATAAACTTGGTGTGCTGACATTGATTTATGTCTCCGTTTGTTTGTCCCGGAGACAGCCGGCTCCCGAGTCCCCGGTTCATCCCGGAATACCGGTTAAGATAAGGCGTCTCTAATGCATACTACAAATTACTGGACCAAATTGCTGTTTACGCATACACGGGGTGGGGATTTAGCAAAATTATCTTGGGACACACTGACACACCTTCGCTAGTCGAATAAGTCATACTACAACAGAATAATATTAGTTAGGTTCTACTATAGGCTTAAACTTCCCACAAAATTGTACTAATGCAGAATTTTGATTCCTTTTGGAAACGTTATAATTTTCCAGACAGCTGAAAATGTATAGAATACATTATTGCAACAAAGTTTGTTTTTACGTTTTGAAACTGTAAAAAAGGATAGTGATAATTATCCATTGCAAATAGTGTTTAGCATTATTAAATTGTGCTTTCACTTAAATTATTGCATTTCATTCATGTGTTAGTAAAGTAACCACATTTACATCAAACTTATGACACGTCCAGTGGCGTGTTCTCACTAACTTATTGCGTGTGTATGTAAGTACATGTTGCTGACATGAACTGTATAAATTGTTAAGTACCACACGCCACGTCAGTTACTTATTACAGTGGTAACAGACAGGTCTGTTTCCACAATAAGTACCGCCCATTTTGTTATTGTATTTAAGGGCAGCTTGACTGTTGAATTAGGGCATCAATTGTTTCTTAAACTTTATAGAACGTAAATAGGTATATTACAACCTTCTTGATTAAAATAATCTCAACCAGTCTTTCGAGGCTATGTTCGTCTGGCCTTGGGATTAGCCACCCTATGGCGATTAACAATACATCCAATGAGCAGTACAGTTATTTATAAATAGAGCAATGTTTTACAAAACATCAATCTGCACAAAACCTACCAACCATTATATTCGGGTATATGATTTTCTTTTTTAACAAATCATTTACAATTATCAGGTTATAACAAAGCAGTGGAGGATCATCAATCACAATTGTCCACAAACTGATGCATGTAACGAATAAATTCGACTGAAACAAAGCTCATGTCAGCGTTGGACAGTCTCGTTATGCTACATAAATTTGTGGTGACATTGTGGGTCCGTGTTACACTGTCGACCATTTTAAATGTTCCGTTAAACATTTGCAGGGTTTAAATTGTAGCCATGTTGCCCGTCGGCAATACACTATTGACAATATTTCAATAATTCGTTTTCGGTAATGTGATTCAACAACAGATGTGGAATTGTTTAAATTCTGCATTTTCGATTGTCTGCTTTATTCAATGCTGGAAAGATTTATTCGATATTAAAAATATATAAAATAACATTTTAGGTCTAGTTTTAGTACACAAAGTAAAGTCTCAACCTTTTGAACACATTTGAATTTATGATTTATCTAAGAAATAAATACACACTATAATAATTGTAGAATAATAACAAGACATTAAGTATTAAAATCGATTCTGTAAACAGCTAGCTTAACAGCTACATTGGTATCGGTATATCGAAAGCGTACAATTACTTCAATACTTTAATAAACAATTTAAACCATTTTATCGCTTCGGGTGAGGCCACGCGATCTAATAAATAACCCGTGTACAAATGAATTTCTTGAAAAGGTCGTAGAAATTAGAAGTTCACGTGAGTGTCCGGTCACGCAAAGCCCCAAACTCTTTAATAACCCGGTATATTATTACAATAACGTACCTACTATATACCCTGTTAAGAACGCCCATTTGTCTGGAACCAGGGTTTCTATGATGAATCATTCATTTGCTAATAATCACAAGCTAAAGTAATGAAAATACATGTTTTGGTTTGACCACAATCTCACAGTAGCCGTAACCGTAGCAAGAAAAATAACCTAGTCCCACGCTATGGTTTCTTCTTTTACATCAATTATATCGACGCTAAACAGTTTTAATAGTTTGAACTTATCAAAAGCTAACCCATTACAATATAACTAAAAGTAAAATCCAATGATGATCAATCACGCAAAATGTTACACGTGCCAGCCGTGTAGTGGTAATTAACAAACGAGCGACACGTACATGAAAATCGAGCGTGTCAAAATGACAAAAAAACTGCGGGTTCACCATTCGTGGACCTTCCATAAATCGACATGGCATCGGCTGTGGAATAAAATAATCGAGTGAAAAAGTACTCGGTTTGTTGCGAAAGCTGATATTCAATGCATAAGCAATATAAAAATGTATTCTGTTCAAGTGAATAATTTATTATCGATTGTCACCCTCGTCGAAAACGTATCAGAAGTTTGTTCACCAGGTGTTCCATCAAATAATTACGAATACATAAATTGTGATTCTGATTGCCATCCATGCTCACGTGAAGTTATAACGCATTCACGAGCTTTTTATACAGAAGCGAGTAACAACTAGTTCTAGGTAGAATTCGAGGAACTGTGAAAAACAAAAAAAGTAGCAGACGAGTTCTCAGTTCCATGAAAGCTAGAGGAAATTTTACAGCAGTTTGTTTTTCGGCTGCTAGAAAATTTGATGTTATTCAATTCATTTCAAGAATATCTTCTACGGTCTATTGCCAATGTTTTTAAGTTCTACTTTTATTTAGTTTCAAACAGCCAATAATTTTTTCATGGCAAAATCGAAGATACATAAAATGGAACAAATTTTTCATTTAAAACAATTTCCCTTAGTTTTATACCAAGAATAATTTGCGATCAAATTCAAACCTTACTTGACTGGTTTTCAATATCGAAAGTGTAATTAAACTTGAAACTTGTCGTGCCTTTTGTTTCTGATGTTAGTTGGTAGTTCTTTGTAGCCGGTGGTATTAATCAAAGCTTAAGAAAGCTAATATTTAAAGTGACACTGGCTGAAAGTTTGTAAACAAAAACAGCGAGCGCTCGCTTCGACGGAATCCAAAGAAAAACTTGTTCCACTGACATTGATGGATGCTACCGGCGAATGCGCTGACGACGGTCATTTTGCTATAGGTAAACCATAAATAAGTACTTTCATCTAAACCTAAACTTTACGAATCAAAAATAATTGGGTGCATTGTTAGTTAAATTATGCATCATCTCATATTGCTGCGGTTAAAGGTTTTTGTTATTTAATCTTTATTCTGATTAAAACAAGCAATAATGTATTATTTTTTTAAATAAGGGATGGAGCAGTATATTTTTCATATATTGGTCGAAAAATCGGCTAGATGGCTTTTATAAGGATCAAGGAAAGATACCTAACATCAGTACTTTATAAAGGTCTGCTCCGAGTTCAGAGTAGAGTCACAAAGAAGGAGATCGCATTACAGTTCTTGATTCGAGGAGGTAAATTCGGTATAGTGTTGCTTTTCACAATGCTTTCATCAATACCAATAACTTGAAAATTAAAATATTGGCAATGGTGCCGATTCTGTTGTAAATCGCACTAAACTAATTTTAGTCACGTCTCATCTCTGTCTTACGAACATTATTGAAAAAGGATAGAACATATTTTAAGTTGTCAAATTAATCTTTGCCGTCTTATTTTGCGTGTATTTAGGCGTAACCGCGATAGATGACGACTAAATTTATATTGAAAACAAGCATTGGACTAATTTGCGAGGACTAAATTTCTTACATCCTTTTCTTATGCTCTTTGTTAGAAAGAGACATAGTGAGATTAAAATTAGTTTAGTTGTGAACAACAGAATCAGGGCCAATGCCCTGTTTAAGATAATAAAAAGTTTATATTATAAGATAAGAGCTTGCTATACAGATAAGTCAGGTGGCAATGTGAGAAGAATTTGTCTTTATATCACGATGTTTGTGTACCATAGTTTATCGTAAAGAATCATAGGTAAATGATTTTGGCATTTCACACAGTATTTCATTCTAATTCACAATGAAGCTTGCGTATTCTGAAAATAACGGTGCTCTGCAGGATTTGGGTAAGCTGACGTGTGAAATGACATTAGTCTCTTATTTAAATACTGAATAATCGGGTCGACCCCATCCATTCATTTTGTATGGTCGCCTGTCGTGGGATTAAAATTATATTATATGTGCCTTTTGTATTTTTTGCTCCATGTTTGAATTTTCACTCTGCTGGCACTATATTACTTTAAAATGCTTGAACGTAGGACGGGACAATGTTTTGAGAATGATTATAAGAATAACATAATAACTCATAATATCATAAGTTTTTTTCTATATTTTAATTAAAAATAATATTACAGGATACGACGGCATTGTATAAAAAATCCTATTTAATTAATAAAGATTATGTGCACAGGTGCTTAGAATGAATACCCCCAAATATCCTTACAAAAAAGGGTGTAAAATTTAAATGCGTTTAAAAACCCTCTTCGCTTCTCTAATCTTTAGGGTTAGAATCTGACAGGCATGTTATCAGAATAATCACAAGGCAACTGAGAATTGAGGAAAACAATTGGTTAGCTCCCTCACTCACTGTTTACGTCCAAATAGTCTGTTTACGAGAGCCGTGGAAAGTTTCGATTTCGACAATTGTTCTCTCGAGCAACGGAATTCGTGCTGAGCAGTTTTCAATGGCTTAGCGGAATTGTATTGATTCTGTGAATGTGACATGTTTAATTAAAATGTAAAATGTTGGTGAATAAATGACAGCATTAATTTCGGGAAATGTCTGAATGAAAGTCGTTGTTTAAGAAATCGTTAGTAATTTTTGTAACATAAAATATCTGATAATAGTGTGATGTTTATTTTTTATGTTTGATTACTCCTTTTATCTGCTTCTTTGAAGTTAACCGCTACAATTCTTGTTTTTCACAGTAATTTCGTAAACCTCAGACACTGCGAAGACTGTAATTTGGTTAGTACTAAAGACGCCATAAGTTGCTTGCCTTTATTTAAGTAAAGCTTTGGCTAATTATGTCTATCATAATTACTTACTACGTCAAAGATGTCTGCGAGATTGTCAGTGTTTTACAATTCTTGTTCATTTACAATTAATAAATTATATTGGGCTTGTGAATATATTTCAGTAACAGTAATTATGTATACTTTGAAAATAACAAAACATAGCTGGATCCTAATATTATTGTCATTATTATAATGAAATGATTAGTAGGCAGCAATATGCTGAACTGTATTTCTATTTTGGCAATCAATCTCTGTTTGATGTCTTTACCAAAGTTTTTTTTCATTATTGTAGTATTTATTAACCCGTTAGGTTTCGCGAGAGACGCGCGTCCTATTATAACAATTGATGTCTTTGTTATTTTTTTAACCGCGATCCAAGGTATCTTTAAAAAGTACTCGGTATATGACAAAAGGTTCGATCAAAACATAATCCAACATTAATATTCAATTACATACAAAGCGATTATGGCAAGATTCTGTTGAAAGCTAGTCAGCCAGTATTATAGCCTTTAATCCTGTTTCTGGATAATGACATCACGGATCCACACCATTCACTTGCTAATGAATCTTGGAATTCTATTCAATAGAAGAGTGAATAGATTGAAAAATCAATGCGATTTATTCAGTTGACTTTATTACCTTACATTCAACGTGAGCAAATGAAGAATGAAATATCTGGATTTGAAGCTTTATGTAGGATGACACTTACAATGTGACTCCACACTTATACTTATGAGTCAATATAAAATTATATTGATTATTCTTGTAGTTTTTATACTGAGCTTTATGAAACATCAAAGAAGGAATAATATTTAGTGTTGTTTGCAAATCACTCATGTAATATTGAAGTCGGCGAAGTCATTAGAGAACTCCTATATCCCGACGTTCTATTCAACGTTTCACGCGGAATATATTCCAATGAAAGAAGGAGCGATTACTTTGATTATACTTTCCGCTTACAATTCCTCGGCAACGTCCCTATTGTGTTCTCGAATAATTTCTGACGAACGTTCGAATATTCAGATTTTTGCGAGAGTATGCAAAGCTTCTGAGACTGAGCAGATATTGAGATTGGACTTTATACGAACTATTGTTTTCAGGATTTATTAAGACATGAGTAATTTTGATCATCTGTATAATTTTGCCAGAGATTACTAATAATTCTTATTTAAAATAAATACTTATATAAAATTCAATCCAAACTACAGAAGCTTATGAGATTATCTCGTGACAAATGCCATACAATTTTGAAGTTGAAACGTTACTGCGTGAAATAGTAAATCGCAGTGTAGCAGCGTAATGCACACGGTTGAAACATTCATGATGATTATACCCATAAATCTTCCAGTTACCTACGCGTAAATGGCTGATTTATAACACCGCCACCAGAGGTTATATGTCGCGATATTTTGTGTGCCTTAATTTTTTATTTATGTTCTAAAAAGCTTGTAAAAGGTTTTTGTTAAAAGCATCCGTAAACAGTCAGAATGTTTTTAAAATTATATCAAGGATTTGTAAAATTTTAAAAATATCGGATGATTTTGTTTTTAGATAACCAGAAATTTAAATAAAGCACTTAAGAAATTCAACATGCTTAGAATAATATGGTAGCACATTCAGTGATAAATAAAGAATTATGTAAGATGAGATTTCAAGCCGGGAACCTAAAGGCAGACATAATTTATGTCTTAGCGGTAAGAATCCTTCAAATCCCTTTTCCAACTGTCTTCCGAGTAAACGTCTAAGTAGGAATATACCAAACGATATTCGGCTTCTTGAAGAAGGATTCCAAAGGAGAACGGGGACAATTTATTGCATTAATTCTTCATCCCAAAAAAGTTTTTAAGCAGCTCTACTTTCGTTTTGCAGTTTTCTGTGGTTTTGAAATCCTGTTTTGCAGTTTGCGGAGTTGATATTTTTGGTAACACAAGTGATTTTTGGAAAAGCAATTTTTATCTCATGAATTTAATTCTAGTAATTCTTCCGTACGTATGTAGTTATTTACAATATTATGTTTTAAAATTATCAATTTATTTCTGGGGATGTTTGCTAACTAGCGTGTCCAGAATAAACAAGATCTTCATAAAATTTTGTGTATATACAGACTGTTTTATTTACACAATCCTTTCTCATTTGTGGTGATGCCCTCACCTTGTGTATTGGAGTTCCCCAAAAGTCGTTGAGGAAGATGTTTGAAATGGGCGTCTGTGGTCTCAAGTCTCTATTTTCTTTTATGGCACTTATGTCGTCAAAAACAAAGCCGCAGTACAGGCAGTTATGATAGACGAGGATACATGCTAGGACCAGGATAGCTCCGAGGCCGCGTCGAGGAGCTTCAGGCATGTCTTCTGGCGTTTGATTCTGACCGGTCAGACGCCGCCTGCTACGACCTGTTCGATTCCTCACCGCCGACACCACTCCCCCGAACCTGCACACTCCACTCACGCGGTCCATCGTGATGTTACACCGGCATCTCATTTAACTCTTCTAATAAACAAATAGCACTATAGTTTCTAACATAGCTCATCGTCATATGTAAGGTTGAACCCAGCCACTAGTAATGTTTGAATAGCGAGCGAAAACACAAGAACGAACAGTACCGGGACTGTATTTGCTACACACAAAATCTGAGGTTATTAACGACTAATACGTATAATTCCACTACCGTACACAAAAAACATTGTGTTCATGTGAGGGTTTAGGTTACTACGAAGCACATGTCACTATTTTTTTCTCGAAATCATTTCATTTGACATTTAAGTGATCATTTTGTTTCGACGCGCACGGACACACCCGCCCGTTTGGCAGACTCGCCGACAACTACCGAAGTTCGACGAGCGAATGCCGCGTCGAGTCACGTGACCAGTCGTTTTACTGCGGGTCGTTTTGAGATGGCGCATGCGTGTGTGTGATGATGACGGCTGGCGGCAAAATATTTGTCGCACGTTCGTAAGGTGTGAATTTGAAGATCAGCGTTTACATGCAAAAACGTGAATAGGATGCTTGCCCAACTTGCCCGTAATATTGTTAAGAGGTGGTTCTTTTTTCTTATGTATAGTTTTTTGGATTTTTTATGACAAAAGAAACAAAAAACCTGTTTGTTTTTAAATGCAAGATCTTCACGGATTTGATACAAAAATATTCGATACTAAAAATGAATTACATATTTCAATAACAGTTGATGGGAGTGCAGGGGTAAATTATCGGAATTTGATTACCCTATGTTGTTATGGGCGCATGCCCGACGCAGAGGTTAGCAACGGGAAGGGGCGAGGGGAACGAAGTAAATGTTGATGACGACATTTGGTCGGCTTCAGGGGAGACTGGAGAGGAGACGGGTGCGAGCGACGATCGGGATATGCCGAGCTCTATTACTGTTGCTGTGACTCAAAATCAAAATTGAAATTCGATTATTGAGTAAACGGACAAGTTGTATGTAACTCTCTCGCGAGTCCACCGAGTTCTTACTTAGATTCGTGATGAGTTCAGATAAAAGGTTTTTCTTGTTGATATTTTTCTGCTATTTGTGACTTTGAAAATGCATGAATGATTCTTTTAGTTAGATTCTTTGTTTGATGAAATTGTTAAGAATAGGAATAAACAGGGATAAAAACTTCTTCAAGACAGGATTACGAAGTTTGAGAAATTTTGGAGACAACTTATTAAAATATAATTCTTATTGTCGTTTAATATTATTTTAATGTTAAATATATCTATTGTATGCTATTTATGCCGATATTTGTTTCTCATTATACAATTATATATCTACACTAATTCCTTGGCTTGGTAACTAAACTCATTATGCTGTGCTTACGTCTTACGTCTAAAATTGATTGCATTGTTATGCCCTTATTAATAAATAAAGGTGTAAGTCAAGTATAGTAAACACCTACCTACCTATGTTACCTAGGTTTTAAATATATCCGTCACTTTCTAATGTCATATAAACAAAAAGGGCTGGGGCTATCTTAATACCTGTGTGTTACAAGACTGACTTAAACCTTATTAATAAGGGGAAAGGGTTTTGTTTTTATTATTTGGGTCGTTTGCTTGTTTTTCTTACAACAGTTTACTAAAGTTCCAAGAAAATCCTATATTTTTATCCTGCTATTTGTGATAAATGCAATATTTTTTAAACAATGACATGAATAAATTAAAAAAAAATTCGGTATAAGGTAATATTTCTAAACTTTTTAATTCACCATGGTGAGATTTGTGACCAAATACAATCCTATCTATAGCAAAAACAATACGAAACGTATGCTTTGAATCACCGAATTTTATTTAATTAAATAAAAGTGAAAATATCTTTTAATTTTGTTGATACTAAATAACAGTAGCAATTTAAAGACAGAAAAATGAACCGACGTAATAAAATATTTATAATACTTAACCCCACCCCACCCATGGCCCGATGCTGCCGTCCAGGACAATATTGATACAAACGAAAAGGCAACATGAATGGGGCATAATTTACTCTTGGTTATTAAATTTATCGATTTTAAAGTGGTTTTAATTAAATATCATTGTTTCCTCATTTTTGAGGCTGCTGTGCTTATTATGGGTTGTGGTCGGGGCTCATTTTTAAATGGTTCTACTTTGGTTCACTATTTGTTAACCATATTTGAAAGGACCTTTATTGTCTAGGTAATGAGGTTTTTCGATACAGTCGATGTATATAAATCATGTAGATATTTATTCAGTTAAAACAAAACAATGCCAAAATATTAATTTGGCCATCAATCATACTTAGTAGGTACTTTACTAACATTATAAATGTGAAAATGGGTTTGTTTGCAACAATCCTGACAGCATGAAGAGAAACATAATTCTACTTTTTATCGCGAGAATAAGGTATGTCTGGTATTATTCAATATTTTTTTTAGAAATACACGCATATCTGGGGGCACGGGAGTGCCCCTCGCCAAGACAGCCAAGCGAAGCGAAAGGGCACTACCTACCTTTTCTCGAAGCGCTTCGTCGATTTTTTGAACCCTCATAACTTGGATTTGGATTATACCAGATAAACAAAATTCTCGGAACATGATGTCAATAGTGAACTTATTAAGCATATTAAGTTTCAATAACATAGCTCTTATACTTTAGATTTTATTGATATCTAAAAAACCCCGATTTCGTCACTGACTCACTGATGATCATCAAAACTCATAGGGTACTTCCTGAAGTCCTAGAAAGCTGAAATTTGGTATTTAAGCTTGTATTAGTACACAAACAACAAAAAAATTATAAAACTTGGAAATTTCAAACAAAAAAAAGAAGTGAAATCCCACCAAAAACATTTTCATGTAAAATGTTGCCGCCAAGACATACGGCTCGTACTGTCAAAAAGTTATCAGATCTCATGTAGAGCCAAGCTTATAACTACATGCACTTACTATATAAGCCCTAACTTCACAACCTCTACACACCGTAGTCAAAATTTGTGGCTTGGCCGTTTCAATACTACAAGAACTATTGAATAACAAAAAAGCAATGAACAGTGAATACATTTTTCACCTTACTCCCATGTGACGGTAGCGAAACGGCCAAGCCACAAATTTTGACTACGGTGTGTAGAGGTTGTGAAGTTAGGGCTTATATAGTAAGTGCATGTAGTTATAAGCTTGGCTCTACATGAGATCAGCAGGGCTATTTTAAAACGTCGGAATCGCTATCGGAAACGGATTCAAAATATTACGAGGCGAATTTCAGCAATTGCTTTTTTAATTTCCGAAAACTTTTCGATGAATCGAATTGATATTTCGGTAAAGAAACATCAAAAATATTCGAATTCGGAAATTAAAAAAGCAATTGCGCAATATCGCCTCGGTAGTTTTTGATTCCGTTTCCGATATCGAATCCGAGCGTTTTAAAATAGCCCTGCTGATAACTTTTTGACAGTACGAGCCATATGTCTTGGCGGCAACATTTTACATGAAAATGTTTTTGGTGGGATATATCTTACATTAATAATATCATAAGGAAGCCAAATCAGCATTCTTTTTTTGAAAAGTATGTGGTATCTCTTATATTTCTTAACGCCCGACTTCCGAACTGGGAGTAAATTCTCATCCAAACGAAATTGATCGCTAGATCAAAAAACTACGAATTCGAACTTTTATCGAGTGTAAATCACGTTACGTTATTCTGGCAATTTCGAAATCGTCATATTTATAGGGAAAACCAGTCAACTCGAGCATTGATTAGCTCGAAATTTTACAGTTGAATAGGACTCGAACCGTAAGTTCGATTCGAAGGGTGTGAGAATTGGGTCCCTGGTGATAACTTCAGTAGATTTGACCTTCATAAGTGCCCTATAGTAGGGCCTAAATTTAATTAATGGCTTTGACTTTGATATACATGATACAGCCCACAAAAAAGTTGCTTTTAAATTTTTTGTCTGTTTATGTGTTATTTGTATGACCAAATAGGTACTGGTTTGTCATACTGCCTGCCGAATTCAATACAATAGCTTATACCTAGTACTATATCCATACGGTTATAGTAATGGGTGCGAACAATGGCACTTTTCAGATCAAACGTTTTTTTTTTTCAATTACAGTAACGATTCAATGTGGGCTTTTTAGACCCTTTGTGGTGCCCCAACGGTTAAGTTGAAGAGTCTCATTCAATCGTGTTAATTATTTCCCTTCGAGGGGGCCTCTCAGAACTTTTCTATAGATGTATTGTGAGGGGTTCCCTCTTAGAAATAACAAAACATAAGGATTTAGAAACTGCGCGATATGATTAAATAGACGGCTAAGTACTTTAACATTTTTGAAAAATGAGTGAAATAAAGTAGTTCTAGTTATACTGAAGTTTTCTGGGCATTATTACTATAGTTTCCCACCCAGGAGGTGCATTTGCGTGCATGAAAATGTCTGCTTGTCCTGAGTCTGGGTGTTATTATGTATACCTAAGTACCTATGTATTTACAAACAAAAAGTTGCAGGTTTTCCATAGTATAAGCTCTGTTTCAAATATATGTATAATAGCGTTATGAAACTTTTAAACTATCTTTAACTTTTAAATCAGTATACTTTTTTTTTTATACGACTAAGTCGGTAAATAAGCATACGGCCAGCCTGATGGTAAGCGGTTACCGTAGCCATATGGACGCTTGCAACACACGAAGCATCGCTCACGCTTTACAGACCTTTCAGCCCTCCCCTATGGGCCCTGGCGACCTTACTCACACGCAGGAACACAACTTTACACAACATAAAGTTATTTGGCTGCGTTATTCTGTAAGGTGTAGGTACTTCCCTAGTCGAGCTGCTCATTGAGCGAATAAAAGCTCTCTCAAAAATCTACTATGAACAAAATCCTACATATAGCAAACTATGTGTTTAAATCCCATCAGCTCTTTAATAATATTAATAGAATGCACTGTAGGTACATAGTGATATAGGGTTAATTAAAGGTGAGTTCTCCAAAGGGGGCAATTAATTCCGAGCCCTTTAAAAGAGATGAACTTTTGTCGTACTAAAAGGGTAATGTTTTGTTAATGTCACAGCGCTTCCGGCGAGCCTGGGACCAGAATAACTTCATTGGTGTTGTTAAATATACAATAATTTAATCCGGATTACAGTTGCCGGTTAATCTTTTTCAGGTAAATTCCTTTCATGTTTTCAACGGGCAATTTGCTTCTATTTTGTTGCTTTAAGGTTTTTATTATGTAAAAGTGTCACAAATACATAAGACGTGTATAACTGTAGGGGATTTTAAGCGTATAAAAAGCTTTATTATCTGTTACACACTTTGTAAATACATGTTTCTATATAATGTAATAATCACCATGTTTTGAAATACATTTCAGATCAACATCGATTTCAAATAAAGGTAAAATGCATTGTGATGTGAATTCTTTGAATTATGCTCAAGTTTATTAGAGTTGCGGTCGAATTGTCGCAAATCCCGTACGGGTTCCGGGAATCGAATTGGTATTCCGTAAAGGTAAAGCTTGCGTTGATAGTCGCGCCAGTGTGAGCTCATTCAAATAAATTAGCTTAGAGAGTTTCACATTCCGTATGGACGTCGTGTCAAATTCACTATTATCAGGTTGAAGTCCACCCCCGAGGGATTTAAGCTTCCACCTATCATGAGAATTTTTGGATTTACTTTTGGTAAAAACTTGGTGAATTTCTTGATATCTAAAGAAATTTTACAGTCTTAAAAAGCAAACGAAATAAAAAACAATACGGAAAACCACCAACCAAAAACAGGCTAATTCATATCCCTGTGGAATGTGGATTCGTGCCATTTTTTTGGGCACAGCCCGTCAAGGGACGTCGCCTGCAAGTCGTATCCTGCGGGAGCGATAGCCCTGAAAAACTGGGCCGTCCAGTGATTGATGGAGAACCGCGTGTAAGCGCCGAATAAACAGACCCGCACGTCCCCTGCAATGGCCCTCAGGTGGTTCCCGGTTTTTTGTTTAAATCTACACTGGATAATATACAGGGATCCCGTGATCCCGGCATTTGTATTGGATTTCAGTATTCCCGATGTTTGGTTTGATGTGGTTTTTTTCTGCTCTATTTATTTTGCTGTCTTGCCAAACTGAAATATGCGATGCACTGGTATTTTCAGTTGTTTTATTTGAATTCGTTTCGTTGGTAGTAAGATAATGATGGTCTAGACTCGCTGTTAAGTGAATTGGAATGATAGTTCTGCACTAGAGTCATAGTAAAGAGTTTCTTACCATTTTGGTGGTAAGCACACAATTTAATTGGCTCTCAAGTGCATCCACTTGAACCCACCGGTAGGTGCTTGGAGACAGGTTTTCATTTTGAGGGTGGTAGCCAGGCAGGCGGGTACTACAAAGTACCCTTTGACCCTGCTATGTTTTCCTCAGAAATCGAAATATCAAGTATATTGTAGGACAATAACCGATGACCTTCGCCACGGCGACGTCATACAGGGGCTCAAGTCTGCTATTAAAATTGTGTTCCAATGATCTTTCAGTGGTGTCAAAATTGTGACATTTTATAGTTTTGGCGTGTTAGTATACTACCAAAACTGCAAAATGTGACAATTTTGACACCACTGAAAGTTAATTGGAACACAATTGTAATAGCAGACTTGGACCCCTGAGCTATTGCCGTAAACCCACTAAATACATTTACAAATTTTCATAAAAATGTAGGAAACTTAACTAACAAATCCACTACAACCGGTCATCGATTTAATCCATAACTTCCTCAAAGCTATTGGAGTAAATATTTAATTACATTAAAAGCTTCGTAGAAATTGTGACCGCTCCACGATTTAGAGCGGAGTTGGATAAATCAAAACTTTGCCATTAAAACAAACGCGAGACCGCGACACATCGGGATCAAACTATCCCAACTTCACTTCTTCAGCCAACTTTATTGTCTTGAAAGTTTTATGAGTCTAACCAACCCTTGCTTCCACTCGTACATCACTTGTCCTTACCCGTCCTTACCCTATAGCTACAAGTATGACTTTATTTTTAACTTTGCTTTTATCACTATTATTTACCCTAAGAAGCAGTCTTTTATTGTTGCGGTTAACTTTAAAAGGGTAATTTAACCTTCGGGTCAATAATAATAGTTTTTTCTTTCATCTTTATATTAAAAAAGAAAACAAGTAGATTATTTGAACTTTTAGGATGATGTTGTCTGTCACTTCTAAGTAATGAAGTAGGAATCTATTTATATGTGAAGAGTATACTTTGTACCCCTTTTTAAGCATATTGCGTGCACGGAGCAGTATGAGATTTAGCTTAAAATGACGATCTCTGTCTGTAGAAGAAGTCATCATCAAGCATGTGAAAGTCCACTGCTGGATCGGTCGGTCATCCACTTTCTGCATCCATCCACCGCCCGCTAAGTCATCGGTCCATCTAGCGGGGGCGTTCCACACTTCGTTTGCCTGTGCGTGGTCTCCAGTCAATAACTCGTTTACCCTATCGGTTATCGATTCTACGAGATATGGTATATGTTATGTTATGCATGCATACGTATATACTAGTATTATAATTACGCTATGCCCTTAGCTATGTTATGGTTTCGTTTATTTATTTAATGTAATATGAATTAATCTTATATCAAGCATTTTGAGGACGTATGTGAAATAATGATTATAGATAGTAATATTTTAATAACTGGCTATCACAAAGTGTACTGTACTAATCTAGTCGGATTAATTGTTATGACTTGTTAACGCTCTCTAGAAACAAGTGTTTGAAATTGCTTCAAGTTTGATGTATTTGCACCCGCTCCTCAAGAGATAAATTTGTTCGAAAACTTTGTGAATGTGAAAAGTTTGAAGCTCACTTCAATCCATTACACGAGTGAAATATTTCTTTGTTTTCACTGTGTGAGCGCGACCTTACAAATCAGAAGTTTAACATTAGTACTGCTGCGGCTTCGTTCCAGCAGCATCTACGTGGCTCCCTGCAAGTTTACCGCGAACAACACTGGTACATTCATCATCTAAATTGTCTAATGGGTTTGTAACACTTGATTGATGACAACGGGAGATTTACAAAAAATAGGGCGGCTGAATACAAAATTTCTTACGCGTGCTAAATGTGGTTTAACTGTCATAAAGCGGATCAGAATTTGGTGCGACTTGGTCTCCATAAATGCGCATCGATCAATCTTCGCCGTTTAATAGAAAACGATATGTTTGAAATGTAATATCGGGGTGGTTTATTTAATATACCGTCCATCAATCACGGCCAGACGGTGTGTATCCTGGAGCGCTGGTGACAGATCGCCGAGCAACATGTGATGCGTCTCGGGCCTATGCTCGGGCTCCTCTAATACAGGAAGTATTAGAGAAAGCCATATACCACTTATTAAATAGCTGTTATGCTGTGTCACGTAAGGTTATATTGGCTCAGAATAAGTAATAGTAGTGAGGTAACAGAAAATACTATCACTACAAAATAGCTACAAGAATCGTATCGCGTATAGAAAGGAATCAGCATAAAGCTAGTACAGACATCTGGTGAGTTTCTAAGATCTATTCTAAACATTACAGACAGATTTTTAATGCGATGATAGCTCAGTGGTAGTAACGTTGGATACCGAGATGAAGGTCCCGGGTTCAAATCCTACAATGAGGTTAAGCTTTCGGTGAGGGGAAACAACGTGAGGAAAACATAGCACGGTCGTAGGGTACTTTGTGGTACCCATCTGGCTAGCTACCCTCAAGATGAAAAAATGTCACCAAACACCTATCGGTGTATTCCGACAGCTGCATTTGAGAGCCAGTTTCTTCTAGGCTTTGTGTGCTTACCACCTTCGGCCACACCATCAATTACCATGATGAGATTGTGGTCAAAGAAGCAAATTCACAAAAGAAAAAAAAACCATTTAGTTGTTTTTTTTTACCATATTCTAGGTTAATTTCTGAAGACAAACATCTTGTATTACAAATGTATATGGTTCTTTCCAAATAAATAACCTTAACACCATAGGATAAAACCTTAGCTGTTTACTAATAATATCAGCTTATAACATTCTAAGCATTATATTTGTGCTATTAAGGGCGTATAAGCAGCCTTCGGTATTACGTAAATGTCATCGACTAATGATCCGTTACCATCGAAGGGCGATCCTGTTTTGGACATCTATTAATTGACAAAGGTATCGCAGTGTCAATGACGTTTATTAATAGAACAGTAACTGACACATAGCCTTTGTTAGCTATACGAACCAATATTGCTGTTTTCCAATATTTTACGACTTGAAAATGAAACTATCCATTTTAAACGTAACTAGATTTTTACGCCTCAATATTTATATGTACTACAGCCGAATGAAAGTTGAATTTTTTTTTAAAGTTCGATGAAAAGACCTGCATACAATATGTGTTTGATATACTGCAATATTTATAGTTCACCTTTTACTGAACATCTTGTTTATAAGTTGATGTCCCAGATATGCAACTACGCACGAATAATATTACGCAAAGAAGTTTGATAAACGAGCCAACCAAAACAAATTCATAGCCATTTTAGTTGCTACCATTTACACGAACTGCGGTTATATTTCATCTTAATCTGGTAATATCTGGATAAAATATTACCGTATCAAACTTTCACGGAAGCAATTCCCATCGTCCCTTGTTCTTCAAACAGTTTGTATGGAAAACGGACAATTCGGCGCGCCCACCCATCCCCGAACGTATTCACTCGAACTAGTCGAGCCGAGCTCCTACGGTAAAGTTTTGATTTAGTGCTTATAGCTGCCCCAGTCGGGGCGAGCCCTCTTTAAACTTTAAGTCGTCTAATAGAATAAAACTGTTCGAACAATGCTCCGGAATTCATACCTCGGTTCGGCAAAGCATTATAGCGAATGTACCAACTTATTGCTGGCAACGCTTTGCGACATAAAATCTAATGTTATCCCATCGAATGAATATTCTAAACTTGGTGGAACAGCTGAACTAGCGATTTGGAACGTTCTACGAATCTCCCAGGGGGGAGTTTAGTCAGCAATTCTGGATTGTACCAGCTATGCGAGGGAAGGTAGGACTAACACCCACAATATCCAAATATATAGCTGTAAAAATATTACTTTAGGACCCGCAGACGCTCTAATTTGGCCTTACTACCTGAAAATAATTACCTCCGAGGTTCTTTTACGATCCGCATATAATTAAAGGTCACGCTTATTTTTAGGGTTTATGAGTTGTAAAAATGTACAATGTATTTTTGAAAGGGAATTTTTTAACAAAAGTACAAAGTTCTTGATTAAAATTCTTGATAAGTTAAAGCCTCCACATATTTTTAATTCGTTTCTTACATTACAGGTATACCTGCAATGCTTTCTTTTGATACAACAAATGTATTTATCGCAGACAGCGTCAGCTAAATGATACAAACATCGTGATTAGAGTTCGGTATTAGTTTTCTATGGATATAAGGGTGTATACTAGGTTAAAATATCATACTATCGCTTCGGAAAAGTCCCGTATGTAAAAACCTCTATTTTATGAACCTTAGATTAATTGTAATATTAAACATATTAATTAATCTATGACTTCACTTACAAGTTTTAAATAATGATAGGCTTCAGAGTCGCATAAAACAAACACTCCACTGAGGTACGTACAGCTCAAGAACTTGTGATAAACTGACTGATTCAATTGTTTACGTTATAAGCTCTGTTATTTACGTTATTTATAGCCATTATCTCATTCAATCCTTTTGCCAAATAATAGGATGAGCCGACCGAGTCGGACCAACAATCCAACTCTCAGTAATATTATAAAAATCATTATCTTTACTTTACCGTTTGTGTCCATAATAACTGTTTTATTACAGTACTGAAAAGAACTTCCGTGTTCCAAATAAGATAATTCATTCATTGCAATATCCACATCCTCTTTTCAAAAGTAATTATATTTAATCTGTTGTATTATTCACTTTGGTATACATTATGTCACACAAACTTCCAAGTTGTACATTTAGGTATAGCATAGTTCTATTTAATTATTGCTTATTTGAACATCTGAACAACATTTTTGGGGCAGAAGCTTTGTCTTTTGAGACAGTAAATCTAGGCAATTTATCCCTACGAAATGTGCCACATAACGACAATTTCATGGAGAGAGGTCTACGACAAGCAATGATAGTGGCCTGGGAGATATATAGCTTTTGCTTCACATTTAGGAAACAATTGGAGTGGCATCCATACGGATATGTACCTATGCCACAATGAAAATTTTGCAATTGTACCTATTATATTATCGGAGAAGACTGTCCCACTCTATCTCTCCTTCCATCGTATGAGAACAAATATGTCGTGATCCTCAAGTTTAGGATAAGCATAGGTATAAGAAGCCATTTTCATCTTTTCGTAGAATAATTTGATGCTCGTAGTACTTCGTAGCTCGTAGCGCCGTAGTTACTCGAACGAAAATAAGTTAATCTTTGTGTATTTTTAAGCCGAGCATGGACTGAAATTCCTCAAAGAACATAAAACATTGTATTTGTGTAATTTCATACAAATAGTGGAAAATATCTACAGAAGTTGCACAAACAAAATAAAGCAAGCAATAGTTTCTGTCTATAAACAAGTTTTGTATCTAGCAGAGAATCACAAAGGGAACGCGAACAAATGAGATCAGCTTGAAAAATGTGTAACAATAACAAAATGGGGGAACTTGAAAGTGACATCGGACCATTAGGCAAGCACCGCGGGCCTTGACACGCTGCGAGGCTAATGAATCAAAAGTTTCCGAGCCAAATGGAATACTCCAAAGTTTCTGGATTGAGAATAGTCTTTGGTAATGAGTTCTAATTTTAAAGTTTAGGGCAACCCTAACACTGTCATTGATCATCATCTTCTATTTGACGTGCCAATTGGCACAGTTGGTTAAGATTCACCTTACGCGCCGCAGGTCGTGGGTTAGATTCCCACACAGGTCATGCATTTGTGTGCATGAATATGTCTGTACGTCCTGACATATAGACATGTATACATAATTACACCCAGACGGTGTAATTATGTATATTAAGTATGTATTTACAAACAAAAAGTAGTAGTATATGTATTATATCAATTATCTGGTTTCCATAGAACAAGCTCTGCTTAGTTTGAGATCAGATGACCGTGTGTGAGGAATGTCCTAGGATATTTATCTTTTATTTAGCCCCCCGCCAAGACAGCCAAGCGAAGCGAAAGGGCACTACCTACCTTTTCTCGAAGCGCTTCGTAATTTTTTTGAACGCTCATAACTTGGGTTTGAATTATACCAGATAAACAAAATTCTCAGGACATGATGTCAATAGTAAACTTATTAAACATATTAAGTTTCAATAACATAGCTCTTATACTTTAGATTTTATGGATACCTAAAAAACCCCGATTTCGTGACTGACTCACTGATGATCATCAAAACTCATAGGGTACTTCCTGAAGTCCTAGAAAGCTGAAATTTGGTATGTAAGCTTGTATTAGTACACAAACAACAAAAAATTTATAAAACTTGGAAATTTCAAACAAAAAAAAGATATAAGCAACTTACAAAAAGAAGTGAAATCCCACCAAAAACATTTTTATGTAAAATTTTGCCGCCAAGACATATGGCTCGTACTGTCAAAAAGTTATCAGATCTCATGTAGAGCCAAGCTTATAACTCTACATGCACTTACTCTACAAGCCCTAACTTCACAAACTCTACACACCGTAGTCAAAATATGTGGCTTGGCCGTTTCAATACTACAAGAACTATTGAATAACAAAAAAGTTATGAACAGTGAATACATTTTTCACCTTACTCCCATGTGACGGTAGCCAAACGGCCATGCCACATATTTTGACTACGGTGCCGCGGTGTGTAGTTTGTGAAGTTAGGGCTTGTAGAGTAAGTGCATGTGGAGTTATAAGCTTGGCTCTACATGAGATCTGATAACTTTTTGACAGTACGAGCCATATGTCTTGGCGGCAACATTTTACATAAAAATGTTTTTGGTGGGATTTATTTATTTTTGGTAGTCATTAAACAGTCCTCAGAAAATGTTATCAATCAGTTCCTATACTGATATCAGGTACACCTGGAATCTGGACGGACGTCTGGTCTAATTTGTGCTTATACTTAAGCTTGTAGAGTAAGTGCATGTGGAGTTATAAGCTTGGCTCTACATGAGATCTGATAACTTTTTGACAGTACGAGCCATATGTCTTGGCGGCAACATTTTACATAAAAATGTTTTTGGTGGGATTTATTTATTTTTGGTAGTCATTAAACAGTCCTCAGAAAATGTTATCAATCAGTTCCTATACTGATATCAGGTACACCTGGAATCTGGACGGACGTCTGGTCTAATTTGTGCTTATACTTAGTCAGCAAAAAATTACAGTTTATAGTAAATGCCTGTTATTTACAGCTCTTTCGGGACTGAAGATTCGCTAAGTGTGGCCGAGCACTTAGGCTAAAGTATGCGGATGGAAGCGTTCTCCGTTCGTACTCTCTCATTTTATGAATGAAATTTCAACTGAGATATCCTTTTTTAGAGATTTAAAGTTGGAATTTTATTTTTTGATTCAGTTCATATCCGATTATAAAAACTTGAATCAGGAAGCATGTATAATATAGTCAAAGGAATATGGTTTTTTTTTTTTAAGTTTGCTGGTTTTTTGGCTTTGATGTGAGTTCCATTTTGACACACTGACATAAGTTATCCTATCTATTGGCCATATTAAGAACTCTTTGTTGGCAGATGTTCGTATGTGCAAAAAGTCCCAGGATATTTGTTTTGTATACTAGCTTCCGGCTCTACGATTTCACCGATCCCCTATTTTACCTCTTTAGGGGTGGAAGTTCCAAACATCCTTTAATAGCAAAGTTTCATGTTTCTAAGCGCAGCGGTTTGGGCTCTGCGTTAATAGATCAGTCAGTCAGTCAGCCAGTCAGTCCGTCAGTCAGTCAGTCAGACAGTCAGTCAGACAGTCAGTCAGGACAAGTATTTTTATATATATACCTACCTAATAATACTTTATAATTATTATTGATCCTTAAGATGATGGGTGATGACAACACAAGCTGTACTGATAAATAACATGTATAATATTTTCCCATTTTGCCACTATAAAAACATCTCGCATCAATTTCGAATTACAGACCATTTGCTTTCACGATTACAATAACAGAATAAATTCACGTTAACAATGATATATCACTAAGAAAATACAAGAATACAACGGAGGCGACATAAATCTCCCCCTTTATTCGAACCAAAAAAAATGGATATACATTTGGAAAAACTATTTGGTTATGATCCAAAGCCTGGTACGAAATATGTGGCTATCTGACGTTTTTGTACGATAACCCTTCGCCTGATAATATAATGTATTGGTACAATCTTCTTACGTGATACATGGCCTATTACGTTACGGGATATACTGAGGTCTTCCAAAATCTTAATAAAAAAGGATATTTATGTGCGAGTCGAAATTTATTGATTTTATTATTATGCGTATCACAGGGTTGTAATAGTTATCTTAAAAACTACATTTACGATAAATTGTATGTGTCTACTTCTTATAGATTTCATTCTTACTATGTACATTATGTTATGCTATTTTTTTCTGATTACGTGAGATCTCTACATTCTCACCCCACTATCTTATATAATTACCTTTATTTAACTTTGTTTTCTTCTTTTAAGAGTGCATTCGATCTTAAGTACATCGCCGTTATTTTACGTGGTCTTCACATTAGTAAATACATAGTACGCACATTCAGTTTGAAGTTTATCTCGTTTGTAATACATTTAATTTGTATATAGGATAATACAAAAGTGTGTTCTAGCCTGGATTAATAGTCATACACGTACGTACTTATGTTCGACGCCCTTGAAATACTTTTGTTTCAAGAATAAGGGAGCGGTGGAAAAATTGTATGTTCCATATACGTATTTTACGTATACCTTATTCGTCTAGCAAGTTTTCCAAGTTTTGGACACATTGCTGCAAGGGGCAAGTTTTAACGAGATCCTATTGACTTGGCGCTTGTCGCAGAGCTACCAACTTATATAAAGCCTTATTTAAACAACAAAACTTTTGGCAATATTGTGAAAGCGATTTTCTTCGTGAAAGTTTTTATCTTACTAAAGCATAGTTATTTCCAGGACTTATGTGACAATTTGTAAGTACAACAAGTCAAATAGTTGATCCTGAATATATCGATTACACTAAACTTGTAAGTGCAAGGGAGACAAGAAATCGATTTGGAATTTATCTATTGGAACACTCCTATCTGAAACACATTTCATCATTATTGAACGACTAGCTTTAAGTCTTCTTTAGTCGAGTTTATCTGATTTCATTTACATTACTTTAGTTAAATTGGATTTCAGGGCTTACCTTAGTGAATGGAAATATAAGTGGGTAAGTTTATGCAAATAAGTTGTTAGAAGCACACTGTAATTGAGATTTGATCAGCAATATTTTTAATGCATTTAAGTATACTATATTAAGTATTAAGCCTTCAGTATCTAAGTACTGAGTAAATTACTGATATTACACGAATATATATTGCTAGCTGTCTCGCGCGGTTTCACCCGCGTTCCCGTGATAAAAAGTAGCCTACGTCACCCGGGGATAGTGTAGCTTCCCAACAGTGAAAGAATTTTTCAGTGGTTCAGTAGTTACGGAGCCTATCCAATGCAAACAAACAATCAAATCTTTCCTCTTTATAATATTAGTAAATATATCTAATATCAACAACGATACGAATTTTAAAGAGCTATATTTTGGATAAAATTAACATCAACTTCTGCTTTGCTCTTGAAATTCATATTTACTTTTAGCCAATGATGATTACTTTATAAGTACTAGCCGTTCGATATTGAATACCTTTAGGTTTTTTACAGCGCAATTAAATCATATAATTCAAATGTCAGCTTGGCTATCCAAAGAGGAAACGCTGCCAGCCTTCTGGGAACCCTGCCGTTAATCGGAAGCAGCAGCAGGCTTGAGGAAATTTTCTATCTATAGATTGTATTTTGTACATATTTGTTGTAAATAAAGTTCTCATTACATACTTAAAAAAAAAAAAAAAACAAATGTAATATTAGCATAAATAGGTATAATTCAACGGAAGACTTTGTCTTTCGATATTCCGACTCAATATTAGTGTCGATATGTTTGATGTGAGGTCATCGCCTAAATTAAAAAAGTCACAAGGTAGGTAAGTAAACATATCCCGTGGATATTGAAGTCATAGTGCTAGGGAGGGGTGAAGTAGAGATATTAGGAGCGATTAGAGGTAGGATTAGTGCGATGGCCGACTAATAATGTGAATATATAGGTATATATATAGGTATCTAAGGTCCGTAATCTAGAATGTCTATCAATGGCTAAGTAAAGTTTTGTGTGAGTGATCTTTTACCAAAAAAAATAACAAAATAAAAAATGTTGTCTTATGAAACTAACAAAAAGAAGTGAAATCCCACCAAAATCATTTTCATGTAAAATGTTGCCAAGATGAGACCATTTGGCGCGCACTGTCAAAAAGTTATCAGAAATCATGTAGAGCCAAGCTTATAACTCTACAAGCCCTAACTTCACAAACTCGCAACACACCATAGTCAAAATATGTGGCTTAGCCGTTTTGCTACTACAAGAACTATTGTACAACGGAAAAGTAATTAACAGTGAAAAAATTTTTCACCTTACGCCCATGTGACGGTAGCGAAACGGCCATGCCACATATTTTGACTAAGGTGTAGAGTTTGTGAAGTTAGGGCTTGTAAAGTTAGAGCGTGTATAGTTATAAGCTTGGCTCTACATCAGATCTGATAACTTTTTGACAGTGCGAGACATATGTCTTGGCAACATTTTACATAAAAATGTTTATGGTAGGATTACATTTTCACCGATTTAGTTAGTCAGCTAAGGCCCGGTTTCAATAATTTACGGACCGGTATCGGTTAAGATTTATTAAAATTAAGACTCTTATATCTTTACTAATAATGAAGCCAAGACCTCAAAGCTTTGCATAGCAGACCCTCCCATATGGAAGTAGCTATCACAGGTAAAATTAGCTTAAGAAATAATCTATATGCCCAGTTTGGCAATAAAAAAACCTACCATTGGTAAGCAAAACGATTCGTTTTTGTTTATTGAAACCGGGCATAAGTTATCACGTGACACGAACAAAGATATTAATAATCTTACCCACTGTTCACATAAAAATGACAAAACAAAATTGTCTCCTCAAAAATTTATAGCATCAACTTGTAAGCTCAACCATAAACTTCTATCAAAAACACATAAAGGCACATAAATTCACAATTTAGTTGGTAAATAACGTCTGTATTTGGGTCACGTAATTCGAACTACTCCCCCTTTCGTGACAACTTCCTGTCAAATTATTAAATCTTTGTGACAAACACACCTGAGTGCGTGACATAGACGAAATCATGCTTCCATGTGAAATCCATTATATAGCCGTCTGAAAATAAACAAAGCATTTCCTAAAGCTTGCTATACAATGTCCGTTTTACCATCAGCTCTGTCTGACCTGAAGAAAAACGTGCGAGGTTCAAAAACAGACACTATTTTCAGTCTACATTTAGCCGGGCCTATTCGGTTTCGGATATGAAGAACTTATATATACAGTCTCATATAATATTATGTGTATTATAATATACGATATGTAACTAGGAGATCCTATCGTTGATGTTACAGACCGGAAATGAAGGTTAAATTGGATAGCGGGTCGTGTACGCTGGAACAGATCCAGTAGCATAATATATATTCAGTTTAAAACCCATATATTTTAATTATATATATACATGTCTCGATGGAGGAGACACCACTCCGAATCATTAATAATAAAATTAATATTAAAAAATCTAAGTAATGTTCTTTGTAAAGTCTCGAGTCAGTCTCCAAATAACATAATTCTACACAATTTAAATTATTTAAAATGAGAGCGAAAATATTGGACGTAAATCAAATTATTTTTTCATTTGACTAAAATAGTTTACATAAGTTAATGAAAATACATGCTTTGTATTAGAATCACTAATACAAACCATGTATTTTGTTACAATGTGAATACAAAATAAACAAAGGATACTGACAGTTTCGTTCTGTGAACATAATATTATTTTTGGTCTAGGTCTCTAGCGGCCGAGACAAATCGATTGACATCTCATTAGGGAAAATAAGTCCGGTTTCTGAAACTTTGTGGTAGTAACCGGAAAACTAGGCAATAACTAGCCTCGTGTGAAGTTACCATAAATGTGTGATGATCAGAAAACTTTTAAGTGTTATTATTCAAATCTAGGCAGATGCGAGATAAGATTACTGCGAGTAGTAGGAAAAGTGTCGCCGTCTCGAGAAAATATGAGCAATCCTAGGCCAATACTTCCAAACAAAGTAACATCATAAAATGTACTCTCGACCATGCGTCATCTCATCAACTAATAAAAGCGTGTTAAAAAATAGCGTACACACGGCTACAGATCAAGCTATACATTTCCAATATAAGCTGACCTCTCATTGTACGGAAATCCTATACAATGCGAGATCAGCTTATACTGGAAATGTATAGCTTGATGTGTTGCCGTGTGTACTACCAAAATACGGTTGAAAATTTATTTATAACTAGCTTCTGCCCGCGGCTTCGCCCGCGTGGCCTACAGGAAACAAATGACATATTTTTCTTCTCAAACAAACATTATAAGCGCTCTCACTCCCTCTCAATTGAATATACAAACTATCATTATCCTAAAGAAAGCAATAATGACGAAGTTCTCCGTAAAACTAAACTAATCTCTGGGATGAGAGTACTCGAAGCGTGTGTGAAAATACTTAAATAGGAGACAGCCAGAAGTGGATAATAAATAATTTATATTGATTACAATGAAACGCCTGTCAAATTCCGATAACAATACAATATTATGGTGACAGCGAGCTGAACTGATGATGGAGACGGAAGGTAGACAAAGTATCTTATCAGTGACTAAACATAGAATGATGAAGTCTGGACTCATTTTAATACTTTTACAGTACCAATTACGTATTTTAACCGACTTCAAAAAAAGGAGGAGGTTCTTAATTCGTTTTTTTATGTTTGTTATCTCATAACTCCGTCATTTATTAACCGATTTGGAAAATAATTTTGTTTGGAAGGGTACACTTCCCGACGAAATGTCATCAGATCAGGATTTGATTACTTCTTAGTGTACTTTGATGTCGCTTTATTTTTTTTGTAAAACAGTTCTAATTATATAAAAGCTTTAAAATTATCTGTTTTACTGCGTGTAAAAACCCGCACTTATTACAAACGTGTTATAAAATAGTACCTATACGATACTCTTGAAGAGACTCCTAAAGTCACACTTATATCATAATATACTTTTTGGAGTTCCGTACCTCAAAAGGTAAAAAAGGAACCCTTATAGGATCACTCTTCTGCCCGTCTGTCTGTCTGTCTGTCCGTGTGTCACCACCAATTTTCTCAGGAACGGGTGGACCTAGCAAGTTCAAATTTATACCAGATACTGAGGTCTATAGTCCCTATTATACAAAAATCTAGGTCCTGATTCAACACGATAAAAAGATATGGGTAAATTTAGATTTTCGCGAAAACTTGTAAGTACCCAAGTTTACCTTAATTTTCAACTTTTTTATTTTTCGGAATTTTCCCTTTACTTGTGCTGTAAAACCTTGCTTTTAACCAAAATTGTCAATTCCAGGTCAACCGGAAGTAGGTACCCTATAGGTTTTGGGTCGAAAACCTATATCGCTGTTCCCGTTGACCTAGAATCACGAAATTTGGCAAAAAGCAAGTAGCACAAGTAATGGGAAAATTCCGAAAAATAAAAAAGTTGAAAATTAAGGTAAATTTTGGTACTAATAAATTTTGCTTCTACGATTAGCTACTACTACGATTTTGAAATCGATCCGAAGGATACAAACAATAAAACAAAAAAAATGAATACAAATCGATAAGTTTCGAAGAAATTTCAACCCCCGTTTCACACTTTTGTGGGAAAAATTTCGAAAAATTCTTTCTTAGTGGATACTTACACTTCACAAAGAACACACGCCCTAAATTTTATGTCTCTAGGACCAGCAGTTTAGTCTGTGCATATGTCTAAATATCAGCCAGTTAATGAGTTAGTCAGGACTTTGAATTTTGGGGATGAATTTGGAAAAACTGTTACACGTGTCTCATAATTTTAATTGAAGAGTATGTGTACCAATTTTAGAGTTAATCGACACCGAGAATCAATGTCAAAGTCAAAGCCATTTATTCAATTAAGGCCCTTATAGGGCGCACTTATGAAGGTCAAAGCTACTCAAGCTACTACCTGTTCGTAAGTCGTCCTTCAATTTATAGGTTAAATTTTTTTTTTAAAAATTGGGGCTAAGGATTGGCTATTTTTTTTTTCAACATTTTGTTTTTATTTACACAATACTTAATAACAAACCAACAACTTACACACGTGATCAAACTAAATTCAAACCCCTTTTCACCCTCTTAGGGGTCGAATTTCGAAAAACCTTTTCTTATTGGATACCTACACTTCACAAAGAACACATGACATGAACAAATTTCATGTCTCTAAGACCAGCGGCTGTGCGTTGATATATCAGTCAGTGAGTTCCCATACCTAACTTCATCCCGCTTTTCATATCTTCGAGGGTAGAATTATCTAAAACGCTGAGACCCGTATAAATTAATTTTCAATCGTCAGCCTAAACACAAAATTTGAAGATTCTAACTTCGAAACTGACGGACTTTCATACAAACTTTCATCCCCTATTTTACCTCCTTAGAGGAGTAATTTCGAAAAACCCTTCCCTAGTGGATACCTACTCTTCCCAAAGAATACACCCTCCAAATTTCATGACTCAAGGACCAGCAGTTTAGGCTGTGCGTTGATATATCAGTCAGTCAGTCAGTCAGGACTTTGAATTTTTTTTTTATTTGTTTTGGTAAACAAACAGATATACAATGACAATTATTTATAGTAATAATTATAGTTAATCGCTTGGCTCGCGGTTAAAAATATAACAATGATATCAATTGTTATAATAGGATGCGCGTCCCTCGCGAGAACCAACGGGTTAATTATATATCCCACAGCGTTGCCACAAATAGAAAATATAAAGACCACGGCATTCGTGGTAGTCACACGCGGTCTAACAACATTTCAATGTACGTATTCTATGAATAGTTAACAAAATTATCACTCTTTCAACCATACTCAGAGATGTCAATTAGAAATTTGATGAAAATCAGATTATCTCGATTATCTCCACGAATTTTATATATATAGATGTGCATAAACAACTCATAAACAACTTAAATAAATAATTTTACTTTGAAACTTGAAATACCTTAAGGGTTGAAATTCCAAAAATACCGATATACGTTGGTAGTAAACTTAGTGACGTTTAATTTGAAAATGAAGGACTTCCATACACATTTTCATCCTCTTACTTACGTTCACCCCTTCGGGGGTGGAATTATCAATAACGCTGAGACACCTATAAATTAATTTTCAATCGTCAGTCTGCACACATAATTTGAAGATTCTAACATCAAAACTGACAGACTTTCATACTTTCATCCCCTATTTTACCCCCTTATGGGTGAAATTTCCAAAAATCCTTCTAAAGTGGATGCCCTCACTATATAATTATAAATTCAGTGATGTTTACTCTGACATTTAAGAACTTTTTATACACAACTTCATCCCCCTTTTCACCCCTTCGGGGTCGGAATTATCAAAAACGCTGAGACACCTATAAATTAATTTTCAATTGTCAGCCTAAATACAAAATTTGAAGATCCTAACTTCAAAACTGACGGACTTTCATACAAACTTTCATCCCCTATTTTACCCCCTTAGGGGTGGAATTTCCAAAAATCCTTTCTTAGCGGATGCCTACGTCATTACAACTATCTGTATGCCAAATTTCAGCCCAATCCGTTCAGTGGTTCGAGCTATGCGTTGATAGATCAGTCAGTCACGGTTTCCTTTTATATATACAGATAATAAAATATCATCCCTAGACAATTTAGACATGTACCCAACTAATATAAATATGATATTACCAAGCAGATATGACGGGTCGAGTATGATAGTATTAGTACTTTATTTCATATTACCGTTTCCGTCGCGGATCGCTCCCGGCGTTTTATTACTATCCAGCTAGACACGTTCTTGTCGCTCGTAAAATATATGAAGTATTACAGACTGGGTTTATTCATGACGTTTGAGTTATAACGGGTTGAACTTTCACATTTTGTTTGATATAAAATCATATAAAACTTTATATTACCCTGGGTTTAGATGTCCGCAGTAGGATGTGCTGATAACTTCGACAAAAGGTGAGTTTTTGGAATGAGTTTTTGTGTGACTGATGAGTTTGCACAACGCCGCGCCGTTGGAGGAACCTGTATTAATTTTTGTGCAATTTTTGAAGTGAAAACTTCTTTAGCGGCGTTGTGCACTTTTTGGGATAAGTAAAAAATATTAAACTCGCGTCAGATGTCACGTGACCCTGATCGATCGGAATTCGTTAGACGGAGGGAGAGTGGTTGCAAAATAAACTGTATTTATACTGGGGTTATGTTCAAATTCTTATAATATTCTCTAGCTAGCCGGAAGGTAGGTACCATTGTTAATAAATTAGACTGTATTTATACTGGGTTATAGTTATATGGGGTAGGCACCATTTTTGTTCCCATTTTAAGTGAATAAAAAAATCTTATTCAAAAGTATTACATGTATCTTGAACTAGCTTTCCCTCGTATAAAAACAATATGTGTAAAATGTCTAGTTTCAAAAATGCACAACGTTAATATTCAAGTTTTTACTTCTGCCGGCACTCCCGGAGTGCAACCCGTTGTTTTTTTTATTTTATTAAAATTTAATTTTGTAATTCTTTGGCCTCTTCATGACTCTTTACGGAGTGTCGGCGGAGAAACTTAAGCTCAATTTAATTAAAAATAAGTAAAATTAACGAGATAGCACAAAAAAACAACTTAAAACTAGACTAGAGGGACTATAGATATAACAATGGGATAATTTTATCATTGCAACATTGTTCATCTCATATTTATCGTTGAAAGAAGCTATGCTATCCTTAGTCCAGTCATTTGGTGCTCAAAATGGGGTTGCGCTAGTACGCTAAAACAATTCATTTATAAATAAAATGGTTCTTATGAGATATTTTCTGTAGTTTAATTCATTATACAAATATTTTCATCGTTTAATGAGTCGGAAAGAAGATATTGCCAATAACGTTATTTTGGGCGCAATTTTTTCAATATGGCGGCGCGAGCGACAAAGACATGAGGTGGCAAAGTGAAAATTCGAAAAGAGCATTTCTAAAACCACCAACTTTCTAATCTTTCGGATAACTACCAAGTGAGTGGGCTATCTAGAGGTCTAAGATTAAAGAGATTTCCAATTGCTTATATTTAAGCCATAAATGTATCAGCTTAGTACGGCGTAAAAAGACCACTTATTTCATAAAATATTCCTTAAGTGATAAATAAATGTCCGCTTTAGATATAGTTTTAATATTAACGCGGTTATAAATACAAATATTCGCTCTGTAATATCAGGTATCGGCAATGTTTACTATTGGACCCCGAAGGCTTTACAAGTTTGTACAGGCGTCTATTCCCAAGCCAACAAATATTTTCTTCCTAGCAAAACCCACGTTTTAATCTAAACATAATGCTTTATTAATAGAGAAAGAACGTTTGTCTGTATATTCAGAATTGTGATATGGATCTGTATTTCAATTAGTAGATACGGTCACTTTTGCAAGCTCTTCTAGGGATTTGTCTACGAGTGATGTACATTTATTCGTTAGCTAGACATCCATTTCTTAATTCAATTGTTTTTATCAACTTATTATGGTGTGTCTACGCTACGCGAACCGAGCACGAGCCGAGTCGCTCTTCATTCGTCGCTCGCGATGTCAAGTGTGGACGTACAACGGACCTACAAAATATTTGACATAGCCCGCTGAGTTCAAACAAAGTCACCTTCAAGCACCATGGCTGACCGATAACATCAGACTAACGTGTAAGCTACTGCAATGCATTAAGTAAATTCAAGTGTTCCTAAGAATTTAAAATAGCCAATGACCTGCAAACGCTGTAATATGTTGTGTAGGTATAGATTCTTTACGTCTCGGTAGACATTTACATATTGTTTTAACTCTTCTCCATCCAAAGGTAGACTGGTAGAGATCACCTTTAGTGATAAAGCCACTCATTGCAACACTTCCTGTTTGTTATGTTTTATATTACTCCAATTATTTGTGGTAAAACAATAAAATTATCTATATATCTATCTATCAAATTACTCGCACACATTTTCGTGAGATAAGTACTCGATTTATGAGATAGTCTAATGATCCAAAAAATATATAAAAAATGTAACCTTGCTGAGTTTCTTGCCGGATTCTTCTCAGTTGAAGGCCGAGTTGCGAACCGGTGGTAACTTCAGTAAATATGACCTTCATAAGTGCCCTTCTGGGGCCTAAATTGAATAAATGGCTTTGACTTTTACTTTGAATGGCTATGAATACGGTCAACCCATCATTGGGTCAACCCACATTTCGTTTGCCTGTTATTGGCCGCTATCATCATATTTAATTAATTAATGCGAAATTAAAATGTTGTATTAGTATAGTAATACACATTTGATTAAATCTCATCGGTATTCAAGTGCGTCGTAAAATAGCCAGCTGAGTACCCGTCGAACAATTTAATAACATTAAAATGGCCGGTGGAAATGTTCGGGCGTTGTATTTAATTAAGCCGCGGGCCCTTTTGTTCTGCCCTTTACATAGGTACATACCCCAAAGAGTTTTATTACATGTTATTATTCCCAGACATTGTTCAAAATTTCTGGAAGATGAGGTCTACTGTTAAATTTTATCACTTATAGTTATCTACTAGCAGACCCCCGCGGTTTCACCCGCGAACGTTTTGTTTTTTTTTGCGCGGAACTCTGATTATTTTTCAAAAATAAAAGTAGCTACGTTACTCCTTATAACATTAACTATGATCCGGAACAGACTGACAAAAATGTTTAAAAACTCAATCCGATTTTATTAAAAAAAAGTTCACATAAGAGCTTGGTGCAATGCGTAGATAGAGAATTGTAGGTAGATAGGCTGTCAGCGTATAGTCAAGAAGATAGCGAAATTACATGTATAATATTTGGATTTTTATCATATTTAGATGAAATTTGCATGATATTTATACAACTTGCATGATATTGACAGAAAATTAAGAAGACACATGAGTATAGTAATCCTTTGATTTACTTACTGTATCAGTTAAAAAAAACTACTGACCGATGAAAGGTTATGTTTGGTTCATTTCGTTCACTACGGCTTTTACAGCCAATTACACAACAATTCACCATCACTATACACCAAACAATATCTTTGAGAATATATATAAAGCAGCGTCGCCATATTTTTTTTCGGTCAAAGCGGTATTTTGGAACTGCTTGAGTAAAATAAAGCGGGATTCTATCGCCGAAAGCGGGACATACTAAAAAAACCCGGCCAATTGCGTGTCGGAGTCACGCACCAAGGGTTCCGTAGAAACTTGTAGGTACCTATGTTAATAGTTCAATAATCACGGGAATCGATTCTCGGAGATTTTTCCCCTTTTTTTCGATTATGTTGTAATATAATGGCAACTGCAAAACGCTTTACGGATTTCTTTCTTTGCTTGTGCTACATGGAATTGCTTCTTGCCAAATTGTATGATCCTAGATCAACGGGAAGTACCCTATAGGTTTTGATTCCCTTGCGAGCGTCAAAATATGTGGCATATATGGCCGTATCTTTTGATTACGTTGACTTAGAAGTTTGTTTTTTGTATATCACAGTGACATTTAGCACACATTGGCGTGGTTCTCCTTAAATTCCACTGTGGTGTTTAAGACGCGTCACGAGTAGCTTGTGCCATTTCTGTGCAGTGGTGTCTTTATAATTTCCCACTTCTACGTCCAACGATGATTTCACGGTCGAGTAATCCTCGAAAAGCGGGATGCGCGGGACATTCAATTTTGGGCTAAAAATCGGGATGTCTGGCAACGCTGATACAGTCACAAATGACTTTATAAGTCGCAAGTCTGGCCTCATATATGGAGTACTGTTGACATCTGTGGGCGGGGGCACCTGGATACCAGCGTGGGCCTTTAGACTCGGTTCAGCGACGTGCCGCTAGAATTGTCGACGATCCCGAGCTCACAAACGGTTTAGAGCCCCTCAGTCTGAGGAGAGACTGCCTCCTTATGTGTGTTCTACCGCTTGTACAACGGGGAGTGTTCCAAGGAATTGTTCGACTTAATGCCCACGGCTACCTTCCACCATCGCAACTCTCGCCATCGACGGGGAGTCCATCCTCACACATTGAAACCAGAATTGTTTCGAACTGTGCGGGCTCAAAGGAGTTTTCTTCCGCGGACGCTCAGACTGTGGAATGAGCTCCCCGCCGTGGTTTTCCCAATGGAGTACAGCATGGGGTTCTTCAAGAAGGGTGTGAAGAGGTTTCTTCAGGGTCGGCAACGCGCGAGTGATACCCCTGGTGTTGCAAACGTCCATAGGCTACGGTAACCTCTTACCATCAGGAGGGCCGTATGCTTGTTTGCCAATTTAGAGGTATAAAACAAAATAAAAAAACATACTTAGGCTACTAATTAGGCTTTCAGTTTCACTGCTCTCTTCAACAAATATCATATATACACAAACTTTTTTGTCCTCAACGACACTGAGGTCAAACAATAAAAACCTATACGCGAGATAGGGACAAAAAAATACGCTTATGCCGCTCACACATACTCGTTTTGACATATGCATGCGTATCTTGGCCTATCTACCTGTAATTCTCCGTCTACGGTGCAATGCATTTAAAATTGGAATGTCAAATATCAAAGAATATTTAAATCAAAACCACTAAGAAGTATTGATATCAACTTCGATGCAAATCACCCCTAAAATAACTTTCTACCCCTTTTTAAACCCGTTAGGCGATGAGTTTCAATAAAATATGAAACACGTCTTCCATCAATTCTGTTAAAGAATGTTTATGCAAAATTTGAAGTAGATCGGACCAAGGAATCACGCTGTCCCATACAAACTTTGCCCCCGTTTTTCACCCCCTTAGGGGTAGAATTTCGTAAAATCCTTTCTTATCGGATGCCTACGTTATACAAAGAACACACCCTCCAAGTTTCAGGTCTCTACGATCAGCGGTTTAGGCTGTGCGTTGATTGTCAGTCAGTCATTCAGGACAAAGCATTTTATATGTATAGACTAGCAGACCCTCGCGGTTTCACCCGCGTACGGTTTGAATTTTTTGCGCAGAGCACTCCTTATAACATCAGCTATGAACCGGAACAGACAGATTTTATTCAAAAAAGTTGAATTCACATAAAAGCTTGGTGCAATGCAAAACTCTTTTGATTTTAATCAAAAGCACTAAGGAGTATTGTTATCAACTTCGATGCAATTCACCCCGAAAAATCAAACACGGATATTTTTACTATTAAAACTAAAAACCAATATTATACACTAACAAATAAAACTCAAAAAATCTTATTTAATTATTATAACAACAAATGAAAAAGAAATCAAATGAACTTCCAAACAAATTATTCAGCAATCGCAAATATTCGCTAAGTAGGTAATCTAAGAGATTTCCAAGGAATTTTCGAAGGAAAATCAAGGCATAAGGTCAATGATATTATAATAGAGATATGCTACCCTCATACTAAGCGGCGTTCAATTATTGTTGAATTAGGTGAATGCGATAGATAATACGGAACGTATGGTACAGAAAGAGATAGCTATATGTAGCCGCTAAGCAAAATTACGACAATTGTCTGAATTTGTCTGCAACAATTATCGTGCGCTAGTGCGATATCTACCTCTTTTTATTATAATATCATTGCATAAGGTAGGTTTTTCATTCATATATCAAAGAACATAAAAAAAATAGTTTCGAATTCTAATCCGATTTAAATAATCTTTACTATTTGACATTCCAATTTTAAAGAGTATTAGACCGGGAGATACTGGCACAAATTTCCTGGTAGTTTTTACCAGTATGGCGTTAATCGAACGTGTCGGATAAATTACGAGTCTCGAACGATTTGTTCCAATTTTTTTTTCTATTTTCCGATAGTCGATAAAAAAGAAATGGGTGGTTGCGCGTATTTTTTTTTTTTTTTTTCGGAAAGCTAACAGCTATTTATTACACAATTTATGATACGTAACGATAGAACTAAAAAATAGCCATTTACAAGTTTTCACCTATGAGTATGAATCTTTATATTTTTATGATTTTTATACATTTAATTATCATAATTTATATATTATTTTTGTCAATTTTACAATATTTGTGCTTAATCCACATTTATCATGTAGACTTAAGCTAGTTATTAAGTTGGTTTCAATAAAGTGTTAGTATTATTATTATATTATTTGTACCAGGCTAATTTCATGAAAATCACCATGCCATACTTTTCCGACGATTCCAAATGGCCGCCATACCACCGCAAAGGTGTGATTAACGCCCACGCGATTGGGCCGCCGGTACCAGCGCTGTGACCATCATTTTCCTTTTCGTCATTACGTAATTAGATCCCTGACTGGTCACCATACTGGTACAAATTACCAGGAAATTTATGCCAGTATCTCCCGGTCTATATTGCATTGCACCAAGATTTTTGAATAAAATCGGCTCAGATTACAGAACAAAAGGCAGATAGAGCACGCGAAACACGGGAGTGAGACCAAAAAAACCAAAGGTTATTTCAACGAAAGTGTTTTTCGTTAAATAAAGTTTTTTAAACAAAGTAAATACAAATTCAAAAGCGAATACAGTATTACCCAACTGATATGGCGCGTCGTGAATCTTCGTTCGCACAGAAAAGAAAGTATGGCCCCGAAGATTAACGAAAGAATGCTTAAAACTTACAATCAACCTTAGATCACTACTATATTAGGTACATAATACACTGCAGCTGTTAGTTCCGTCTCATTCGTAAGTTACGCCCCTCCGCACGGCTTGCGCTAACATGGCGGCAGCTGCCGACCAATAGCGATTCCCGCGGTTTGAAAATGTATCTTCTGTGCAGGTATATCGGAAAGCCATATTAATTCGGTACTACTGTACCAGGTATGTGTTTTACAATTTGTTTTTGCTTTTTTGGCCTCACTCCCGTGTTCCGGGCGCTTATCTGCCTTATCCTGTAATCTGTGAAAATCGGATTGAGTTTTCAAACATGTGTCAAAATAAAATGTTATTTAAATCAAAAGTACTAAGGAGTATTGATATCAACTTCGATGCAAAATACCCCTAAAATAACTTTCTACCCCTTTTTGACCTCGTAATGCGATGAGTTTCAATAAAATACGAAACACGTCTTCCATCAATTCTGTTAAGCAATGTTTATGCAAAATTTGAAGTAGATCGGACCAAGGAATCACGTTGTCCCATACAAACTTTACCCCCGTTTTTCACCCCCTTAGAGGTAGAATTTCGAAAAATCCTTTCTTATCGGATGCCTACGTTATACAAAGAACACGCCCTCCAAGTTTCAGGTCTCTACGATCAGCGGTTTAGGCTGTGCGTTGATTGTCAGTCAGTCATTCAGGACAAAGCATTTTATATGTATAGATTATAGCCCGGGCGACGTTTATGTAGTCTTGATAATCGCATTTTAGTTTCAGCGTTTTCATATTTTAAGCAGTATCGTGTTTAAATAGAGTAGGTATTCGCTTGCGTCGTTTTTAGATTTATATTAGTGCTCACTTGAAATTTGAAGTTTTACGATAATATACGTCGGAGGTTGGGATAAGGCTAAATTAGTAATCATTATATTGTGCAATAAAAAATATATTATCACAATTATTAGTCTCGTTCTAAATTGTCTGAATAAATTTTATTCGTTTTCGTATTTACGGACATTATAATAATTGAATTATGAATATCAGACCTTTTTGCTTTCTCTATTTTAATATTAAAGCTGTTAATTTATTTAGAAAAGTAACATTGTATTTCATAGAATTATATTCCGAAGCATTGATGTCATAATATTTTAATTCCTTCTTCATTAATATAGGCACTGAACTTGCCAACAAAATACCCAAGCAACACTATAATACGTTGACTAGTAAATTAACAGACAACAAACAAACAAATAGTCCCAAATTAAAGTCATTAAAACCTGCTACCGTTGATGAGGTGTCAAAAATAATTGACAATTTAAATACGAATACTAGTACCGGAATAGATGGAATAAGTACAAAAGTAGTTAAATGTGTAAAAGTATTAATTAAAGAAAAACTAACAGAATGCATTAATAATTGTCTAAGTGAAGGTATTTTTCCAGATTCCTTAAAACTAGCCAAAGTTAGCCCTATTCTGAAATCAGGTAGCAAAATGGACCCTGGCAACTATCGGCCAATATCAGTACTGCCAATTCTATCAAAAGTGTTTGAAAAAATATTACATAATCGTTTAAACGAATACCTTACGTCAATCAACTTTCTTTTTCAAAAACAGTATGGTTTTCGGCCGAAATCAAATACTCTTGCAGCCACTACCGACTTAGTAACATCTATAAAAAATAAAATTGATGAAGGAGAGATATCTTTGGGGATATTTATCGACTTAAAAAAAGCATTCGATACGGTAAGCCATGACTTGCTGTTGATGAAATTGAAAAACATAGGTATATCTGATTCTGCTTACGAAATATTCAAATCTTATCTCAAAAATAGACAACAAATCGTCAAACTCGATGAACACCAGAGTGAACCTCAAATAGTTACTTGCGGCGTTCCTCAAGGATCAATCCTGGGTCCTTTATTGTTTTTAATATATATTAATAGCATGCATGAGATCGGTCTAAAGGGGGACATCACACTGTATGCCGATGACACCAGTCTATTTTATTCGGGCCACTCCATGGAATCTATTATTAAAGAAGCTCAACATGATCTAGATATCCTACATATTTGGCTACAATCAAATTTACTTAGTATAAACACATCTAAAACAAACTACATAATTTTTAAAGCAAAAAACAAAAAACTTGGCACATTTGACAATTTAACTATTAATGGTGAATCGATACATAAAATAGAAAATGAAAAATACTTGGGTCTTGTCCTCGATAGTCAATTAACATGGAAACCACACATAGAAAACATCAGAGCCAAACTTATCTCACTGACAGGTGCATTACGGGGTATAGTGCGATGTCTCCCAAAACATGTGAGATATACAATATATAATTCCATGATAAAATCTCATGTTGATTATCTGATTGAGGTTTGGGGTACAGCAGCAAAAACAAACATACAAAAGTTGCAAACCGCGCAGAATAAAATAATTAAAACACTTTTTGAATACGATTATTTAACACCTACCATTAAAGTATACAAAGAAACTAAAATAATGAATCTGGTTCAAACTTATAAATATACGACATGTCTTTTAATCCGGAAAATTTTAACCAAAGATATTCACACACAAATTTTATTTACAAAAAAAATGCACATCCAAAAACGTATGACAAGACAGGCTAACAACATCTGCCTAAGACGACCTAGAACCAACTACGGAAAAAAGAATATTTTGTTCGAGGGAGCAAAATTGTATAATAAATTACCGATGGACATTAAAGATATAAACTCTTTTATTACTTTTAAAAAACTGCTGAAATTTCATATTTTAAAGGATTTTTCATTATTAGACTAATATACCAACACAAAAACATACAAATCAAAATAAATTTTATATATACTCGCTGTGACATCACCACCATGGCGTAAGCCTTAGTAAACATTACTACAAGCAACTCGGGTCATTCTTGCAACTACCCACTTCAATTTCATATTATAAAAATAAAAAGTGTACCTATTTACTTAGTCCTAGTTTACAAATCGAAATGTATCAATCAAATTGCAATTTAAATTCAAATAATTTATTTCAAATAGGCACTTATGAATCTATTATGTTGTTGTTGAGTGAGTGATCCTCCTAATTAATATATTGTACGTATTGTTGGATGTTTTGTGAACGGTGTTTTGGGTAAGTACGTACTTTTTAACACTACGCTTACCGGCACTTTAGAATTACTTAATCTTATGTTTTACTCTATAAGTGAATTTTGTAAATTCTTTGGAGAAAAATAAAATTCTTTAACCGTATATCCATCTGATTTACTTACAGTGGCGGAATTCGTGAATATTCAGTCTATACCTATTCTCAGAAGAGTAATATACATTAACAAGGTAACAGCACAATAGATAAATTCGTGGAAGCTATCGATACACCAAAATTTATCCCCGTTTTGAATTTGGTCTGATTGTTTTTGCGTTTTAATTTATTTAAGGTTTTTTTTTAATCGACTTGATTTTTCATTTGGTGTCCGATGAATAGTTGCGTAACTCGGTAATTAAGATCCTAACATTAAGATCGTTGCAAACCCAAAGAGGCTACAATATTTCCGCCCCTACAGAGAAATACAAAAGAAAATAGCTAGATAAGCAAGTTACAATAAGCTTGTCTGAGACAGGTTAGTTTCTGTACTGGCTTTGGAAGGACCTTTATAAAGTTCCAGTTTTCTAAGTCGAAGGGTATTCAGACATTGGAGAGGCGTATACAGGTTTTAATTATGCACATGCTCCTTCTTTCTCTTTGTTACTGAGAATAAAGGTTGAATAAGTGAAAAGGGTCAACAATCATAAGAGTTTTCTTTTTTAAATACAAACATAAACATACAAACCATAATTTTTCTTAGAATGAACTCGTAAGGAAGCCAAATCTGTCAGACATTAAACATTTTTGGAAATTGTATTATGTGTCAGTAATTGAATGGACCAATCGCGATGAAATTTGGCAAGCAGATAGCCTATAGTATTGAGAAGGATATAGACTATTTTTAATTCTGGGTACACGGATGAAATCGCGCGGGATAGCTAGTCTACTATAATTACAGTTTAAATAAATAACTATTCAACATCAAACAAAATTAAAATAACACCGCAATCAGTCGTTCTCCGTGCGAGTGTATCAGATTAATTTGCCTAAAGATAATATTTGAAAGCAGTACATTTGCTCGTTCATATTTGGGGTCGTTTGAGCGAAAATGGTTTGAACGAGTAATAGCTTCAGTAATGCGACGCTGGAGCAGCCGAGATTGAGACTGAATGCAATTATACCCCAAGCCCGAGGGCGTCCTTAAATATTTGGAAATCAAGGGCTGGTTACCTTTAACTACTTTTACGTAATAAAAGATCAATAATGTGTGGAAAATCAAACCCTAGGGATTCAGTAACTTTATAGGAACGGAAGTTTATTGACATTTTTATAACCGATCTGTTAAATGTTATATTTTGGTGAATGCAGACTTTACAATATCAGGGATAAGATGATAATGCATATGTTCTTTTACGGGTGATATTTATTACTACTTCCATATATTGACAAGAAGTTACTTATATTCAAAAATGTGACTAGTGCGTCAACTTAAATTTTTGTTCACGCTATCATTATATTAATATCCTTACATACATTCTTTTATTTGTAGAACAACAGAAATGAAAATGAAGGTACGAGTACGTGCAATTTCTCTCTACCGTTTCGTGGAATAAAATACGAAATAGGTGCTCAAAATTATAGCTTGGTGCACACAGTGTACCGTTGACAACTCTTTCGGAAGAATTTAATTGTATGTCACTCACTGGGATGAGCACAGATCTTTGTTTTGTAATGCTGTAGTTTTATTGCAAAAGTTTAGAGAGCTGTCTGTTTTAAGAAAAAAACATCAGTCAGAGCACGTATATTTTAGAATTGTTCTTTAATTGTTTATCTTTCTCTTTGTGCGATTGTTTGTCTTGCGAAGGATTCGCGAATTTGAATAATGAGTTTGAATCCATTCTCGCAGTCGGCTTTGTTTTTTCTCATCTGAGTTACGTGAATTACTCAGATTATATGTTAAACGCTACATCGTTTGCATGCCGTTGTTCTACATTATGTTTGGTGTAATGAGATACGGGGGTTTACTAAAAATGATGTCTTCGAATAAGAAAGGTATATTAACTATATGTGATATTTATACATTACTACATTTTTTATCTTTTTTATTCCGTAAATAACTTTATATATGAAACAAATAACATAGAATGCTACCAGTCTTTAAAATACTAAATATTTACAAGAACAATGAACCTAAAACTAAAAACCTTAAAAAATATAATATAATGACTAAAATATATTACTAAAAGGAGTCCCTGTAGGCAAGGTTCCAAATTAAATAATAATAATAATTAATTAACTACTAAATGATCGTCAGTATATCAGTATGAAAAAGGTCAAGGGATGAGTTCCTTGAATTTTGACAGTAAATCACTAGTGTACCTACGATATATCTATGAATACATCTATATGAAACTGTTCACGGTTTGCAAAAGGTAATGTTTTTAACGCTATCACACTAGTAACAAATAAACTCACTTTTGCATTTATAATATAAGTAGGAATGACTTATTCAATTGAAACTCACCCGTCACTAGAATCCGCATCCGTTGCAAATGTGGCTGTAGCATGTAGGATGTAGGCATTGCCGAGCATATCCCTAGTAATTACAGCCTCATTGTTCGCTCGGGTGCCTCATGTATCTATCTATCAAGCAATTTACCGTCACTTGCGGTCCCTTGTCTAGAAATACCCTGCATTACAGGATATTGAACAATTTCCTCGCCAGTAAGTAATTGCTTTAATTCCCACTTGTAGGGGTTTGCAATTGTGCAATGTAAATACACTTGCAGAATGTCGGAATCGAATGTAATTTGCTGTTGATTTGCTTTTAATTCTTTGTTGTTTCAAGCCTAATGTCTTTTTGACCTGGTGAAATAATCTTTGCTTTGAGTTACCAAAAGCTTTGTTTGAGCGCCATAATTAATCGCAATCGGTTCAGAGGCTTAGTCGTGATTAGGTAACAGACAGCGTTACTTTCGCATATACAACGTGTAATAACATAAAACCATTAAAGTTACTGCAAACATTTTATATTAATATTAGCAAGTGACATGAAAAGACACTCACCCTTATTGAGCGGTGATAAGTTGGTTATGATTTGAATTCAATAAACTTGGATGCAAAAATTTGGTATGATTTTGTGAGTAAATTATTTTTAGCTGAAACTTTTTTTTATAGAGGCACACGTGATATAATCTTCAATCCTTTCTATTACACGGGTATAATATTCGTGTAATAAGCACGGCTATGTATATTATAGGTAATTTGTACTAGCTCAGTTATATTCAAGTAAACATACAAAGTAGTATGTATATAAACTAAATGGAACGTCGGAATCAGAATTACTTTGTCTTCGGAGTCACAACTTAGTTTCCGAACTTACAACAATCACATCAAGTAAATCTATCGTTAGAACTGTTGGGTTATTATGAAACTTACTCGAGCTATCGGAATTGAAAATGTTATTTTTCTTCCTTTGAATATAGTAACTGTGTCTTATTACAATTATTATGTTTATTTCTACTCTATACAAGGTACTTGTAAGGGAAAGGGTATATTATTGTAATCCAATTTTTTTGGTACTAGGCGTACAGGTACCCAATTAATATGGCTTACCGATGTACCTGCGCAGAAGATAACATTTTCAAAGCGCGGGAAACGCTATTTATTGGTAGGCAGCTGCCGCCATGTTAGCGCGCGTCGTGCGGAGGAGCGTGACTTGCGACTCTTGCGAGTGACGCAACTAACAGCTGCAGTGTATTATGAACCTTATAGTAGTGATCTAAGGTTGATTATAAGTTTTAAGCATTCTTTCGTTAATCTTCGAGGCCATACTTTCTTTTCTGTGCGAACGAAGATTCACGACGCGCCATATAAGTTGGGTAATACTGTACGGATCGCGGAAGAGAAAATTTTCAAGTGATGCAAAACGATAATGACCCTTATTGAGCGGTGACATGTTGGATATGAAACAAACTTGGAAGCAATAAGGTACCTACCTCTCTGGTACCTATGAATTTTTGAGTAATTTGTTTGAACTAAAACTTTTTATACAGTCTATACCTAATGTAGTCTTCGCCTCTTTCGGATAGATATACCGTTTCCGTTACACTTTGTATAATAAAAGTATGAAAACTGAACCAGCCAGTATATGTATATGCCAATATATACTGCAGCCTGTGTTTTTATATGAATAAAAGGGTGTGAAGAGATTTCTGCAGGGTCGGCAACGCTTTCATTAAACTATACCTCGGTAACGCGTGAGTGATGCCTCGTATGTTGCAACTAGTTGCATGCGTCCTTTTGGATACGGTAACTGCTTACCATCGGGCTGTATGCTTACTTACTGACTTCGTCTTATAAAAAAAATACTGTTCCATCGCAATACGATTAGCCATTGCCGAGATGAGCCCAATATCAACAGGTATCAGAAACGTATTCTGGCGGCCGCACTGTATTGCGCGATGTTCTTTGCAAAATGACATCACCTTCCCCGGCCTCATAAAATAACAGACTTACAATATTTTTGTGTATATTGTGTGAATACCTGATGGCGTCTCTTCAAACCCCCACATTGCTCATGAATCTGAATCGCAATTTCATAGTTGGTAAATAAGTACGACGCGACGCTTCACCAATCGATAACTAATCTACGTATCACAACGGGTAGGTACATTATTTGTTACAGTATTACCCAACTGATAAGGCGCGTCGTGAATCTTCGTTCGCACAGAAAAGAAAGTAAGGCCCCGAAGATTAACGAAAGAATGCTTAAAACTTACAATCAACCTTAGATCACTACTGTAAGGTTCATAATACATTGCAGCTGTTAGTTCCGTCTCACTCGCAAGTCACGCCCCTCCGCACGGCGCGCGCTAACATGGCGGCAGCTGCCGACCAATAGCGTTTCCCGCGCTTTGAAAATGTATCTTCTGCGCAGGTACATTGGTAAGGCATATTAGTTGGGTACTACTGTACAACAATTTATCTCTAATATCCTTTGCAATTTCCTTTTTGATGGCCCAAAACAAAGAATACGCTTTCAGCTTATTTAAAGTCATGTTCAACTAGCGATAGTTGGGTACTAACAACCCAGTAGCTGGTGGAAGCCTGCAACAGTCGTGTTGACCTAATTCACTTCACTAGCAATTACAACTTTATTGTATGTTGCGATGCGATGTTGGGTTTAGTTACAAAATGTTTCTCTTTGTAGTGAACTGCGTTAGCTGCGTGCAATACCTAGACTATTACAACTACAATAGCTGTAAATTATAGTTAAAAAAAAAAAAAACTTTACATTGTTCATTTACCTAATCAAATGGTCATGTTGTTTGCATGTTGGTACGGTACTTTGTAATACTCGCCTGGAGGGCTACTTCACTCAAGTTGGAAATCTGTTGCCAAGCACTTGGAAGTTTCTGTTTCTAAATTTTTACTCATATTCATCATTATCATCAGCCTGTAATGTCCCACTGCTGAGCATAACCCACCGCAGAGCATAAGCCTCTCCGCCTAATAATTGAGGTTGAAAGGGAATGAGCAATACTCCTCCATGCATACCCACTGCAGATTGGTGGATGTAGGCTAGTGGTCAACATACTGTCGGTGTTTTCAATCCGCCTAGGAGGCCTCCAACTAGCTTAACGACTATCACAATTAAGTGATAACCAATGGCTTAATCATATTACTAGAATTATATTTAAATAACATATAAATAATAAACAACAAACAAAAAGCAGCCTTAACATTTCCATGTTTTCAATAAAGCTATAAACTTCCTCTTTAGTTTGAATAACTGAAATACTAAAACTTTTCAAAGTACCGTATAAAAAATTCAGAGCACCACAACAAAGGCGAATGTTTAAACTACAAAATGAAGTAAAACAACACACAGAACAGACGTTGATCCTAAACCTAATGTTTTATTGGAGCGGTTCGGCTAGATTGAGATTTATAACTTGTGCCTTTCAAACTAATGAAGTTCTATTGGTTCTATCGCACTTCCACGAACCTAATGCAAACAATAAATAACAATTTCAGTTAAGGTTCCATCGATAGTGTCCCTCTCTGTCTCAATTTTCCAACCTACACATTCAGTGCACTAACTCTGAAAAATAACGATGTTGACGTTATTATTATTTCCAAACATGGGAAGTGCATTCAAACTAATGGTTTCAACCCATTTCAATTCACTTTAAAATCGGCCTATTTGAAAAATGTGTGGCTATGGGAGACATGACAATTTTATGATTCTAATCCGTTAGCTTTTATATTCCAAACTAGCTTCTGCCAGCGGCTTCGCCCGCGTGTTCTACAGCAAACAAAAAGTTTCACAGAAAATTCAACCTCAGTTTCGGCCTTTTAGGGGTAGAATTTCGAAAAACCCTTTCTTATTGGATACCTATACTTCACAAAGAACACACCCTCCAAATTTCATGTGTCTAAGATCAGCGGTTTAGGCTGTGCTTTGATATATCAGTCAGTGAGTTCCCATACACACCTTAATCACGCTTTTTATAATTTCGAGGGTAAAAATATCAAAAACGCTGAGACACGTATAAATTAATTTTCAATCTTCAGCCTAAAAACAAAATTTGAAGATCCTAACATTGAAACTGACGGACTTTCATACAAACTTTCATCCCCCATTTATTATTACCCCCTTAGAGGTAGAATTTTTAAAAACCATTTCTTAGTGGATACCTACTATTCACAAAGAATACACACTCCAAGTTTCATGTCTCTAGGATCAGCGGTTTAGGCTGCGCGTTGATATATCATGCAGTCAGGACTTTGAATTTTATATATATAGATTATTTTTAGATTAATACAATTAGAGGGATTCTTTTATTTTACTCTCAAAGTTTGAATGAAAGTAGGTAAAACTTTAAATAACCCAGCTTTCGGAGAATTAAGCAATAATAATAATATAAATTCCAGTTAATTAAACTCAACAGAAACTTTCTGAGGTCTTAAGGTCCTTGAAAGTTTTCCGCCAAAGATAATTTCCAAGGTTTGGACAGGTGAATTGTTCATAATCGAACATCTGCGCTGTAGACTTCTATTATTACAAAGAAGTTACCAGTTTGTTATCACAATATTGCCTATTAGAATAGGAATAGGATTATATTAATTATTATCAATACTACTATGATTTTTTCAGCTTAGCCTTTTAAAAGACTATCTGGTGTTATTCAGTCCCCGTTGGCTAAGAACACATGGACGCTAAAAGGCACCTCGAAGTGCATCGCAGAGAAAATCTTATTTTTTTTTAAAAAACCTTCCATGTAACCTCGGAAGCTCGTTCCACGACCCACTGTTTTACAGACAATTTTCCCAATTGGTCTCACTCATAAGTAAGTTTTCCAAATAAAGTGACAGATTTTTGGATCATAAAATGTCATTAAATACTAATGAGATCTTCACAAAACTTTACAAAATCCAAAAAAAGCCTATAGTAACCTAATCGATAATGTACGAGTATATATGGCTTCACTCACGCCCTATTCAATTGTGCTAATTGATCTCCACTTACCAAACTACCTAAGCGGTTCCCAAGTGATTTCCCCATTCCCACACTGGATGGTAATTTAAATGTATGTGTTACCCCTACTATGGGTCAAGAACATTTCAAATGATCAAAACAGAATCATACCAGAAAAAAATTTTGGACGCTACTCTTTATACTAAAACCATCCAAAACAAAACAAAAAAACGGGAAAAAGATAAATATGGCCTTTTGATATCAGTAACAAATATTTTACAGGTAAGTTGGCCTTAAAAATTAATATATGTTTGTATCAAAGAATAATTTCATCGACTTTCATAGCGTACAGATTTGCACTTCCCATCTATTTCCGCGCTATATTACTGCAGGATTCATTCAAACAGGATTGCTAGTAATAGGAAATGAGAGTTATCTGCCGCAAACCGTGAGTCCATGCCAATCAGTCACTAGTATTTGCATAGTGGGCCACTTGGCAGTATTAGATCATTCAATGGCGGATATTGGTAAGGTTGAACATTCGATGCTCGCAGCTAATTGGATGGGCATTCGACTTTACACTTATATACCCAACTTAATGGCTCTGCCAGAATACCAGCGTTGCACTGTTTTATGAGCAGTGCAGCTTTATGCTGAGGTAGAGACCTTTTGACCAAAACAAATTAATGTACCTAATGTATTTTCTTCATCTGTACGTGTGTACGCAGATCATGTACATGGAATATGTTACTCTCATTCGTTTTTATATAATATTAGTTGCCCCGTGCAACTTCGTTCGCGTGGTTTTACCCTACCCTGTGGTGCTACCCTACCCTACCCTACCCTATATAAACGATCCAGGGAGTTAATTCTACTGTACGTGTGTTTGTCCTCCTAAACGGCTGAATCGATTTGAATGATTTTTTTTGTTTGCATTTGGGTGGCGCCCTGGATGGTTTAGATTCACAAATCAGCCCGGCAGATGGCGCTGCTAATATAACCTAGATACCGACTGCAGTGCGTTCATTAAAAACGGTCCAGTCGTTTAGGAGGAATTCAGTGACATACACACGTGCAGTAGAATTTTATATATAAAGATGTGTACCTTATCTTTGTTAGTCAATAAATATGTTTTCTTTCTTTCTTTATTTATAGCGGAGTAAGTTAAGAATTTCAATTAAGTGAGATATATACTGATGAAACTTCAATAGGTACTAGCAGATATCATTTTTATTGTAAACTAGTTGCGCCCGCGGTTTCACCCCGGATAAAAAGTAGCCTATGTCCTTCTCCATACCATAGGCTATCTGCATGGCAAATTCATGATGATCGGTTGGGTAGTTAAGGCGTAACAAACAATTAAACTCACATTCGCATTTTAATATATAAGCAAGGATATAATAGAATTATTTATACTATAGAATAGAATATAAAAGATGTATTCAGTTCATAATATAACAAATAACAAACTTACAATATTTATTGTTATAGCGGCAATATATATACACATTTTCTGTGGAAATTTCAACTGTCTACCTACTACGGCTCATGAAATACAGCCCACTGATAGACAGACCGGCCGACGGACGGACAGACAGACCATTGGCACCCTTTGGGTATGGAATACTAAAAATAAAAGCAAAATTAAGTAACTTTTTGAGAACTGATTTGATTTTGACTTAACTTTCAAAGATTCACCATTTTTAACGTTAAATTTCAACCTAAAAGACCTCAAGAAAATGGTAATCTATTTAACCCAAGTATTAATTTCAATGGAAACGTCTGTGGCTTTGAATTCGTTTCTTTAGAATTTGCAAAATCGTTCGTAATACGAATCCGATTAGTTAGAATAAAATCTACGGATCAATTTGCGGTTCAAGAGTTTGCGCTGGAACGTAATTTATTCAAAAACTTCATGCTCCTCCTTTTCCCTCTTTTATACTTTATTCGTATTTTGATTCAATAAAGTTCCTGTAATTGCTCCTTCAAGCGAATTTTGAGAGAACGCCGTTATATAAAGGTAGGCATTTTTAATAGGTCGCAGTGAGAAGGTGGTCTATTAATAAAATATTCATATGGGTGACGATTTATATTTTTATAAGGCCGTGATTAATGGTCCTTTCCACCTGGTAAGTAATGATGAAGCCGTGGATGGTAAGAAGGTACAATAAAGTCAATAAAGGAACTGGGTCTCAAGTACCGTGCACAAGTGCTCTACTTAAGGTTGCATGGTAGCCAGCCACAGAGAGGCGGGTAATTCAAAGGACTCTACTACTGAACTATAGCTTCCTCGCGTCTTTTCAGTCACATAAAGGTTATGAGCATTTTAGGAGCTCTTGAACTTCCTTGATTGAATTCTAACGCCATACGGTTTTATAGTTACGAACTTCAATTTGGCAACCATACCTTACAGAAAATGCTTGGCCTGGCGCTACTGATATATGCCAACCTATCTTTTGATTTGAATCTTTTGACCTTATTGCCTTCGTAGAATTTATCTAGTAGTCTATTCGTAGAATATATCTAGGAAAATGGGTCATATATAATAAATATGTTCGGGGTTTGACTGAATATTTTCGATTATCATTGTTATACAAAATATTAGGAAAATTCGATAAACATATTATTAACAAGGTCAAAACATTAGGATTTCACGCTCATTGCGGATTACTGGCGAAGCGAATATCAGCAGCCATTTGTAACAAAGTTGGCGGCCAACAAACAATTAGTCGAAGTTAGGCTCGGGGCTCACGGATCTGTTTGCTCTAAGTCGATGTTTGTTGACTATAAACATTCCTCGCCGGATATTAGCCGCTGTCCGGATGTGTGGAAGAATGTATGTACTCGATTCTATTTCTATTAGTTCTTTTATTTAACGCCGAGCTCAATGAAGCGTTCTTGTCGGCCTTCAATGCGGGTTTCAAGTTTTTCATTGAACCGGAGACGAACGAAGCAGAGCGAGCGAAGTCGGTGAAGTGAATGTCCTTAAAATCTTTAAGCGAATTGTTTTATTCATTACAGCTTCGCTTTTGAATATTTTAGCAGCGTATTTAACTCTGTAAAACCTAGTATAGTATTTATACATAAGTATCTACTTAAACTTCTTTCAAGTGTGAGATAGTACACAAACCAAATGAATAAATAACAAAAATTCTTCACAAATAATTAAATAGCACAAACATTATTATTAATATTACAATACAATACCTCAATATACTATCCACATAAGATATCGACATTTCCTCCAATAAGGAACACATCAAACGTCGGTAGATCACAACTTATTACTCTAACAAATGAATCGATACCAGCAGTCTTATTTTCTTTAGTAATAAGACTATATTATCACGACCCCTGTAGAGGTTCAGAGTTTACCTTCATTCACCAAAGAGAGGAAATACAGAGAAGGGTAAGGTAGGTCATGTCAATCTGGTTGCAGAGTAGTGTGTCTCTGTAGGATAATTCATACAAGGCACGGTAGTCTTCCGGTGCTTCGTTGTTATGTTGAGGAAATGAATCTAAGAGCTGAACGGAAAAGTGGAAATGCTTATTGCACGTTGTTTTCATCGCGATAACTGCGCCAATCAACAACTTAGTGATTAGAAACTATTAAAATACATGATCTAACTTCTCGTCTTTCTTTAGTACTTTCGTATCGATATGCTCATAAACATTCCGTTAAACTTTCAATGGGTTTTGATTTGGCACACCACAATATTGTATTTGTTACTGAATGAAAGTATTTTACAGTAAAGTTGGTTCTCGCGAGGGATGCGCGTCCTATTATAACAATTTTAATGTCATTGTTTTTTTTTAACCGCGAGCCAAGGTATACTAGTTACCATTGAAATTATAATCTGCTGTTGATGTATCTTTCTTATTCAATAAATATTGGGTACCAGAAAACTTATTTCTGAACCCCCTTATTAATAAATAAGATGTAAGACAAGAACCTAAGTTTTAAATATATTCGTCACCTTCTAATGTCATATAAACAAAAAGGGCTGGGGCTATCTTAATACCTGGGTGTTACAAGACTGACCCCGTTGGTTCTCGTGAGGGACGCGCGTCCTATTATAACAATTGATGTCATTGTTATATTTTTAACCGCGAGCCAAGCGGTTAAACCTTATTTAGTAATAAGGACTGGGACTTTATTCGACTGGGGAAGTACCTCCACCTTACAGAATACCGCAGCCAAATAACTTTAAGTTGTATTCCTGCGCGTGAGTAAGGTCGCCAGAGCTCATAGGGGAGGGGGGAAAGGTCCGTGAGCAATACTTCTTGGTATGCAAGCGTCCATATAGCTACGGTAACCACTTACCATCAGGCGGCCGTATGCTTGTTTACCGATTTAGTAGTATAAAAAAAATAAAAAAATAAGGGGGTCAGAGTTCAATACTGAAACGCTCCCCCCCGTTGGGAGCTTGCTCGCCGATTTGTACGTGTAAGGGTGTTAAGGCCAGAATTTTGAGTCGGCATCATAATATCAATATGATGCCGACCCAAAATTTTGGCCTTCATCCATCAATAAAAAAAACTGAAATTCTCATGTGCTACAGAAAGTAGCTCATAAACACCATATTATTTTTTGTAGCTGCGATTATCGGACCTACAAAAAGTAGTACGTGGGCCAGCTCTGTCTTCTAGAACCCTCACTTAAAATATTACTATATTCATATAGTGATTTACCTGCAATATTTCGCTATGGCTATTCATCTCTCTTCATATCTCGGTGAAGTGAAACAAAAGTACTTGTGCAAAAAGTTGTTGACTCTGCAAGCATGGATTAAGTAACTGGTATCCAGGCATCTCGAAACTCCTCCAACAATACTCACCCTGGACCATCTGAGAGCCACTTGAAGTCGAAGTTATTTGCTGCTGTGAACTATGCAGACAAAGAACCTTAGAAATTAATTTTGATTATGAGGAACAAAGGAATTTCATCAATTTTAAGAAAAATATCAAGTACTGAAATTGTACCCTGGACGTGGAAAGTACTACGCCCACTACCTCAGTGAAGATATAGTCTCAGTAACAGTACCTCTACCATGCGTTTTCTACACTAACGTAATCTACACACGCTAGCGACTACGGTAAATATTTTATACCTAACGACTGTAGATTACGTTAGTGTAGAAAACTCATGGTAGAGGTACAGGTAGTAAATTCCAGGAAACAGATGAGTATCTCAAGATAATGAAATGTTAATTTGCACTTTGTACGACGAAGTATAAAACTATGGTTTTGTTATCAAATAACCTTCATACATTATACAAAATCGGTAACGACAAAAAATTTAAAGATTTCGGTAAAAATATTTAATTAATCAATTAGTTTACATTAAAATTATGAACTAATACTTAACTTACAAAACACGGTGGTTAATCGTTGAAAATCGATTATTCATAGTCAACTATAAAAATAATAATATTCTATAATACTATTTAGTGCAATATATTTATTTATAAACAGTAGATTCTTCTTCTTCTTTTTTCACTGCCTGAATAAGAACCATGGACATAACTGCATTCACCACCTTAAAACATAGAAAAAAAATGTCTATAAAATAACCCCTTATTCATAATAAAATTATCAAACGTTGATTAGCTAAAATTCCGAAGTCTTTATCTGACACCTGACATTTGGTGATCGAAAGAGTGAGACGGGACACACTATTACACTGATTTAGTTAAAAAGCGATTATGAATAAGGAGGTTAGACTATGAATACAACATAACATAATTTTTATTCTTAACAATAGAACCTAATGAAGTAATAGATTTAGTTTTATATACACGTCATTTCTTTGTATCCTTACTAATTTTCTCTTCCCTTTTTATAAGGCGCTAAAATATAATCCAAAATTTACTCACAGAAACCATGCAAGCAGCAAGCATGATACCCGCAAGCCAGCCAGTCTTCCCTTCAAGGTACCAGGTCATTTCATCTACGCATCCATGGAAGTAAGCATTGCCAGTCACAGAGTCTCTACATTCAGCTGGCAGAGGTTTATTAAGATTAATATAGTCCATCGGTCCATCAGCACCGCAGCAGCCGATCTGAAAAATTATTAATATGAATTTAGTACTAACAGCCCGTTTAACACTAAACACTGTTTCTTCCATGCTTACGGAAGTAGTGTGTCTGGCTGGCACTGTTAAAATTTCCATCAACTTATAAAAAAACATTAAGATACTGCCAGTGCGTTAAATCAGCAGGTAAAATAAATTGAATTCTGGAAATAGTATTGATACAATTCCTTCGTAATTAGCCCTTGTTAAAGTTCTGCATTCAATTAGGCAAGTAAAAGCATACTACACATATTACTTAATTGAACTATTTTATAGCAGACAGTATTAAACTTAATTATAGAGCCAGTATCTATTATAGCCTGAATAATTTAATAAACTGCACCTGATATTAAAGGAAAAACGATACCTGGAAATTCAGCAAATATATTAAGTAAGTGTCCTATTTCTGGTTTTACCATCGTTCATATTAGACTATAATTTAAAACATACAATATACATATTCGTAAGTTTAAAATTAGCAATCAAAAGCATACCTAATTAGTTAGCCAATTCAAACATATATAACATTTAAATCAATTTTTTTGTTGCATTAATTGAGCTTGTACCTTTTAAATTAAGCAAAGTTTCAGTTCAGAGAGAGTTTATGATTGGAGTTGTGTTCAATCGGCTATGGGACGTGGCACTGGCCCATTTGATTAGTGCCATAGTCGCCACACTATTCGGGACAGTCGGCACAACGCCAGAAACGATTCCTACCCCATGCACGTTAGTTTCTACGTCAACTGTCCATTCGGCAAATGCGTTTTGGTGTTTGCTTCGTTAGGTGTTACGGTTTTGTAACGGTTTTTTTGGGTACAGTTTGACGTCGAAATTTCAACGTTCCGCTATTCGTTTTCGTCACATCTGTCAGCTTAAACTCGATAAAGATTCGGGTGGCCGTTTGATTTTTGTTCAATGCTCTAAAATGTGTCGAATGTGTTGATAAAAAGTTATAAAGTATCATCCTTAGTTATACTTTGTGTTTTGTTAGGATCTTCGCTAATCCCAATTGGAGATTTTAAGGAAAACCAAACAAATAGGGCAGTTTATAAATAAAGTAGGTATCCAAGCCAAGCCTCAATCATGGTATTTTGAACATGAAATATAGCATTTTCGGAACTGAGAAAATTTTGCACTACCTGCTGTGCTTAAATCTGTCTACCATGAGAAATTGATCAAAGATGTAAGCTTTCTATGCCTTGGAGGTTTGAAAACATTCCTGTGTATTCCATTCTGGGATGGCATAGAATTGGACTATGATATAAGCATATTTGGAGGTTATCTTATTAAATCACGTAATAAAAAAATGTGAAATATCATGTTTACTTCTTTATACGCTTGACGGGGATATCACAAAGGCGAGCACTTTACGTATTCTTAGTATTGTTTTCATCTCGATGACATCTTTTATTGGAAATTTAAGTCCTTCCATAATTTGAAATCCCTTGCCACGATATCTGATACTACAGAAAGAGCTCAATCTTACCCCTTCCTGAACCATCTTGAGGATCTCCCGGCTGCCTTCATGTGAAGGATTGTTCATGAGCCGCATAATGATGTCCTTGATGAGAGGTTGGATTTGAGAGTCGTACGTGGAGAAGTCCAGTACCACGCATGCGCCGATGAGACCGAAGACGAATATCCCGATTTGTGTACCGATGTACTGGAAAAAAATTAACCAATTAAAATCTTTAGAAAAATAAATTGGTATGATCGCAATAATATATTATTATTTGAGGAATCTTAATTTTGACTTTTATTACCCGTGGATATTCTCAAAACTAAAGTAGGTTCTAGAAATTTTATGAATTTGACCCATGCACTCAAATGATCAGCGCAGCACTCAGAAGCGCTCGTGGTGTAGCATGATTAGCCGTTCTTACTAGGCGGTACCTGGATGGGTGACCGCCTAGTGGTATTTCAAATCGAGCGTTTCCGTGCTTCGGAAGGCATGTAAAGCCGTTGGTTCCGGTTATCACTTAATTGTGATAGTCGTTAAGCTAGTTGGATGCCTCCTAGGCGGCTTGAAAAATTCCAATAGTAGGTTGACCACTAGCCTACCTCCACCGATCCGCAGTGGGCACGCGTGGTGGAGTATTGCCCATTCCCTTTCACCTTCATTTGTGAAAGGAGGCCTGTGCTCAGCAGTGGGACATTATAGGCTGATGATGATGATGATGATGACTCAAATGATAAGATATTACTTACAGCATAAAGAAGTAGAACATTCTCCATAAGAGCTGATCCACAACCGAGGAAGGCGACAACCATGATACCGAGCGAGGCTATGAGGATGATGTAAATTCCAATGAAGTAGTTCTGGAGCTCCAAGATCCTCATCCATTCGTTGAAGCCGGGCTCGATGCATATCCATAAGCAGAGAGCGAATATGGACACGCCAAATAACTGAGAAAAGAAAAAATCTATTAAAGAAAAGGAAAAAATTTAATAGGGTTTTGTGGAAAAGAGGATGTTTATCGTAATCCTGGAACAAAGGTAACTTTGAACCATAAAATCGATAAGGTTTACGTTGAGATAAAACATGGACAGGGTCATAAGAATAAGAACTTCTCTAATCTACGGCATGGTGTATTTGTTCTCCGAAAGTTTTATAATCTCATTAATGCAGGGAGTGTGCCATCCACTTTTATTCGAGAGATGAATAAAAGGAATCACGGTATATCTTTTAATAGCCTTGTTTTTGTCTCACAAATAGCCAAAATAGGCCATCGTCTGTCTAGGCAATGTTTACTACTAACATATCTTTGTATAAGGATCGCTATGTTATTTGTCTTTGTACACGAGAAGAATAGATGCTATCGAAATTGAACCGGTTTAGGTATATACGGTTCTAAGATCAATAAGTTTACCGAAGTTGGTTGTTGTTTAGTTTATTTCTGTACTAGATTCCATCCCGCGGCTTTACCCGAGATCCTCCGATAATATAGATAATACCCTATTTTTCATGCCATAGGCTACCGAACTTCACGGTGGGTTCCTTTTCAGTATTTGAGAACATAGAGTATACAACGGAAAGGGTTCACCATCTACCAAATAACCACAATTTTGGGGCCATAAGTTTATTTAATTCAAATCATAACCAACGTGTCACCGCACTACGAGGGTGATTATCTTTTTACGTTACGCCTAATCTTTATATATAAAATTCTACTGCACGTGTGTATGTCACTGAACTCCTCCTAAACGGCTGGACCGATTTGATGAAATTTTTTGTATGCGTTTGGGTGCCGCCCTGGTTTAGATTCACAAGTAGGGTAGGGTAGGGTAGGGTAGTACCACGCGCCACACCAGCTATTATTATTATTAAATCCTTCGTCGTATAATTTGTTATCATCCAAATAAAACGTTCTCCTTATATGGATATACCCTTTCTTTAACACGTTGTATACGTAGAATGTATCCATTCAGTTATTTATAAGAGTTACAGTTAATATTTCTAGCGTGCTTCTAGTTTAAGGGTATTTTAACTGGTAATGATTTAGTTCAATGCATATCAATTAGCAATGAAGTAATGTGATATGACATATAAATCAGCTAAAATATTCACTACCAGTTCATTTAGCTGGTTGCACAATTTGATTACAAGTCAGCCATATAATTTATAGAGGGTATGTTAAATTATATTTATGTCAAAATAGAAAATGTTATAAATTGTGTTGGTACTTTAGATTTGAGATTTATAATAAATCCGACCAAGTGCGAGTCTGAGTCGGACTCGTGAACCGAAGGTTTCGACCTTTCTTAGGCGCCGATCCCACAGAGAAGAGTTCTAGAGTTCCGCGTTCCGAGTTCTGCATTCCGCGTAGACTGTAAGCTATGTGGGGCCTTTGAAAGTAAAAAAGTGTATGATGTGCGATCAGTAGCGAATATTGCAGAACTCTAGACTGCTTGCTGTGTGCACAATAGTCAACACGGAATGCAGAACTCGGAACTCGGAACTCCAGAACTCTCTCTGTGGGATCGGCGCCTTAGACGTGTAATAAGTTAAGTGTAACATTTTTGGTTCGGAACCTTAAAAATTGTGGTTTCGCTGTATGAACCGAACTGACTTTGAAAATTAGAACTTGATCGATAATTTATGATATATATGAAAATAAAAATAGCAAATGATACCTATCATATCACAAATGATAAACTAGTTTTTGATGTTCAGAATATCACCATAGATAGTCATGTATTTTTTAAATAGAGCTGGATTTTTGTTTTTCTTATATTATGCAAACAACAACAACAAAGTGCCTACGTCCCTCTGGACACTATATTTGGGTGTTCTAACTTCCAGCGTCGCAATACATAAAATAAATTATAGGACATCTATCCCAGAGCGAACTTCCGTTTGTTATTCAAAGTTAAACAATATTTTAACCTCAGTTGTTGTCAGTTGTTTCTTTGTAATAGACTTTTGTTTGTCTGTCCTCCAGGGATATGCTGTAATTGGTCGCGTGTACAAACAGGAGCGAAGAATTATAAACATGGGAAATTAAATTAATAATGACAATAATAAATGTCATGAGAAAATTTACCTCGCAAAGTTCATTTTATTTGGGAAATAAATATAAATATTTTTATAAACATTTTATTTATATTGAGTGGATAACTAACCATTTGATTTGAACATGAGATTCTATCTACATCTAAAACATTATCATGGCTTTATTTGGTTTCATATAAAGCGTACGATTACGAGATAGAATTACTATAAGTAGGTACGACTGAGCAATCTATTATAGAACTTTGTCGTGTACCAATAAACCTAACAAAAACATGTCTTTAGGGAAGCCAAATAATTCATTCCCTAATATGAAGGAAAATATCATAGGCTCACTACAATCTGAAGCAAACAAAATGGAATAACTGGAGCATACCCACGCATCATTATACTTTGTCTGCAAAAAGCGTTGTCGAGACAACAGCTCTGTTCGCAATCCATTAGGGTGTTGCCAAATGAGGCGGAAAGTTGACTTGTACGTTTGTCGGTGGAAAAATCATATAAAACCCCGGTCCGATGTGGTCGCGGCATTAATGCTCGGATAAGTCCACTGATACACGCTCCCGTGATGATAAATGAGACCATCTGTGAATGAAGTTGACTAACTAGTGAATTTACACAGGATAAATTGTTGCTAACAAACTACTTACTGTGGAATATGTATATGCTTTTGAATTTTCGCTTTTAGAAATGTTTATTTTTTGACAGCACTTTGTAAAGGTGAATATAATTATCTCAAAATTGTTATGGAATATACGATACTCCGAACTAGTTCCCCGAAGTTTCACCCGTGTTCCAAAATGAAGCCTATAACACTCGGGGATAATGTAGTTACCTATTAGTGAAATAATTTTTCAAGTCCGATTAGCGCGTTTCTAACAAACAAAAAACTCCGCTTTATTATATTAGTATAGATTTATAATTATGTTTAATTATGTGTAATAATTTTCTCCGTTTTTGAAGTTACGAACTTGTTATCGTAGATCGCGCCGTTCAGACTGCGTATAAAGCAAAATAACAATCTTAGAATTGAAATTTAACCAAGTAAATAGTATTTAAATGAAAAAATATTTTTATACGGGTATTTTCATTATATACGCGAGGGTTCTATCTGAGCAAAAACATAATGGAATGAAATTTCCTCGATAGAAAAAAATCACAAAACTACCTCTAATAATAAAGAATTTTCGGTTTTATTCGTTCATGGTGTATCTAATTAAGACAAAAATTCGATAAATAATATCACTAACATATGACCTAGGGCTGCCACTAACGATTTTTTAAAATATTCCATACTTTACGAGTTATTTAGATAAAAAGCGTTTAGTTCATTTTTGTTCCGCGGAACACGCTATCTTCATTTCATCTGCACGCGAAGATTAGACATAAGTTTGTTTCGTCTGACATTGCCATATTTTTCTGACTCTTCACGCAACTTCTTAATAGCGCTGGCTGTTTAATTTTTGGAGCGATTTTATATTTTTTTTTTCTATGATATTCTTTTGCTTTTTTCTCTCTTTCGCTTCGTTCTTGAGCCTGACCCGCTATACAGGTAGTTGTTTTGGTCAGCGACGAGCGACTCAGGGTCGATAATACGATAGATACTGGTGCTAAAAAAAATATAAAAAAAAATACTTTATTTTTTTATAATAATAAAAATAAAAAAAAAAAAATTTTGAAAATCATGTAATAAGCTAAAGTGTAGACATAATACTCAACGGGAGTATGAGGGAGTAAAGGAGTGGGGCGATGGCGGCTTGTGCCTAGCTCTAGTCTGTGCATGTGCCTAGTAACCATACTTTGCGGTAATTTTATTTCAAATTGAATAAGGTATTTCTCAACATATTTACAGTATTTAATGGAATTAAGTCCATTTTTGGGGAATATATATTTTGTACTACCGCTCCTGGGTCGCTTGTCGCCGACCAAAACAACACCCTGTATAATTTTATTTAAATTCATGACAAATATATCGCCAAACACCACCACATCATAATCATCATCAGCCTTCTTTTAAGTCCACTGCTGGATATAGGCCTCTCCCAGAGCGCGCCACTCCTTCCGGTTTCTTGCCACCCGCATCCAGACCAGTCCGGACACTTTTTTGAGGTCATCAGTCCATCGGGCTGGGGGGCGCCCCACACTACATTTGCCAAGACGCGGTCTCCATTCTAAGACTACAACACCACCTTCACACAGATAAACATACGGTAACACAATTTCACAACATTACACTACATATTAACATCGGTGTAAGTGCAGTGCAAACGTCTCCGCATCGTGGGTAAGTGGTAGAGCTATAAGTCCTCAATTTTCCATCGCCCCTCGAAATTTGCGCAAATCAACCACGGGATGAATCCTGTGCCCGGCGTGGTTTAGTAGGTATATATGTATATGAAGCAGTGTTCATATTGATGAGTTATAAAAAACTGTGACTATAATAATAACATGCAAATCTCGAATATTAAATACGATAGAAAATATCGATACTGGTATTCCAAAAAAACTGGAACATATACGAATTCCCATATCTTAAATCGTTACACAGCGAAGTTATGCGTATAAAGTTATACATTACGTATTCTCGTCAGTTATGGCCGCATGTAACTACGTTTTGCTCTTTCTCGTGTGCCAAAAGACAGACTTTTTTTGAGACGTTAAAAATTTATAGCCTCGTAAAAAGTCACACCAAGCTCGTTTGCCATGCCAGAACGACTTCTAGGTACGAATATGACATTACATTGTACGATATCTAAGTGATGCGCAGTGAATTATCGTGTAGTTTGCATATAGATATCGAAATGGACCGATTTAGTACCAACGACAATGTTTCGACTACGACAGCTACTTTATAAAGAAGTTCTGAATTGCTTGTTTATGGATAGGTAGGCTATATATAGGGTGACTGGTAATTAGTAAACGATATTTAGACACATGATTATACTCATGATAACAAACAACTTTCCCAAAGAAACAAATAGGGATAAATAACAAATTAAATAAAAGCTGATGGCGTATTTTTATTCTCGTTAAGTATTAAATTGTAAGTAAATTAAAAATAAAGTTTCATTGGGAAAGTTGTTTGTTATCATGAGTACAATCATATGTCTAAGTATCGTTTACTAATTACCAGTTACCCTATATATTTGTGGCTATTAACTGGAATTTATTATATTGTAGTTTTTTTAAATTTTGTTTTGAAGTTTGATTCATGTGGGTTAATTTCTTAGCTACAATCTAATTTACACTTTAAGCCATCATTAAAATATATAACGTTGCTGCCAAATTTAATCGATATCGAGTTCAGAGATTAACGTCGTGAAAAGATAACAAATATAGTCACTATGGGATCCATAATGATAGTGTAATTACGAACTTGGGAAAAAGTGAAAGCCGTTTATTAAATTTATAAGGCCCCAGAAGGGCACTTATAACACTTAGGACATGTATTTAATTATCAATTTCTTCGTTCTTTAATTACAAACTCGTTCGCATCCCTAAATTTTCACCTACATTTAACCACCAGAAAGCTACAGAATTTTTGAGAGCAGAAAAACTATTATTTCGGTCACAATGTCCCGTTTTTTACGGTAACAGCCGTCAGTCTCGCTTCCTATTGTATCTCCTCAGAGACACCTGCAAAGCTGGAATAATAAAGAGTTTTACAACGTTTCAAAATGGGACTTTTTCTCGCAATTCAACCGCAACGTGCACTTAAGGGATTTGAATATCTTATACGGTAGGTTTTATCTATACCACGCAACTCCCGGTCGAACGAAATTCTTCGTCACGTTTTAAGTTCTTTAGCAATTCCCTTAACGTTTTGACGTGTCAATTTAAGTTTATCGATATCGATAGGGTGGCATCATTGTTTTTAAATTGTCGTATATTGATTTCATTTCAATTTACCCAGCTGTTTAGATAGTGTCCTATAATCAATTGTTAAAATTCCGTTTGTTCAATAATTTTAGTTGGTATTTAAAATATACCTAATATACATTAATAAAACAAAAAAAAAATTGCAAGTTATATGTAGGTAGAGCAAAGCGATATAAAATATATCCACGAATGTATTCATGAACTCGTGCGCGCTCAAGTAAATGTAAGAACAACGTGTAAAAAATTTGGTTATATTCTACTTACTGAATATTTACATATTTTAGTTCGGAGTATGAACGTAGGTACACTTCACAGCACATGATTGTACGTACCTAATTGGACAGAATGAAATTCTTTCTTTATTATTTTACATATGAAACGATGAGCTCACTCGTATGTTAAATGTTGTATTTGCATTGTAAAAGAGTGGGTTTTGTTTATTATTATTTCAAAACGACTCAAAAATAATATATATTATTAGAGATGAATAGAATATTTAGTGTTTTAACTTTTTAACGAATCGGTTTAAACGTTTGCAGTGATCCCTTTAAATTTCACTTTTAACTACATTTAGTAAAGATTTGATTATGAGTAAATTAATTTCGTGAATTCTCTTTCCACTAAAAGCACAACGCTACATCGTTTACTACGTTTTTCTTTGATGTGGCATCCCTAACTTCTTTCCCGCATATATTTATGACTGGAAAAACGACTAAGATAATTACTTTTTTCTTTCTTCCTTTGCACTGTTTGACTTGTTGGAAAATTATGTGTCGTGTAAAATTATTTGAGGTTTTGCGAAGCGTGTAATTAGTGAAACTGAAGTCCGACGAAGAACTAAAAAACTTTTTAAAAAGTCGGTTAAGTTAGTCGAGTTGAACATTTACGGAACAAGTTTTTACTTTTCATTTTCATTTTTATTTAGAAGGTTTTATACCTTGATCGTTATGACTGAATGTTTAAATAGTTAGTTATTTAATATGTACGTTAATACTATATTGATCCTTAGGTACAGTTAAAATATTTTTTAAAAGATCATAAACATCTCTTTTCTTTTTATACATAAAAGGAGATACTGATAGACTAACATGGGTTAAAGGTATTCTTAACCCACAAAGGATGGGTTTTAAAATGACACCCCTATGGGGGTAAAATAGGGAATCTCTGGTGAATCTGAAGGGTGGAAATATAAAAAAAAAAAAACAAAATATAGAATCAAAAATAAAAAAAAGGTAGGTAGAGCAAAGCGTTTATTCGCTCCAAGAGCAGCTCGACGTGGGAAGTACCTCCCTTACAATACTGCAGGCAAATATCTTTGTATTGCGTTACTGCGCGTGAGGTGGCGTGAGTAAGGTCGCCAGAGCTCATCGCGTGAGTGATGCCTCGTCTGTTGCAAGCGTCCTTATAGCTACGGAACCGCTTACCATCAAGTGGTCGGTATGCTTGTTAACCAACTTCTTCGTATTAATAAGAAACATATCCAATCCATCATTGTAATTGTAACCTCGTGGATCATTAACTATATTGATGTGATTAGAAGAAATCTTCAAGTTGCCACCAACTTTAATTGTTGATCGTTTGATTGAGCCCTTATCTAAGTATTCGCTTAAAGAGAAGTTTGTTTCATTACAGAACTTCTATCATTCACGTGCTAAACGTAGTAGACGAGCGAGTTTTGGCAACTAAGATAAAACTGTTTTATGGCAAAAGAAAGTGGTTGTCAAATATATGTGTGCAAGGATTCTTTTTAGATTTTAATTACTTTCATTAATTTTAGTGAAGACTTTTTTTTACTTTTTCAACATAGTAAATGATGATGTAGCCGAAGGTAATATGGATACAAAGCCTAGAAGGTAGGTCCTTTTCAACAGATTGATTTGAGGGTGTATCCATTGTTTTTGTCAAGATATTTTCCTTCACCGAAAATTCAAGATTGTAGGATTTGAAACACATCAAAGTTAATATCAGGTTTTTTCGTAATGAAATATCTAAACAATTAATTCCTTTCTTGGTTAATTCCTTTCTTCAATCATCATCGTAGTTCTTTTTTCATTATATGTTTTTATTATAGAACTAAGTAGTTGCGCCCCGCGTACCCGAGGTATATCCTACCATTTCCTACCTAATTTTGTAAACTACCTACATTTATATAATTTAAGATTGTTAGTTAATTTAATTCATTTTCATTTTGTATGACTATTTGAGGAATTGCAAAAACAGCACTTGTTTAAGGGGGTGAAGAAACAATATGTAGGTATATTTTCTTTAAACAAATAAATAGAAAAAAAAATGGTTTCACACTGTTTATTTTTTTATTTTAGGTACTTTCATAGTATGCGATTTTCATGCAAATATTGAATTAGCAGAACCAGATGCTGGATTCAATTCTCTGCATATTTAAACCACCTTTAAATTTCATGCCAAGTCAACTCTCAGGTACTCCAGACTTCAGCCCATGCAACCTGCCTAATGGATGCCGCAATACCATTCGTCTTGGCGCAAATCCAAAAGTCAATTATCGATAGACACTTCACGATAACTCGGGATAACTTCGGCAATTATTTCTCATTTGTGCACGGAAAGTCTTAACGAGTGTTCAGGTGCGGTTTGAATGACACTTGACTCGGGCGCCTGCCGCGTTTTTGGCGCAGACTCGGCACTCCAATTTATAGAACAACGTCAGGAGCGTCGGTGATTAACAACACCGCATTGCTTGTTCTTATGTTCGCGTCAACTATTGTTTAATTACACTTTAGAAATAATTATGTGCGAAACTACATTAAAAAAATGAACAGTTTTTTTTTAACTTTTTTTACTTTCTGTGAGGGAAAACTCAGATAGTTTTAGGGTTTGGTTAAATGATAATAACTTGTCCATAAATGTTTGTTGACTAATTTTTTTAAGGCTTTTCTTAAGTACTTATAACAGGTGGAGATGTCGAAATGGCATATTTTCGAAACTTATGTTGGGTTAGTCAGGCTGAACACCTTTTACTATGGAAATAATAGTCCATAAATGTTTGTTGACATTTTTTTTTAAGGCGATGAAGTACATTCATTAATCTTAAGTACTTATAACAGGTGGAGATGTCGAAATGGCATATTTTCGAAACCTATGTTGGGTTAGTCAGGCTGAACAACTTTTACTATGGAAATAATAGTGAATTCTCAAAAAAAAAATTACTTTCCATAGTAAATGTCAACCTTGCTCGATCATAATGTATGAAAAGTAAAAAAAAATTGTTTTGAGTATTCAGTGTTGGTCCCACAGTAAAAGTTGTTCAGCATGACTAACCCAACATAGGTTTCGAAAATATGCCATCACATTCAGTGGTATTGACGTCGAATACCGTAGTAAAAGGAGTTTGAGTTCAACAATGAAGCTTGAGCTTTTGGTGAAGGAAAACATCGTTAGGAAATCATAGCACGACGGTAGGGTACTTTGTAGTACTCCCCTGGATAGCTACCATCCTCAATTACACATTTATCACATCTATTGGTATGTTCCGGCAGTTGTACTTGAGAGCCAGTTCCCTTTTATGCTTTATTTGCTTACCTCCTTCGGCCACATCATCACTAATCATGGTCAAATTGTAGTAAATTAAATCGATGCACGGATAAAAATATACTAATTTCCAAAAATATAGGTAGGTTATAGCAATAATATGAATACTGGGTATAATCTACAATTACGATTCTTTAGACGGGAGAAGCCTATGTATGTATATAGCAGTAGACTGATAAGGGCTGATGATGACGAGTCTTTAAAAAATACTCAATGATATACTTACAACTCGTGCTCTGGGTTTGTATTTTCTACCATTTTATACCTAAACTGTAATTATGAACTCGATTTGTCATAATGAATTTTATTTATTTTTAATCAAACAAATGATCAAAAAATTATGTATTATTTATGAATGATTAGTAGGTACATTAAGTGGGCTGCGTTTCTAAGACAAATAAAAAGCCACGGTGTATAGAGATTGCAATAAATTATGATAATTGTCATTGTAAATAATCCGATATTTTATATAACTAGAATGTAAATGATAATAATTCTGACATACTCGTACCAACCAACACAATTACATATTATAGACATAACTTGTAAAAAAACATAACTGAGAAGTCTATACGTATCTCATTCATTCAGTAACGTATTATTTGTGTTCTCTCTTCATAGAGCTCTGGAAACCTTACTCACCGCAGGAACAAAAATCAGAAGTATAAATGTTACTACTTACTGACTTATTAGCAGTGTATTGTCTACCTGACCTGTTCCTTTTTAATTGAGGTGGCGTAATATGTGCGCTTTCTCCATTCATCCCTCATAAATAAGTGATTTCTAATCACTTCTTGCTTACGTATAAAATCATCCCATTAGCTACTATTTTCTGGAAACATTATCTTCAAAAACACTTGGTCTTCAGCCCTTTATTGACCATTGCCTATAAGTTCTTAAGTTTAAACTCAAAAACATTAACGCCAACTCTGCTAATGTTACGCGTAGGCTGCAACCTAAATCAAACCCTTCTCTGACAATAACTAATACACATTACATTTACATCACAATTTGTAGTTATTGCGTTATTACTTAACTAGCGACCGTCTCACGGTTTTATCCGAGTTTAGGATATCCTTCTGGTGGTTTTTGTGGTAATTTATATACATTATGTTAATCCAGGATACTATTATTTAGTTAATACCCGTACTTCTCGCGAGGGACGCGCGTCCTATTATAACAATAAAATTGATGTCATTGTTATATTTTTAACTGCGAGCCAAGCGATTAATTAAGATAGATAAATATTCTGGTTCATTCTTCACATACGGTCATCTGATTCCAAACTTAGCATAGCTTGTACCATAGAAAGCAGATGACTGATATGCTACATTAGCTGTCCCCCACGGTTTCAAACTCGAGGATAATGTAGCTTCTTATTAGTGAAAGAATTTCCGAACCGTACATAATTACCTAGATATTAACACGTATACCTACTAACAAACGAACATTGTCATGCACACCAATGTTTTTCCAGGGAATCTAACCCAAGTAACCCTTTTTTTTTATTAGCGTGTGTAAATCCTTATAGGATACCCGACCGCCCTGGGGCGGCCAGGTTATGCCGGACTTTTACCGGCTAAAACCCCACGGTGGTCGCCACCTGCGCTATAGAGAGGGGGGCGGGCTCTCGTGTTGAACGCGTACCTGCTCACCCCTCCAAACGCGGCGCTTTGATAGTTCGTCCCAGGGGAAGTCTGACACTTCCCCCCAGCACCCTCGCTGTGCTATCGCGACGGCCGACTACGGCCCTCCACGCCGTAACCTGCTCAGCATCGCCGACACGACTGCTGGCAGGGAGAGATTCCGCCCGATCAGGCCGACCAGGATCCGCCGCTCGGGTTCCCACGCGGGGCACACCGCGAGCGTGTGCGATGCGTAGTCCTGGTCGCTCCCACCGCAGTGGAAGCAGGCCGCCGTCGAACCCAAGTAACCCACCACTTGCGACGTACGTGGCAGTCTGGGTATCTAATTGTCACGCAAACCGGTCCGTCAATAACCTACACTACCTACTTCGAAATTTCCCTTTTAAAACATAATCCAATTTCACTGAGTAAATCAAGAGGTTGTCTCTCTTTCCCACACTATGTTTGTCTCTCATTGGCACATTGATAGTATGAGCTGTCATAAGTGACCTGGTAACTTGGCCCTAGTCTAACAAGGAAAGAATCATGTGAAAGAACTTTAAACCCTCTTTGTATTCACCATAGAATAGACGATCTCTATGGTATTCACCCAGAAAAATATGTAAACTTACATAGACGTATCTACTTGCCAAGGTTCATTCAAATATCTTCAGTAACAGAGTGATAGATTAACAAACGTACACACAATCTTTTACATTAATAGTATTAGTAGGATTTAAGTAATTAACTTGGCTTAATAACCGTTGTATCGGCCGACAAGTTGCGGGCTGCAAACTTGCAAGTTGGCGATTTAGTGCCGCCGCCACGTGCCGCTAATGTCTGTTACTTGCCACTAAGTTTGCTTGTTGTAATTTATATAGCTCACGAGCTAAGGCTGTACTGAGCGATTTAGTGTAAGAAGTTCATGTGTCTATGACATGTTGGAATATTTGTGTGTAAAGTGCCAACTATTGGCTGTAAGTATGTAACGTCATAGTGATTCATGATAGAGTTAAAGTATATTTTAGGACGAGGAAGAAACTTTGATTAAAATAACGGAGAGCCAGCTATAAAGTCAAAGTCAGAGCCATTTATTCAATTTAGGCCCCAGAAGGGCACTTATGAAGGTCACATTTACTGAAGTTACCATCGGTTCGGAACTGAGAAGACTCGAATATCGAATAAATCAGATAAACAATCGAATATCTAAGACAATCTTGGATCTATAATGTACCTACAGCCAATGATATTATAATAGAGATATGCTACCCTCATACTAAGCGGCGTTCAGTTATTGTTGAATTAGGTGAATGCGATAGATAATACGGAACGTATGGTACAGAAAGAGATAGCTATATGTAGCCGCTAAGCAAAATTACGACAATTGCCTGAATTTGTCTGCAACAATTAGCGTGCGTTAATGCGATATCTACCTCTTTTTATTATAATATCATTGCCTACAGCTTATGATTAAAGCGATATTTTTCTGAGACATGACAAAGTTTTGATTTATAATTCGTCGTAAAAAGCGCTCTAGGTCCTAGATTCAAAACAGAAAAGGCTTTAATTTTTCCTATGGGAATGTCCGATCATATAATTTTCTAAAATTATTAATTAGGTAATTTTTGACTGTAGGATATTATAGTTCTAAGACCATATTATAATAGTTTTGCTTTTGTTAATAGTTAGAACACAATCATAACTCTTATAGATTAAAAAATATCTATTTGCAGAAAAAATATAATATTTAATTTAAAATCAAATGATAAATCTGTGATTCATCACTTAACAATGTCCGTGTTAAAGATTGTTGAGAAAAAGGAAGCCAGAACGGAACTAACGCGCACCGTAATTATGAAAACAGGTATTGATATCACTTTATTTTGATACGTGACTCACTCTATGATTACTGTGTACTTGGAAAATGGGACCGGGTGCTTATCACATGCTGATAAGGTGTTCTTTATGCCTGGCCCTTTTATTTTATACTAGCAGCGAAACCCGGCGTTGCTCGGGTTAAAATACATCGCATGTTTAATGGTATAAAAAATATATAAGGATACATTTTTTAACATATTATAGATTTCTATTTTCGATATTGAGAGACTTTCCAGAACATTCAAATAGTTTGTTCTTTTTTTTACTCGACTGCAATCACAATTGAACTGACGAAAAGTCACTGAATTTCGATTTATATACCGAAATTTCCAGTACCAGATCACTCTAGAATATTTAGATGTACATCACTTCGATTTGGTTTTTATAGATCAATAATAACACTCGTACACATTTTGGAACTTTCCAGACCAATCTAAAAATTCTCGATCATAATAAATTGCACTCATTTATGAACTTCCCAGATAATTCGGAAAATTTCTAGAACGTTCTCGAACATTCTTACTCGATAATAACAGTTTTGGGACATTTTGGAACTTTCTAGATGAAGCCAGAAATTTGTAGAACTTTCTCAAACATTCTATATCGATTATAATAGATTGCATTCATTCTAGAATTTTCTAGATCATTCCAGATATTTATTGAACTTTCTAGAACACTCCAGATAAATTATAACCGTTTTACTAATTTTGGAACTTTCTAGATCATTCAAGAAATTTCTCGAACATTCTAAATCGATCATAATCAATTGCACTAATTTTGTAACTTTCCAGATCATTCGGAAAATTTCTAGAACGTTCTTGAACATTCTAACTCGATAATAACAGTTTTGGACATTTTGGAACTTTCTAGATGAAGCCAGATCAATTATAACCGTTTTACTCATTTTGGAACTATCTAGATCATTCAAGAAATTTCTCGAACATTCTAAATCGATCATAATCAATTGAACTCATTTTGGAACTTTCTAGATCATTCAAGAAATTTCTCGAACATTCTAAATCGATCATAATAAATTGCACTCATTTTGTAACTTTCCAGATCATTCGGAAAATTTCTAGAACGTTCTTGAACATTCTAACTCGATAATAACAGTTTTGGACATTTTGGAACTTTCTAGATGAAGCCAGATCAATTATAATCGTTTTACTCATTTTGGAACTTTCTAGATCATTCAAGAAATTTCTCGAACATTCTAAATCGATCATAATCCATTGCACTCATTTTGGAACTTTCCAGATCATTCGGAAAATTTCTAGAACATTCTCGATCATTCTAAATCGATCATAATAAATTGCACTCATTTTGGAAATTTCCAGTTCATTCTGGAAATTTCTAGAACGTTCTCGAACATTCTAACTCGATAATAACAGTTTTGGACATTTTGGAACTTTCTAGATGAAGCCAGAAATTTGTAGAACTTTCTCAAAACATGCTATATCGATTATAATAGTTTGCATTCACTCTAGAATTTTCTAGATCATTATTTATCCAGATATTTGTTGAACTTTCTAGAACATTCCAGATCGATTATAACCGTTTTACACATTATGGAACTTTCCATTCCAGAAATTTTGAGATCTTTTCAGAAGTCCTCATGCGTTAGAAAAGGACAGCAATATATGTTTTAACATTTTCGCCACCCACAACCACTCCCTTCCACCCACCGCGACCAAACTACCTTACTACCACCTGGAGACCAAGGGGTATTTACCACCCCAACGGGAAGTTGATTGGAGTTGGTGGTGATTGAGAAAACTGCGTATTTACGTACCCACAAAAGCATTTTATATATATTATTAGATTATGCGTATGAAATTAATTGATTTAATACATGTGGTCATTGAGAATACAGGTACTTTTATACTTACAGGTGAATAGGCTCATATAAAGTTATAACTCAAAATTAAAAAATCATTTGTTCAATTTAGGCCCTAATAAAGCACTTACGAAAGTTACGAATGATTTTACCTGCACAAGTTCATCATACAATAAATTGTAGTACAATTCTATCATATATGCAATTATTTATTTCATAAAACAACTAGGTCCCACGTGTTTACCCGTATCAATGTAACTATGTAAGTATCAGCATGGGGTTCTTCAAGAAGCGTCTATAGGCTACGGTAAACGCTAACCATCAGGCGGGCCGTATGTTTGTTTGCCACCTTAGTGGTATAAAAAAAAGTAATTAATTTTGATGTTATAGGAATATTTTAATGATGCAAAACCACGTACAGATATATTTATTTTTCATTCCATTTTCCTTTCGCTCAACATGAGATGATAATGAGCGGATACGTGATCAAACTGTTGGAATAAAATATTTATATGTTGAATACTTTAACACTTATGTCAATGATTTTCAGGATAATTTACATAAGTGGTTTTACGGTTTACGGCACTGGAAACAAATATTGTATTTCGGATATCAGTGCAAAAGGTTATTACAGTTTGAACTTTATATAACATCACAATATGATATATAATAGCAACGGGAACGTATGAAGCTATTCAAGTAAGCTATTGCGCTTACGCTCACAGATCAACACCCCAAGTAATTCAATGTAAACACGAGACCAGAAAATGAAACGGAAAACTCCAACAGTGATTTCAATTTGCGCCATACTCACCCACAGTACGACGTTGAAGCAAAACAATGTGTACTTGATACAATAGATCTGAGACTCGAGTTTACCGACCGCCGGTCCCTGACCGTCGCCCCTTCCAGCACCTGCCATTTCACTTCAAATACACTACACCACAAAACAAATTTTATATTTCGAAACTGAAATTAGGGTTGTCCATTCACGGTCTCTATCGAATCGTAACTGCTTTGTTATCTGGGTTGATAAAAGCGTTACACATAGCTATGTTATCTGTGTTTGCTTAGATAAAAACGTACGAAAAGATAATGCGGTATGAATTGCCACACCTAGGTATTGTCGTATGTACGTTTACCATTGAAGCCGATGATATTTTGGACATGACTAACAGCTGCCTTTGTCTTGTGCAGTATTGTTCTTTAATAATCCTTTTCTTCATAGATATGTCTGTGAATTTGCTCAGCCATTTTATGTTAAACTTGTTTAATATCTTTCATGCGACAAAGTTTATTTGATCATTTTTCTGTATCCTTACTAGATATGGTATCGTTGCGATTCATTTCCCTGACAGTAATTTTATAAGGGTAACCGACCACTCTTATATATCAAGTCCACCGATATGGGATTCGACCGAAACGTGTTCGAAATTCGATAAACGGATTCAAACTATATACGAAATGGATGCGGCCCGGTATAAGCTGTAAACATAAATAAGGAAGATGTACGACGTTTTAGAAAACCCCCACGCACGAAGCGTTCCCCGTAAATCTTACACTTGCAATGATATAAATTTTAGCTTTCGCTGTGAGTATTCTAGATACTTGACTTCTGAAAATAGTTTTCAACTACAACATTCGAAAGAAAATAGAATTTGTTGACAAAGATCAAATAATGCAAGTTCACAGTCTGTTGGGTTGACTGAAAATTGTGAGGGAATTTATTTTAGTTTGCGAAATGATTTCTCTGAAAAACGATTTGTTTGGAAAATATCAAAGAAAGTTGATATATTTATTCAAATTAGGCGTAGGTATATTATAGAACTGAAGTTGCTGAATACATTATTCATTGAATAAGTAGACGAACTTCAATTAAAATGAAAGACTAGGTTATTTGAGAAAATAGTTATTGCTGAATAAAATAAAAGTGAGTAATTATAGTTGTTATTTTCTATTGAAGTAAAAGAATACCGAAGCAAAGATTTCCATCAGCACAGCTATTACAATTGCTCCTTTGACAACAATAGATGTATTTACCAGTGAACAGTCAAACAGTTCGCTTGAAGTCTTAGCCTGCAGCGCCTCAAGTTTACATTAAACAGGAAGTTGCAGCGATCGATTGCCCACTGACCTGAATGCCTGACATCTGCATTCACTTAATAAACTTTGATCCGAATAGACGCCAGAAAGCATCAATTCAGCCGTATCGAAATGAAGTAACTGAAAAATATTTCAGTATAATACTCAAAATGCAAGCAACGCTGGAAAGTTTTTGTTGAATTTTTTTTAGAGAGTATATCAAATTTTAGGAAATATCTAGGTATATTTGTAAAAACAATGGATTAGCTGACTTTCTAAAATATTATTGAAAAAAATAGTCTGATATAAATGTCAATCCTATAATTCCTTTTGTTAATTAATGAAAATGGATAATTATTTACCTAGAGCAAAACGTAAAAATATGCTATATTTTGCAACATCAAATTAACAATCAAAATTTGAGCTCATTTTTATCTCTCCGACTTTAATTTTTAAGTTTGTCCCTATATTATAAATGAAATAATAACGAGCCAACCTACGTTGAGCAATAAAGACATACTTAAATTACGACATATTTCAAGCACAACAAAGTAAGTGCACCTTTGTGCAGAAACTCTGAACTGAAATATGCAACATTATTTGGTTTCCACTATATTTATGATGAATATATGTTTCTATATGACTCTGCTTGAGTCAAATGCAGAGTCATACGAGCGTAGAGTCTCGGTTCGCTTTCAATACAGACTCACCGTGCACTCTCACTTGAAATTAATCTGCAAGAACCTATTGCGGTGACTATTTACAAAGCGTCCCCGGAGCGTATTCCCCCTTGGCTCTTCATTCTGCTAGCAAAATGTTTCAGGGCTGCCAGTTTTTAATTAAAAACTAAAACAGACCTCCATTTTCTATCAAACTTTTTGATGTTTATACGATGGGGCATGGAGCACATAATCATTGTTTGAAACAATTAAACACTTTTATGTTTGAAGTCACTTGCAAAATCGATTTTAAAATAAAATTCAGTGGAAGTTTGCTTGACCTGAGCTCTGCTCTGTCTGCGAGTCTGTATGAGTGGCCCGTGGTTGACTGTGTCATAACACAGTGTCATAACACAGTCAACCACGGGCCACTCATAGCAATATTATATCACAAGCACCCGCCCCACGATTTAACCCGCGTACCCAAGGGATCTATTTTTTCCAGACAAAAATAATCTTATGTGTTAACCCGGAACATAATTCAATCGGCGTACCAAGTCCATCGTTTTATTTTAAACATAGGATAAGCTAATGTGATGATATAGCCAAAGGTTACTGAAACTGTCTCTCAAGTGCAGCTGCCAGATGCCAAAATACACATCGATTACCATTATCGATGACCGGATTTTCAAATCGAGTGTGGTCAAGCCAGGCGGATGGGTAGTACCAAGGATACTACGAAAATTTGCCGCATATTATTATGCGTGTTTGAATCACAAACATCCAAACGTTTACATGGTACGAGAAAATGTTCTGAATTTGTTTATATCCTACATATTAAACAAAAAATGATCTTCAATGAACTAATGGCATTGATGACAAAGGATGCTACCTACATAACTCTAGACTGGATTCCCGCAAGGATCGATTCTGCGGCCATTATTATTAATTCTTATATATATCAGAGCTTTATATACAATTTAGTGAAGCAAATTAATAGTTAAATAAAAAAAACGCAATATTAAAAGTATGCTGTGTCGACTGCCAGGAATATAGATAACCTTTTTAACGATTAAGACAATTGAATAGGAATGGCAGATTTTGTAAAATGTTGTTTTGGGTATACAAACAGATTCTGGTATTAAAAACTAGAAATTAAATATATCCAATAAAATACTAAACTAGTAGAAAGTGACCTAAAATTCTAAAATCTAATAATATATATAAAATGCTTTTGTGGGTACGTAAATACGCAGTTTTCTCAATCACCACCAACCCCAATCAACTTCCCGTTGGGGTGGTAAATACCCCTTGGTCTCCAGGTGGTAGTAAGGGAGTTTGGTCGCGGTGGGTGGAAGGGGTTGGTTGTGGGTGGCGAAAATGTTAAAACACATATTGCTGTCCTTTTCTAACGCATGAGGACTTTTGAAAAGATCTCAAAATTTCTGGAATGGAAAGTTCCAAAATGTGTAAAACGGTTAAAATCGATCTGGAATGTACTAGAAAGTTCAACAAATATCTGGAATGAGCTAGAAAATTCTAGAGTGAATGCAAACTATTATAATCGATATAGCATGTTTTGAGAAAGTTCTACAGATTACTGGCTTCATCTAGAAAGTTCCAAAATTTCCAAAACTAATAACAGTTTTATCGAATAGAGTTAGAATGTTCGAGAACGTTCTAGAAAATTCCCGAATGATCTGGAATTTTCCAAAATGAGTGCAATATATTATGATCGATTTAGAATGTTCGAGAAAGTTCTAAAATGAGTGCAATTTAAAATGTTAGAGAAAGTTCCATTTTTTTTTGGATTGATCTGGAAAGTTCCAAAATGTGTACGAGTGTTATTATTGATCTAACTAAAAGAACCAAATCGAAAATAGAAATCTATAATATCTGTTAAAAATGTATCCTTATATATTTTTTATACCACTAAATATGCGATGTATTTTAACCCGAGCAACGCCGGGATTCGCTGCTAGTAGAATATATAACTTAATAAAAACTTCGTGATGTCAGCCCTGCGTGTATTTTCAACGAGGCCCGCAGACATGAGTAAATAATTTTCCTGATTACCGTGCAGCGTCTTCGCCGTGCAAAGCGCGGAGTTGTCGTTCCGACCTCGACAAAAATATTAAAACCCCGACCTCTCACCATTTCTTATGAGTTCGCAATTGGAACCGTCTAGATATTACTCGACGAGCAAATTGATTTCCCGTTACGTATTTCGAGAGATGCAGTTTAATGTGAATTCAGGTAAGTTTGTGCGACGTAGTCGCGTTGGCGAAGGACGTAGATGGAGTTTAATATACGTTCCCCGTTCCAAGTATGACTTCTATTAGTCGGAGTCGATTGTGTCAAGTGCAACAATCTTACAACTTGAATTTTCACATCGAAACGTTACTTGGTATATTTGAGCTATTTTTTTTATCATGGATGAACTTGATTCTTTCTATATTTTTTATCCAATGTTTCTTTAACGTGAAAATATTACACTAATAAAAAATACCAGCAAATAAATGAGCTAAACAAAAGCTAATTAAAATAAAACCTGCTCAATCTTTGTTTAGACTAGACTACAAAGCTTTGTTTATTCTTTTTCAAACAATAGAATTAGAAAATGAGTAAATTCAATAATTTCGATGTTAAAAAAATTATTTCCACAATGGTTTGAAGAAGCGACTTAATATGTATAAGGGAATTTGAGTACAGGTGGAGAGCACAATTAAATTGCGCAGGTTGGGGCTGCCGTCTGAGGAAATGTAATAAACGAGTTGCCTCTGACCAAATATTTAGAGACTTTACTTTGTGGCCAAAGAGTAAACGAGCTCGATTATTAATGTTTACATAGGACGGCATTCATGTTGTAATCACATTTGAATATTTGTTGTTTCTATTAAATGTAACGGTTATATTATGTTATGTTTTTTCTTGCGGGCCACCATATTGTCGATTAGTCGTCTACATGGATAACACTATTATCCAATGTGCCATCAACTATGTTATATATTTTCTAATAACCCTTTATAAAATAATTGTCATATTTTTATCAATGGTTTTTTGAGTGAACGGTTTGATTTCAACGAAAGTTCTGTATGAAGACAGAGTTGATTATTTTCACTCGGTGTCTCTCTTATTCTAAACAGCCAACATGCACGCGTGGCTGACCGCGGAATATGAAATAGCATTCGTACCGCATACTGCCACCACCGCCAGACACGCTCCCCTTTCTTCACAACAATTTCTCCATCCCTCACAATGTTCTTACTGTGTCCCATACAAATATATTTTATACGCAGTCCCAGTATTAATTAATGAACCGTTACTATCGGTTACCCTGTGAATAATTAAAACGTATGCGTATTTGAATTGAAAGCTTTGTTTAATAAAACAATACCATTTTGTGATACCGGATGTGTGCTAGTAACATTATTAACGATAGCATTGTTTCAGAAAACGTGATTATTTTCAGCTTTGGTCGTAGTCATGACCGCAATACCTATATGATAGAGCCTATTACAAACGATAATTTGATCGATTAATTTTGAATTGCGTCATTATTATAATTATTGTTGGCCTAAGTGCAGAGATGTTATATTCAATTTGAACATGGCATGGTTGTTAAATGTTGTTAAATTTACTAAAATCTGTTTTTTTTTTATCACCACTCAACGTTTTTCCTGTTCTATTCATCATCGCATTTGCTGCACAATTTCCAGGCATAAATTACTGTTTATGAAGGGGTATACTTTTTCCTGCACCGTTTAATTATTAGCTACTTATGATTTATCACAAGCGGCTTCTAATGTATGTATTCAGCTATTGAAATTGTGTTTATTTATTGTGTTCTTCAGGATTTTGACCTTTATTGATGACATCAGCTTGGCAATTTATTAATGTCTTATTTTATGATTTGAATAAGGGATATTTGTTAACTGCCATAGAAGATGATTGAAATCCGAGTCAATATTCAAATAACAGGTAAACACAAGCCAGCTATTCGGGTGCCACGATTGACGCAAGTCAAAACAGCGTGAAGGGTTCACAGTGTCACACATTGTATACACGTTCTACAGGCTTTATTCACACATACCGCAACAATTCCAACCGCAACCACATCACAACCACACCACGTGGGTGGGCGCTAATTTGTATGAAAATGTATAGTTGAATTGAAACGGACCACATTTTGCCGTCACTATCGACCGTATGTGTGATACCGACCATACCGCAGTCACGTCGCAACCACCAGCGATTCTGTGAACCAAGCGGTACAAACATTTTAACATTTTATAGCTACCACAACGCAACCGCAAAAAGCCGCAGCGATACTATTCACACGTAACCACAGCTTGACCACATTTTGTCGCGACGCTGTGGTGTGGTTGTGGTACGAGTGAATAGACGCTAACTCCCCGCGGTGTACGTTTTGTGCTGATCGGCTAATATATCTATGATAATTTTATGAGCGAACGGAAATATGCATAGGCATAATTCGTGAAAACTTTTAAATTGTTTGTCGAGAAGAAAACCTAATTTCAATTCCATCCATTGAGCTATTATTACTACGTATAGAGAATCTATCATAAGCAATGGTTATGTCCCTTTTTTTAGAGTCAACTAAAGTTCTCTGTAGCGCTGAAACAATAATTAGTCGTTTAAGCAGACAGTAGAAACACGTAGCGCTATCAGAATGCTTTTAGGAGTATTTTTCTCGCAAACACCGTGATTTTCACGGCACTTACGCGTTTCGTTCATTGTTCTACAACAACAAGTGTGGTCGGAGGGCCTCACTTGAACGGAACATAGTTGCGATGTGTGATGTTTTTTTTTTTTTTTTTATACAACTAAGTCAAACAAGCATATGGCCCGCCTGATGGTAAGCGGTTACCGTAGCCATATGGACGCTTGCAACACACGAAGCATCGCTCATGCGTTACCGACCTTTCCCCCCTCCCCTATGAGCCCTGACGACCTTACTCACGCGCAGGAACACAACTTTACAGAACATAAAGTTATTTGGCTGCGGTATTCTGTAAGGTGGTATTGTGTAAGATGTCTTCTCTATACGTAGTAATAATAGCTCAATGCTTCCATCTAGATTTCTCATTATGAAAATCTTATACTTGTTTGTACGAGATATGAAAATCATTGCAGAAATAAATCAGAAGTAAATTATATCTCTCTGCAGGTACATTATATTCCATCTACAGCCACATCTACCACTGTGACATTATAAATTAACGTGAAAGCTTTACTCCATATTGTTTTGTGAAAATCCGAATTCTAAATCGTCAAGCAAATCCTTTATCTCCGATGAACCCAAGAGGTGTTAAAAGAAATTTGTAATGTTTCCACGACCTGCGTCTGTTACGAACGTACTCGAGCTTGGATCGAACACCATACATTTTACATTAGCAAACGAAACAAATCCACATTCGGAAGGCGGTGTGCGTTTTCTTTACACCGAATAAGCATCAAATATAAAGGTACCCATATGATACTAGATATTTTAGTATTTGCTTTGAAATTGACAGTAATACTATATTTGTTGTCGTTTTATTGCTTTTTTTTTGATTAAATTCTTCGTAGTTACACCATTGAAATAAGGTATTTCATAATATTTACTAAGTATTAACACAATCTTAATTTAGCTAACCCGTAATTAACTTTTAGGCTTAAATAGTTTAGGTTTCTTCAAGCCGTTCGAATGTCTGAATTTACAAACTTCATAAGTAAACTGCGAATGAGCCACTAATGAAAAAGTTTAAGTTTTTGAACATGAAAAATCTTGCACACTTTCTAAGTACAGCGGAGAACTTAAAAGTGCTCAGTAGTAATTAAAAACGGAGCTTAGCATAAAGTATGGCAATTGCTCAATGTCGACTAGTCGACTTTTAAAAATTTATTTCTCTACTCAAAACTTAATGTTGTAAAAACTGAAGGGTATACTTTGTTTTCGAAATATAATGTGTTCGAAAGAGTTTAAGCTTTTTCAGTTAGTGTAAGTTTATTTTTTGAATAAACTTCGTTGGAGTTTTTATTATCAAATCTTTAACTTGCTTTTCTAACTATAGGAGATCATAGTGCTAATATAAACACCAATTGTTAATTATAAACATTCTGGCGATATCAAATACATTTTAGTATTACTAATATCACTACAAATCCCCAAACAAGACTTCTAAAAGTTAACTCAGCTATCGTATTTTCGCTTCAACTAGAATAGATTCTCGCAAACTTCCAAGCCTTATCTATTATCCGTCTCGGGGTTTCGATTTTGCGAAACAAATCACCGACGACTCGTCTTGATAGTCGGGAGCAAGTTTTTCATTAATATTCTATTCATATTCAAATCTGATTCGACAAATGTTATCACAGTGCGTTCTCGGATTCGGATCACGTTCGTTTCGGCACCGCTCTCTTTACAAACCGCAGCACGAATCTTAGAGATACCGAAACTCGTGATTGCCTATATTATCAACGTTAACCATGCTGATATGATTCAAGCATTATATGTTTATAAGGATGATATTCAAATTATATTGACTTGTGCCTTATTAATTATTATTGTAAGCAGTTTATGTGTCAACAATTGAACTAAATTAGCACTCATTCGGACTGGTGAAATAGTGATAAAACGAATATGGCTCTAAGATTTCTGAAGATATCCAAAATAGCTCCCATTAAACAATCTTTTGTTATCTGGGGTCTAGATATAACAGTATTTCAGAAGTAATACTCAAATTCAATGAAGCTCATTATCATATCCAAGCGGTGGAGCCCTTTATGTAGACATCAAATGAAGCATTGTTATTTTAAATAACCTGTAACTCTGAAACTAACTCTAGCAATCAATTTATTTATAAATGGTAGAGTTTGTTAATGTTTATTAAAAAAATCTAGTATTAACTTTTATTCCTCGTCATTTATTTTAGACAATATTATATTAATATGCATTATTTACGTATAGATCTCTTGGTAATGCGGGTACAAGCTATAAACTAAGTTATTCTAGGTTATTCTATAGACATAGCGAAGAACTGAGTACCTGCGGTAGGTTGTGTTTTCATTACGCCAAATGACAAAAGAGAACTAAAATGCACTCCATTGTAAAGCGGGAGGGGGTGATAAGTGACGTATCAGAACTGTTTTCTGATACGTCACTTATCACCCCCTCCCGTACTGCTCCACTACCGCAGGAACGTACTCAGTTATGCGGTATACCTGTACCTAGTAGGTATTACATTAAACTTTTGTAGCGTGACTAAATTCTTTGAATATTTTTTCCATCTTAATTCTGTGGTCAGACGCAAGCTCAATTAAAAAAAACTACTTATACGACGTTTAAAGCACAAGCAGCAACATTTTCTTCATAATCTTCACGATTTTTGAATTACTAGATATATGCTGTGTGTATTGTCATTTATAGGTAGGTATGTAGGCTACCAATAACCATATTAATAAAGGATGTTAATAAAAGACAATTTTATCGCGATTCGCACATAACAATCAGAAGCGTACATCTGCATCTATAAACTCCGGAGCAATTTTCATCAAAAGGCAGGCCCTAGGTGTTCCCAGGAGTGTTATTGGTGGAATTTGAATGCCATAAAACATTTATGATTCATGTTTATTCATGTGCACTGTGGCGCTTTTCAGTCGTAAACCGCTGTCTCTGTTTACCGCGTTTATAATCATTATAGCGCTGTGTACAGCCGATCTGTGTGTGATAAATACATGTAGGAATTACGGAGGTACGTGAGCGCCATGACTTAAATTCCTCCATGAACAATGGGATTGCGTTATATTTAACAAGACACTGGATTCTATATGCTAATGGGATTTATAGAGAGACAGATTAACTTAATTTTGCTTGCTATATTTTATTTGTTTGTTTGTTACGCCTTCACGCCTCAACAACTCAACGGATCATCATAAAATTTGGCATGCAGATAGCCTATGGCATGGAGAAGGATATAGGCTACTTTTAATTCCGGGAACGCGGGTGAAACCACGGGGGACAGCTAGTTTACGATAAAGATTTGTATTTTCATTAATCTGTTAGAGCTCTTTGTTCTTAAAGATATTTTTTTTTGTTTATAAACATCTGATCGATCTAAACCTTGTTTAGGTACTGAGGTACAAGCCACGAGTAGATGCAACATACTCAAAGCGTAGTGAACTGCAAATAAAATAACAAATGTGTGTTTTGTAATGAGATAGTTTCGTATCTAAGGGACTTTGCGAGCTAGCCAAGCTAAATAGAATGAATATTACTCTAGGGGTATGTATGGCAGCAATAAAATAGCATTTAATTTGTTTCTAAATAGTTTTAGCACAAAGACACAGCGGCAGGTACAGGGCACTTGTTACGTCAGGTTTCTGTGCAATATAGCTTTAATAATAAAGGTGCATCCACACATATCGATAACGTTATGTCAGTTGTTTATCAAAAAAATACAGGACAAAATGTGTTCCATAGAAGTAAGGGATTTATAGAGCAATAACCCAGTCCCATTATCCATCACTATTACGACATGACACAGCGGGTATTTACATACTCCGCTTGACAGATTAGTGTTTTCTTTTTACTGTGTATAGGCCTGTGCTTGACCGCAATCTCACCATGCTATGTGTAGCGGAAGGTGGTAAGCACACAAAGCCTTGAATGGATCTCGCTCTCATGTGCAGTTGTCGGAATACACCGATAGGTACTTGGCGACACATTTTCAATTTGAGAGTGGTAGCCAGCCAGGTGGGTACTACAAAGTAATCCTACCTTCGAGCTACAGTTTCCTCACGATGTTTTCCTTCACCGAAAGCTCAAGTTCAGTGTAAAATTTCGATCCGGGGCCTCGGCATCGTCATAAACCCTGAGCTATCATCGCCCTAAAATGTTTTTTTTTTTTTTTTTTTTTATGTCATTAGGTTGACAAACAGGCAGACGGTCCACCTGATGGTAAGTGGTCACCGCCGCCTATGGACATTTGCAATACCAGGGGGATTGCCGATGTGTTGCCGACCTTGAAGAGCTCTTTTTATACCCTTTTTGAAGAACCCCATATCGTAGCGCTGAGGGAAAACCGTAATGGGGAGCTCATTCCACATCCTAATAGTCCGCAGTAGGAACGTCCGACTGAACCGTTGTGTGGACGATCGAGGCGGCTCGAGGATATGAGGATGAACTCCACATCGCCGGCGAGCGGTGCGGTGGTAAAAAGGTGATGATGGCACCAGGTCAAAAAGTTCTTGAGAACACTCCCCATTATATAGACGGTAGAACACACAGAGAGAGCCAATGTCTCTCCGAAGGCTGAGAGGTTCCAAACCGCCAGTGAGTTCGGGATCGCCAACTATACGAGTGGCCCTCCTTTGCACCGAAGCAAGTGGATCGAGCTGGTAAGCGGGTGCGCCTGCCCAGAGGTGTGAGCAGTAGGTACTCCATATGCGGCCTAACCTGTGCTTTATATAGCTGCAGCCGCTGGAGTGGTGTAAGTGCTGGTGACGAGAACAACTCGCATCACTTTTCTATATAAACTGAAAATCTTTGATATTATTTTGGATTAGTTTTAAACATTTGACAGTCTTTAAACTTTAGGCTTATTTTAATTATCTATCTGGAAAGCAAAGAATGGCTAAATATACCTAACTCAGAAAGACAGAGACCCATATATTTATCTTCATAATAAAAGTAAACTATTTAATTATTACTTAATTCATGCTGCAAACAACTTCTTGCTATTATTATAACGAAATAACTTGGGTAGTAAAAGACTACTTCCATTACGACTTTATGGAAACAAGCATATAATATCCGGGTTCGTTAAGCGCGCGTCAGTCATTACGTAGATACCCTGTCATGAACCGCGCGTTAGTGTTTATACGTAACTACTTTCTTTATTAGTACTTGCCTAGAAATGTAATTATTGCTTAACAAATTCCATCAATGTATTTCTTTTTAATTTATGTAAATTGGTCTTATGTTTCATCCCAGAAGGAGTTATGACAAGGCCAAGGAATTGCCTAGAAAATGCCTTTTCACTCTGGCTTTGAAGACATCTAGGTTTAACATATCAGGAAAGACCAAGGTAGTAAGGCGTTGTGTTTTTTGAGCGGGACTTCAATTATATATTAAACTCACAAATAACTGTTGAAACAAGTTTTTATGTTAGCATAATCAATTAACATTAAAATTGATCATTACAGCGAACTTCATGGAGTAATTTACGTTCAGGTAATTAAAATAATAATTCAACAAAAAATATTTCATGATTTAATTAACGAAGGTATGGGTGCTTTGCATATTATATAAAATAATAATTATCGATGAAATTCACTAATAGATTTGTTTCAAATACAGATAAGTTGACCTATTGGGTGCAATAAATGTCTATAATTTACAATACTGCAGTTTGCCGTAATAATTGGCAAGGGAGAGAGTCTCGGTGGCACCAGAACGCGAGGCAGCCTGATGTCGTAAAATATTTTACAACCATCTTAAATCGAATATTATCACAGTACCAAAACTCCCGTGAGCTTTTACACTTTTCCTTATTATATTTTGCATGATTTTTTGCCCTTGGAGATAAGGCTTTATAAATATTAGTAATAAGCTTGTATCCTGTTTAGCTTACGTAGACACATTCTGGATTAAAGCATCCTTAATTTTTATTTATAGAAGTAATAGTTTTTAAGATGCTATTGATTCTAAGCTGTAACCAAATGGTTTAATTTTATTGATCAACTTATAACTAAAATGATTTATGATAAAGTACAAAATAAAATAATACCTACTATTATAACATTTTATGGAATCGAAGTCCTGTACTTCAGCTCACAATTGTAAGATAAAAAGATATAAAATCAGCGTGTCGTTTTACGTCGGAGGAAGCGAGGAGCAAACGTTAAACATGAAATATTTCCACCAATATATTTGTATGCATCTCGAGCAGCCTAAACGCTCGTTTATCAATATGCCCTTCGGCGGATCTCGGTTAACGGCATACGAAAACATCTGCGAAATAACAATGGTACGTTTGCGACAAACAATGTAACACCGCAAGTTTATATAGCGCAGATACCAAGCGTTTATTATAAAACGAACATATAACAGCGCTAATAGCAAATTATAAAATGTGTACTATAAGATCAAAATTTAATTTGGTAGCACATAAATTACAGACCGAAGAAATATAAATGGTTTTTACAACGAAGGTAGTGAGTGAAGTAAAAGTTTTATGACTCTGAAGCTTACTAACAATGAAAAAAGCCAGCCAAGTGCGAGTCGGACTTACATACGACGGGTTCCGTAAAGGCGTTTCTTGTATCCCCTTTATTAAATTTTTATTGTTTGCTGTTATAACGGCAATAGATATACACATTCTGTGAAAATGTTAACTGTCTACCTAGTACGGTTAGTCAGATACAGCGAACTAACGGACGGTCGGACGGACGGACAGCGCACTGAAAAAAATAATCTACAAAACTAGTTATGTAAGTTGACGTTTTGTTGTCGGGAAACTAACTTTAGTTGTCGGGAAACTAACTTTTGTTACATTTAATCAAATAATCTAGTAACGAATAAAAAATAGTTTTGTTACTGGTAAGTTTAGTTCGCAAGTCACTTAGGTTATTGGTCGTCAAATTTTGTGTTACTGTTAAATAAAATTTTGTAGTCACTTGTAGTCCATTTTTTCAGTGCGCAGGCTTAGTAATAGGGTCCTATTGGCAACTTTTGGGTACGGAACTCTAAAAAAGAACCGAACAGAAATATAGTCATGAACTGCAAAATGGGTAATTAATAAAAACGAAGTTTTTATTTGGATAAGTAAAGAATCATTAGTTATTACTATTCCCATACAAAGGTTGATCGTTTACTAACGATGACGATTGATGATTGTCGACAAACATCTTGTATAGGGGATCTGGGCCTAAACTGAATAAATGACTTTTTGATTTTGATTGATTTGATTTGATTACATTAGTCCTAATATATCTCACACGTTAAGTTAATGACTTATTACTGAAAATAAACGTCTGCTCTGAAACAGGACACCCTTGTCTAATTACGACGTGTAGGTTAATGGTAGAGACATTGCATAATTACATAGTATATCTGTGGTAGCAACCAGACTCCACATATAAGTGCATTACGGAGATAGAAATTAGGTTAATGGATATAGAAGAGGACGGGGAAGTAATGTTACGTCTTAAAGTTTGGTTGAATATGTCGAATTCAGAGACTAACTTTACGATTTCTGTTGCTCAATCGAAATTGCATCTATTTTCTCACAATTTAGAGTTAAATCACTGATAAGATAAGGACGCAACAACTGGCTTCTGGGTGAATAAATCTGCATGTCCGAGAACTCAAACTAACAGGCATGTAAAATCCGTAATTCGGCGCTGTAGTTGGAATGTATCGTTAGCGATGACGATTTTATGTTTTTTGTTAACTGTTTAAGGTGCAAATAGCGAAAATAGATGTTCCTATGTTTAATTGATCGAGTCCTCCGGAGACCAGTGGGCGGGGAGCTTTTTCCGCCAACGCATCAGCTTGGCTATCCAAAGAGGAAACGCTGCCAGCCTTCTGGGAACCTTGCCGTTAATCGGAAGCAGCGGCAGGTTTGAGGAAATTTTCTATTTATAGATTGTATTTTGTACATATTTATTGTAAATAAAGATTGATGTTCCCTTTTTATACAAGACATTACTAATGTATGGTAATTGAGCTTGGCACCCGCTTGACGGACGGAGAAGAAACGAATGGAAGAAACTTACATATATTGCGCCGAACCCAATTGATTGGGAACAGGGCAGGCAGATGATGATAACCCGCTTGTTAAATTATGTTAAATGAGAAAAACAGATCTGGGGGCACGGGAGCGCCCCCCACCAGGACATCGGGATATGATTTCAATAGTGAACTTATTAAACATATTAAGTTTCAATAACATATCTCTTACCTATACTTTAGATTTTATTGACATCTAAAAAACCCCGATTTCGTCACTGACTCACTGATTATCATCAAAACTTTTGGTAAAAACGACGAACAACGAAACGGCCAAGCCACATATTTTGACTTCGGTGTATAGAGTTTTTGAAGTTAGGGCTTGTAGAGTTATAAGCTTGGCTCTTCATGAGATCTGGTAACTTTTTGAGAGTGCGAGCCATATGATGTATGTCTTGGCAACATTTTACATGAACATGTTTTTGGTGGAATACATACTTACTCGTATATAAATATAAATATCCAGGGACATTCCTCACACAAGGTAATCTGATCCCAAACTAAGCAGAGCTTACTATAGAAACCAGATAACTGATATAACACGTATAAATTTTTTTTGTTTGTAAATACATACATAATTACACCCAGACTCAGGGACATACAGACATGCTCATGCACACAAATGTATGTCCTGTATGTATGGTATAAATGGAATGGTATAAACAATATATGGCCTACAACTTTTTCTTACATAACATTGAGTTTATCACCGATATAAAGCATCTTTTTGCTACGCTCTACAAAATCAGTCAACAACAAACGCGAATTGTTGAGATGTGCAAATCCTTAGACCCTCGTCGCTCACCTGATTGCGGAATGCAAATCGAACCCACGGGAGCCTAGTCTTAAACATAGTGGAAATACAGGCTTTTATTCCCCGAAACTTAGGCGGGAGAGGCCGCCTAACCGTTCCAGACATGTTAGTAGCTGAAATGGTTTTGAATAGTTTATGGTGCTTTATTTCGCAGGTTCTATTTTATTATTTAACAACTCTCTGCCTCACGGCGGAGCTCACATTATTCTTAATTTTTGAGTGACCTCTTTACTATTGACAATTTTATATTTGTTTGATTATAAACAAACTAGCTTTCCACCCCACGGTTTCGCCCATACCCCCTTCTTGACCCCCTTATCGATGATTTTAGAGAAATCCAATAAATCATGTCTTTATTTTTTTCTGTCCATACCGAGTTTTAAGTTAATCGGACCGCACATTAGGTTTCTTCCATACAAACTTTAATATCTCCTAAAACCCCCAATCGGGGTAGTTATGAAATTTTAATAATAAGATTCTTTGTTAGGTATTCAGTTACGTGAGTAATCGTGCTTAGTTTAAACTCTATAAACCCGCAAGGAATAAGATTTTTCATACAAACTGTATCCCACATATTCACCCCCTAAAAAGGTTGAATTTACAAAAACCCCTTCAAGTTTGTAGCCCCAGCGGTTTAAAGGCTTTCCGTTGATGAATCTGTCAGCCAGGACAAGTAATTATGCCTATACATTATACATATGTATAGATAGATTAAGTTAAAAGACAATTTTAAACTAGAAGATTTTATCACAGTGATACATATAGTACCTAATTAAATAAAAATGACAGAATAAAAATAAAAACAGTAAAATGTTTGTTATATTTTTAAATAATGATGTAAATTCCTAATGAAATAGACAAGCTGCTTTGTAAAGAGTTTTTAAAAAGGTTTAATTTTTGATAAATGGTTTTTTATACAAACAAGTCAACTGGACCTCAAAGGCTTGAGTACGTTAAAAGTTAATATCTAAAGTGACGCTAATTACCTTCATGTAGCGCGTACAATACCATGTGTACCACTACCTGATACAATTTTCATAATTTTTATTCCATGCATAGTTTCCAGCCAGATTGAATGTTTCACCGGGATCAAAAGTATCGTTTATGTTATTCCATACCTAGCTATAGTTTTTTAAGGCGAAACTCAAGATGCTTGACCACCAAAGAAAGGTTTTCTACAGGATATATTTTGGAGAGTGTGCGCTTGAATTGTTCCACCTTATTCCACCATCCCCATTTTACACAGAACCACAAGACGCCGGGAAATGTGTCACCCGTACGTTGTTGACACACCGAAAACACGGACACAGCATTTTGCATCCTCATTTATAATGCGGACAGCAAGGGAGTGGAACTTGCTTCCGGCGTCTGTTTCTTGACTCTTACAATCAAGGGACATTCAAGGCCAGAGTGAATTGGTTTCTTCTGGGTAAGCGTGCTCAATCTTAGACTTCATAATCATCCTTTATGGGCGGATAAGTGGCCAAACGTAAGCCCATTTAATTAACAAAATATAGATTACGATGGTGTCGAAATGGCGATCCACATAGACAGCCATGATCTGGGGGCACGGAAGTGCCCCCAGCCAAGACAGCCGAGCGAAGCGAAAGGGCACTACCTACCTTTTCTCGAAGCGCTTCGTCGTTTTTTTGAACCCTCATAACTTGGGTTTGGATTATACCAGATAAACAAAATTCTCAGGACATGATGTCAATAGTAAACTTATTAAACGTATTAAGTTTCAATAACAAAGCTCTTATACTTTAGATTTTATTGATATCTATAAAAACCCGATTTCGTCACTGACTCACTGATGATCATCAAAACTCATAGGGTACTTCCTGAAGTCCTAGAAAGCTGAAATTTGGTATGTAAGCTTATATTAGTACACAAACAACAACAAAATTATAAAACTTGGAAATTTCAAACAAAAAAAAACATAAGCAACTTACAAAAAGAAGTGAAATCCCACCAAAAATTTTTTTATGTAAAATGTTGCCGCCAAGACATGGCGCGTACTGTCAAAAAGTTATCAGATCTCATGTAGAGTCAAGCTTATAACTCCACATGCACTTACTCTACAAGCCCTAACTTCACAAACTCTACACACCGTAGTCAAAATATGTGGCTTGGCCATTTCACTACTACAAGAACTATTGAATAAAAAAAATTCACCTTACTCCCATGTGACGGTAGCGGACATATGTTCATGCACACAAATGCATGTCCTGTGTGGGAATCGAACCCACGACCTGCGGCGTGTAAGGTGAACCTTAACCAACTGCGCCAACTGGCCCGTCACTTATGTTACAATTATTATCTATTCGTCCATGCAATTATGTAACGTTTGTTCGGGGTCTGTTTTTAGAGGCCTTTTCCAAAGTACCCTTTCTTTTAGCTCTACTATTTACGCTCTCTTATAAACGGTATTCAAAAGCCGTCGTTAAATATGAGAGAAATGGACGGCTTTCTCCGAAACTTTAAGTAGTTATGCAACGGTAAGTTAATGTACGTGAGTTATAAACTAGCAACCACAATTCAGTTGGCAGAATAGAATTGAATTTGAATCAGGTAGGTGTTATTGCCAACTTGCCTTCCCGGCTTTGGATATTTGCGGATGCTGACTCCGTTTGTCTGCCTCCCAGACTTTAATTACTGCTTGCTCGCGGTACGGTGCACTTTGTATTTTGTTAGGATAATAATTTTGAGTTGCAATATGAATATTTTATGAGTGCTTTTTGTGTTAAAATAATTTCATGAGCTAATTGCTCGAGAGTTTATAACATGATCTAAGATATAATTATAGCCATTATTTAGGTGCTACTTTAGAAATTTAATTATGATCCTTTTTTACTATGAATGTTGGCCTATATTTGACCACAATCCTCCATAGTCCGTGATGATTTGGTCTAACGTGGTAAACATACAAAGCCCAAAGAAGGGAACTGAATCTCAAGTGCAGCTGTTGGAACACACGGGTAGTTTTATTTTATCCGACTATGCCGGTAAACAAGCATACGGCCCACCTGATGGTAAGCGGTTACCGTAGCCATATGGACGCTTGCAACACACGAAGCATCGCTATACGCGTTACCGACCTTTTGGCGACAGATTTTCAACATGAGGGTAAATTTTACAATCGGGCGACATTTCGTTAGTAAAAATGAAACACGTCAAAGTATACACAAAAGAAGAAAAAAAAAGGTATGAAAAAAAATTACATCACTACATACAAAAATCACCCAGAAAGACAGACGTTTCATAATGCATTGAGGCGTCGAAAAATCGGCGACCGACAACCGCCAACGTTCTGCATCACTCGCATACATTTTGTACGCTGCAGACAAAATATGCAACGAGTGTATACTCTCAATACATTATGCTAGAAGATAAATAAAACCTGATGTATTTTCACCTAATTACGAATATAAATAAATAGTGGAAGCAGATCGCGTAGAGGCTTCAAACATAACATCTCGCCTTGGCTTAGTCGAGTAATAAGCTTTTGAGTTAAGGGCCTCCGTAATTTCAGCGTGGGCTTCTAACAGCTGCGGCCTAAAAGCTACGTAGCTAATCCGATAATGTAGGAGAGGTGCTTCACAATAACATTTTAAACTTTTACATTTCGTCAGCTTGTTATGAGTTTGTGAAATTATTGACACGACGTAAAAGGTGCCGAAATTGTTAAAATATTAAGGGTACTTTTACATTTTTTTAATGACCTAAAGTATATTTATACAAACTTGACATCCTTAAATTCTATTCCATAGTATAGATGTTGTCGTTTTTCTAACTTAAAGTCTTAACAGCAGATGGCCTGAGGTAAGAATAACCTCAGAGTATATAAATACTACGTACAATAACGATTGAAAGTCAGATTACTCGGTCACAAACGTAAGCTCGTAGAGCCAATGCTATTTTCATTGGTTTCTATCTAACATTATTCTTGAGCTTGTAAAATATTTTCTATCCCATTATACTTATCGATACAACTGTTAAAGTCTAAATATAAATATTCAAAACACATAGATGGTAAATACACATTTTAGGAATGAAGAAGATTGACTATTATTTTTGAGTCAAAGAAATACAGATGCCATGTTTTATGTTTCTACTGCAGATATTTTAAATGCCCTTCATTTTAATACCACAAATAAATTACTAGTACACTGAAAAAAAATATCTACAAAACTAGTTATGTAAGTTGAAGTTTTGTTGTCGGGAAACTAACTTTAGTTACATTTAATCAAATAATTTAGTAACGAACAAAAACTAGTTTTGTTACTGGTAAGTTTAGTTCGCAAGTCACTCTGTTTATGTTATTGGTCGTCAAATTCTGTGCTACTGTTAAATAAAATTTTGTAGTCACTTGTAGTCCATTTTTTTCAGTGTAGATTAGGAAAACTGAGATTATACATCATAAATGACGTATTACATTACAAGATAACATAAAAACAGTCAGTGGATATCGCTTACAAAGGAATCCAGCTAAGCAGTTCGCTGGATACGGGAAAGAAAGGAGACAGTCATGATTGATGAAAACACCGCATACACTTTGCACACGAGAAAAAGTGTTCGCTTCATCGTCTTTTACAATACGAGATCACATGCGTTTAGCTTTAAAACATTTTAAGTACAGTATTACCCAACTTATATGGCGCGTCGTGAATCTTCGTTCGCACAGAAAAGAAACTATGACCCCGAAGATTAACGAAAGAATGCTTAATACAATCAAATCACTACTATAAGGTTCATATTCCACTACAGCTGTTAGTTCCGTCTCACTCGCAAGTCACGCCCCTCCGCACGGTGCGCGCTAACATGTCGGCCAATAGCGTTTGCGGCGCTTTGAAAATGTATCTTCTGCGCAAGTACATCGGTAAGCCATATCACTACTGTACAAGAGTTCTCGCAGAATGACATTGTTGTAACATTAGTGTTTTCACCGTTTCAATATTTCGTTGTTCTATCTAACACATCCCAATTCTGTATTTGGTGTATCTACGTCTCCCGTGTACTGTTACTCAGTCTTTTGCTTCGCGTAGAGTTTGTAACATTTAGAGCGGTTGAATTTAAATAATTTTGTTTTTGTATGAAATTCTGATGAATCATTCAAAGTCATAGAACAAAAGTAGTTGTTTATGATGTTAGTAATATCGTGCTGAGACGGTGTCCATATAAAAAAAAACTGTATATAAGTCGCTTTTCCATAAAGTCAGTAATATTTTTCGGTTTACAAACGACAAACAAATAACCTAGATTATATAAATATTTACCCATCTCCATGACATCAAAGTATTCGAAGAGTTTTCATGTCGCGATGTAGATACATTTTACATAATTATTTCACTTCAATGAACGCATCTGAGATGGAAATGAGTTGTTTCATGGGGAATTTTATCAGACGAGCTTTAAACGTCTTTTAGGATATCAACGCAATATGGAGATGAAAGAGTTAAAATTAATCATTGGTTAATTGAGTGATAGATTGGTTCGCCATGCTTTAAGGTTCAACGTGTAAATAAGATCTAAGCAATATCAATGAATATAAATTTTAATAGAAAAAAAAACAATATAAAATGCTTGCCAAAAACGAAAATATAAAATAATGCCACTTAATATGTTAGCATTACTTTAGAAGTATTTTACTCCTTTGGCACTCAGAAAACAAAATAAGGTCGACTGAAAATCAAAGGTTACGAGTTTCGCCATTTATTTTGAGTTAATTTTTATATAGTAAAAGATTTTGTATACTATTTATAGAACTGATAAAAATAATTTAGGTAATGTAGGGTCACCCTGACGGACACCTTTTTCGATTGAAAATTCATCAATCATGAAAATCTGTCGCCAAGCATCTATCTTATTTATGATTGACTGTACACTAGACGTTGATATAGGGGGGATCTTTGGCTAGTTTGACCACAAGGAAATTTTATTCCTTGTGATCAAACCAGTTCGACTAAAAAGTTTGATTACGAGAAAATAACGGTTCCAACAGCTGCACTTGAGCTAGTTCCTTCAAAGCTGTGTGCTTACCACCTTCGGTCACATCATCACTACTATGGATTGTGGTAAAAAATAATTGAATCAACAGGGGTTTTTATTTATGTTTACAAAATTTGGTCCTGGCTCCTGCGTGTAAGGTTGGCAACATTGTTATTTGGCTGCGGTATTCTATAAGGTACTCTTTTTAGGATAGTAGCTATGTACTCCCAGACAGACATGTTCATACAAAAATATTTGTTCAACGTGGAAATCAAACCTAGGACATAAATATGACATATAAGTCAGGATATAAAGTCGTATATAACCATACCAACCGACCTAGACGGTTACACAATTTTGGTAATGGCCTCCCTTATGCCATTATATATTTGATCCATTACTCTAGGGACACCCTGTTTAATACGTTTTAGATGAAAGCTAATTATGCTCAATCGTAATTTGTGTAATTCACTTAGCGCATTTAACTGCAACATTACCCAACAATAACAAACAAAAACAAACCAAAAACGTGATCTCTAAATAAATCTTTGTCTCGACCGGTATAATCCGAGCCGAACACCAAAAGAAAAATCCCCTTTATTCCAATACACAGCGTTCATTAAACTAATTATCCTCATCTAAGTCCTCTCCAAAGTCTGTAGATGGTATCTATTTTGGGCCGTCGCTCGGTCCCTTGTCCGTTCCAATTACATTACACTAACACTTTTTCTTATGGAACAATGGTGAATGTTTCGTATCGTGACGTTTGCTGCCTTTTTTGCCATGAGCTTTGGGCATGAGATAATTGTTATTAGACGACTGTTGTTTGTAACAGAAAGTTATGGAGGCCTAGCTGCTGGTCTGGCTTGAGTTATTTATTGCGATTATATTTTGTGTATTTCCTTTTATTATTTACTAGACTGCTAGTTATAGCCGCATTCCTGGATAATATAAAAACTTAAATTAGGAAATAGTAGTTTGATTTAATGGATTTATATCTTAAATCGTTCGTAAATTTGCCTGAGATACTGTACTATATTCTGTTAACAAATCCGTTCCCCTAATAAAAACAAAACAGTCACCCGAAAATCTACCAGAGGCGGATACTCACCGGAAATAATTCCGAAAACACGATCGAGAGATTCAGTTTCGGTATCCAACTAAAGTCAACGTCGACGGTGCGAGATTTGTGTCCGGGAATGGATTGAAGTCGGCCATTGTTGCCCAAGCCGTTGACTAGAAGCTAAAACCCGATACTGAAGTTAGGATCCCACGGTACTTCCATCGAATGCCTCAGTGTGATAAATAACCAATCAAACACGCTTTAGATTGCTTCTCTTCTCGTCTCTACTTTGAGTATCTCCAGTGTTTATGATGGAAGGAAAATAATACATTTTTATAATACTCGTAAATCATGGAAGTGGATTTTCACGATTGTTTAGACAGGGGGCTGTCACCTTAGATGCCATTAGGGGAGAGTACGTCTCGACGACATATTTCGCACAAAAACAATGTTTTATCGTTATCATCCTCGAAATTATATTTAGAAGTATGTCGGTATAGTATTAACTAGAATATGCTCCGGTTTTTCTGTAATCACTAAGAAGAAATAATCAGTTTTATATTTTCAGCAGATTTAACGAATGTCATAATATTATTATGAGTTTAGTAAACTTGCTCATTCTATTTCCAGATTGTCATTTGGGGATTTCTGTATAAAGGTACTTTTCCTTGACAGTATAATAAAAAGTATGACGTTTTTACACAAAACATTTACCTCAGGAGATATTTTTAATAAAAATATCTCGAAAAGATATAAAAAAACTGTTTTCCATTATGAAATGTCCTTTTATACAAACGTGTATTGTTCTCATACTTTCTTTTCTAGTTGATGAAACATATTTTTCTGAAAGGTATCAAGAATCACCTATCTACCTACCTTTCCTATATCTATAAAATCTGTATACGTCAAAGAGAGATCCCGCGATAAGAATCCTAATAACTATTTCAGGAATTCCAATGCATTTCTGCACAATATGCAGCGAGGGATCAAAATGCGCTCGCTCAGAACATTCAGAAAAGAGATAATTCTCTAATGGAATTGGATCTCTTTGGTGCTTTGGCATGTATATTTGCAGATACTATCTATTTTAGTGAGTCAACAGAACATAACTTAGACGCCTGTTGCCCTCCTAAAATCTGCGGACAATTTTCATGAAGATGTCCCCTTAGATATGGCGAGGGGTACGCTTGCTAGCTCATTGTTTTTGTTTTGCGTCTCGACATTTATATTGGGAATAAATTCAATGTTTTATGCGCCGGGACATGTTGTCACCTATACATTTTTACGAGCTAAGTAACATTGAGGTTGGAGCCTGTTATATAAACGACCAATGTGTCAGGAAATTAGGAACTATATTTTTTCTTTTTATGGGGTTGTTTTCTTTACATTGGTAGATATTTCGCAGCCAACTAGCTTAATAAGCTGTTCAATTAACAGTTTTACCTTTTTACTAAACGGCGCCGTTCAACTAGCGGCCTGAATAATATTCAGCCGTAGCGTATAATACAACATTTAATGAAAAGGCTGGCTGATGTTTAGGCCATTCATACTATAGATAAATTGTTTATTTAAGTGATTTAAAATATAACATATTGTTATGTGGTAATAACAATATGCATGTATTTGGTATTGGTAATCATGAGATAAAAAGTTATTATCTAATAATTAAAATGTAATTGTTAACGCAAGTTACAAGCACTTGGAATTTCCAAGGCTTTGCATCCGCAAAGGACTTTGTTTTTAAATCAAGCACATACTATTAGCGCGACAATCATTCCAGTCACGGCTAAATTAACATTATTTTTGTCTCTACACTCTTTCATTATAATTTTTTTTTGCGTAAACGCAATCGAATATGTGAGAAGCACCAACAATATTGTTGCAAGCCGACGCCATATTGACAAGGTTTCAGCACCAGGTGGCAGAATTCGGTAATAAATTTAAATGCCTAGGCTAGGTAAGTAGGTAGTTAAACGTTATCGATCCAAGTAATTTGCCTAGCTGTTTGATTGAATGGCTGAATATTATTCAGGCCGCTAGTTGAACGGCGCCGTTTAGTAAAAAGGCTAGGCTGTCAATTGAACGGTTAATTAAACTAGTACGACGGATAGGTACACAACGTTTCATAACATTTCAAAAGTACCTTAAAACGTACTTCATGGTTAAAAGTTTATCGAAATTTTATCGAATAAATATGAATTAATTATAATAATAAAAGAGGCTGACTGCATACAAAGTTACATTACATGATTCTGGTAAACATTTATTTTAATAAGGACGCACAGAAGTTTCAGTATTTTGCATTAACAAAATACATTTTCAGATTTGCGGCGTACCCCTCAAAATTTGAAATATAAGAAGATATAAAAAATAAAGTGGAATTAGGGAAGGCTTTCGCTTCATAAAGTCTTCCCAGACTCTAGAGTTATATAAAAAGCGGTAATAAAAAAACTCCGGTTGGTACTCCGGTGGCTTTAAATTCTAATTTGAGACGAAGGTATTAAAATACTTTATAACCTTTTCATTTGCAGAAGAAAACGGTCGGGAGTGATGTGGGCTGCTCTGAAGCAATAGAAGGCGCCATCAATCCAAGCTTGATTTCAATGAAGCGTTTTCTTATTCAGCGAGTTTCGTTAAATAAGAGCATCTATTAATTATCAATAGCAGTAGTATTGAGGTTGAAAGGCTGTATTGAGATTGATTTATCGCATCGAATGCCGGTTTCCAGTGCATGTACACTGTCTCCATGCACGTTAACTACGCATCGACAATGGAGTAGATTTACAATATCGAGAAATTACAAAACTGTGATAGTTGTTTATTTTCATGATTCATTTACCCAAAAGTTGCCTGGAAGAAATCGCTTTAGCGATAAGGCCACCTATGTTGTGATCGCCATTTGTTTTCCTTGTAAAATGTTATGTTATGTTTTGTCATGTCGTGTGTACAATAAAGTATAAGTATAAGTGTATTCTATCCATTTTTCCTCTATCAAGTGATCGAAAAATGATATAAATACATGAATGGGCGTTATTGCTCTTGAGTGGATCTCTATAGACTATTCGAAAAATATGTCTATTAATCTTTTACATTTTTTGTTTTTTCGGAGATAAAGTTATTCTAAATCACCATCATCATGGTGATGATAGACGAGATATCCCCCGCGGTTTCTCTCGCGTTCCCGGAATAAAAAGCCTATAATTTTCGGTGATAATGTAGCTTCCTATTAGTGAAAGAATTTTTCGAATCCGACTAGTAGTTCCAGAGATTAGCCCGTTTAAACAAATAAACAAAAAAACTCTTCCGCTTTATTATATTAGTATAGATTAGTATAGATAATGATAAAGAAAGCATTTGCATTAATAAAAAAATTGTGCGGAAGAATAGAAATTTAGTAAACGCAAACGCAATAGTACCTTAGCATTTACTAACGTCAATTTTCTACATTCAAGGTACTAGCAGCTTACTGGTTCTACAAGCTATAACCGCAGCATTTGTTTTCCGAAAGATATCTAATTTAATCCGTACATTGCAGCGTGCGCGTACCTTTAGGCTAATGTAGTCGGATTGTCTCTCGTTCGTCGTGAATGTTTCCTATAAATAATGAACGCTGTGGTGACGGTACGATGGCGGTAGGTACCTAATTAATATTACCGTTTGTTTAGCATATTGCATATATTTTTGAATAAGGAATTATTTGAAGACTTTTAGATAAAAGACACAAGGAAATGTAGACATACATTATGGAACGAATTATCTAGAAAATGATTACTGTTGGTAAATAATGATAACATACAACATAAATCTGGAGTGAGACAACGAAGGTGGTACTTAAATAATTGGACTGTTTTACAAAAAACTTAAACCGACTTCAAAGTACACTAAGAAGTAATCAAATCCTGATCTGATGACAATGGGACCAAACTGGAAGTATACCCTTTCTAATAAAAAAATAATTTTCCAAATCGGTTAAAAAATGACGGAGTTATGAGGTTACAAATATAAAAAAAACAAACAACCGAATTGAGAACCTCCTCCTTTTTTGAAGTCGGTTAAAAAGTACAATTTCATCAAACAAGTATCCATTATTAAAATTGGTCGCAAATTCAACAGTTTGTTTATCAAATTTTACTGAGGCAAGAATAAATCTTCTACTCCATTGTTTATATAACTTGGCGGAGTGTAGTGCTTTTGTCGTTTTTCCGATAGATTTGCACTAACAAGACAAATAAATACGGTTGGCACGGCCCAGCTACAGTTGATCATATTTCGTTCCGCACCACAGTCCCTGGGTAAACAGGAAATTGTACAAGAAAACTATACATTACGTAGATACATTGCTATTGTCTATTTGTAAAAAGGGGTATGATATTATCGCATTGTATTGTTGTTCAAACAACAATATTTAGTAAATAAGTAACTCGGATAAAAGTGACGCGCAAACTAAAGACAGGAAAATCACAATTTGAGATTCGCCCTCCACATTTTAAGTTGAAATATTACTTAATACGGTTACACAAAGAATGTTTCTGACATTTCAATTACGTTTTATCTTTAAACTTGCCTGTATCGCGAGCGAAACTCTCGAACATACGCCAAGACTTTGCCAGACCGGCGATAGCGATCTGGATGTAGACTTCAAAAGATTATTTTTAGAAGATAAAATAAAAAAGTTTATAAATCAGCATATTTATCCAGTGTGGTAGAGAGCACTAGAGATAAGAAAATGATATTTTAGTCACTGCTTTAAAAAGTTAAGTTTTTTATACAAACTTTGTTTCTTATTGAGTAACGTGCCAATATAAGCTTTGAAACTTGTCATTCGGAAGGTAGGCATCCAAAAAAACTTTTAAAATAACAATTGACGTTATAGATGCTCTATCAAAGATACAAATACAAAAATTACTTATATATTTCAAAGCAAATAAGTTATTATCCCTACAAGTAAGTAAATACTATAAAAAAAAAACAAAATTGATAGAGACCACTGGAGACCAGCGGAAGGGGAGCTTTTTCCAAAGAGGAAACGCTGCCAGACTTGAGGAAATTGTCTATATATAGATTGTATTTTGTACATATTTGTTATAAATACTACTTAATTATAATATACTTAAGTATATAAGTAGTATACTACTTAACTTTGACAGAACGTCCATTGGCGAAACCAAAAGAGCATTGAAAAAATTATCTCGCCTCCAACTAGAGACGCCTTGCTCAAGAGGATTCCATAATATTCAAGTGTGTCAGTGGGCGGCATCGCTGAAATGATTGATGAAATATGTATTGTCTTATCATTTACACCTTGTCGCTGTGATATAGAGTCGATATTAGACTAACGGCCGTTTTTCTCTATACAGGCGCGTGTGACTCCTTGCTCTGTGGCAAAACCCCTTGATAAATATTTCACTAGTAGTCTTAAGTTTGATAATTGAGGCCCTTTCATATTGTTTATGCATGAACAGAGATTAACACGTCAATCCGCATTAGGAGAGGGCTTCCGGTACATGCGTGTTTTGTTTGGAACATACGACGCTGTAAGTCGTAAACAATGATTTCCGCTTAGTTCAAAAGATTGTTATAATAATTTACGAGATTTTAAAATAGGCCAACACAGTATCAAAGTAGTGCAGATATATCAAAGTGCGTAAAGTTAATTAATGCATTAGCATGCGTAAGATCTAAATTCCTGTTTTTATTTTTACAATCTTTTATTTATTCATATTATTAAGTATGTGAATCTACTATACGTTCACATGTGCACACTCATTAAATACTTTCCAATTCGTTCTATTATAAAATTGGTATTAAAAAGGTGACAAACATACTGAGAAACTAAACTCCTCAGGATTTAAAAATAAATCTTTAATGGACTATGCCTAAGTCATGGAGAGACTCCGTCAAACAACGATTGAATTAATTAAATGCAATGCAACAATGAGTGTAGTTTTTTTTTTACGGTGAATGAACTACCTGTTTCATCTTACCTAGATCAATTATTAATACAATAACGATAGAAACTTGAACCAATTAAAAAACCGAAGAACATAAAAAGCATATTCATAAAATGAAAAATATTTTAAAAATGTACGCCTAAATATATAAATTATTCTTACCTTATGACTAAAACGATCCAAATTAGACATCGGTGCAGATTCTGTTGTAAATCGCACTAAACTAATTTAAGTCACATCACATTTATTTCTAACAAACATTATTTGAAAAAGGATACAACATATTTAAATCTGTTGCCGTCTTCATTTCCGGGTATTTAGACGTAACTGCGATAGATGGCGACAAAATTTACGTAGAAAACGAGGATTGGATTAATTTGACAGAACTAAAATTCTTACATCCTTTTCTTATGTTCTTTGTTAGAAAGAGATATAGTGTGACTTAATTAGTTTACTTGTAAAACACCAAAATCAGAACCATCATCCTATAACCTTATCAATGCGGGGCGAAGTAAAAATAAAAAAATACTACTAAGGACGATACCGAGCATAATGTTATAATATAATGATCAAACGAACTTCTTAAGTGAAGTTCGATCGATATTATATGAGTCGCTTCATTCGAAGATATAAGTATATTCACAAGGTAGTACTTCCAACATACAAGGTAGACTCGCACAGTTTTAAAAGTTAAATCGATTATTTAATCGATTTTGTAAGTTTATTAATGGCAACACCACAGAGCTGTGTCGTTCTCATTTCCTCATTGTATTTAAAGATAAGGTAGGTTACAACAAAACTTTCTCTTGGGTTCGTTGGGAGGGTGGGTTCTTATATCTTCGAATGAAGCGACTCATATAATATCGATCGAACTTCACTTAAGAAGTTCGTTTGATCATTATATTATATTTCGTCGCTTCATTCTCGATATAAGTATATTCACAAGGTAGATGTTTAGAGCAGAAAGTTTTGAAACCCATATAAAATACGTGCAAAATTCATATATTTTGAAATAAAGTAAGCGTTTTTACATAAGTATGAATTTAATCAACATAAATCATAATCAAACATAAATTAATAATGTTAATTTAAATTTAATCAATCACGTCTTGGCAATAAAACGGATCTAGCGAATTCACAATCATCAACTATAGGCCTGTTATAAAATATCGCAAAAGTATTTGACGAACTAGACCATCCAGCCGTCTTCCGTATGGTATCTATGGAGACGCCGGCCACGCTTGCTGCTGATGTCGAAGCGTGGCGGGTGCTGTGTGCCCTATAACGAGATGTATCTACACCACTCTCCAACAACACTCCTTTTATCCACTTGCTTATAGTCTGAGCACTAGCATTCTTAAAAGGGCGTTTACAGGTCAAAAGCAGGTTACTGTTTTGATTTCTCGTGTTCTTGGTTCTAAATATATAATCTTCCAAAGTTGTGGCTGGACAGATATTAAGATTTTGTCTAAAATATGGTAGAAATAGCGTAGGTTGTTCTCGTCCAGGAGCTGATGTTTTTATTAAATTTGTGATAACTATTTTAATACCATTTGAAGAAATATCGATTTGTTCTGATTTTATAAGAGATAACGTCTGTACTCTGTGAGCCGTACACAGGGCTAGTAACATAACTAATTTTTTTGTTAGTTGAGAAATCGAAATTTCATTATGTGGTACCCATTTTGCAATATGACTAAGCACTAACTGTGGATCCCATGTTGAACTATATCTAGGTACTGAAGGCTTTAATTTATAAGCGCCTTTCAGTAAGCGTTTAATGCGGTCATCTGCTCCTATATTACTATTCAGAAATAGTGATATAGCCGAGCGATGATTGTTCAACGTACCATAGCTAGCACCATTGTTAAACTGTTCGGCAATGAATGACATGACGGTTTCAATTGAACTGTTATGGGGATCAATATTTATATTTGTACAAAAGTACCACCACAGCTTAATCGATGTATTATACTGTTTGATAGTGTTATCGGAAAGTGATGCAAGCATCAACTCTAAGGCTATTGCTGGAGATCCTCGTTGGATGAACGCTGCCCGCAGAGCTTCGCGACACCCAGGATAAGTTGTTTGTGGAGAGAGTGATGTTCTCTGAAGGGAGATATTAACAAATTTTTATTAGGTCCGAAAAACATTATTTCAGAGACTAATAATCTACTTAACATGGGATACCATGGCTGGGACGGCCAGTATGGAAACACTAGTATTCCATTTGCTTTATCATCAACTATTTTTCTTATACATTTGAGTAACAATGTGAATGGAGGAAACGCGTAAAAATAATAATTATTCCAATTTAATGTAAATGCATCTACGGCCAAAGCATCAGGATCTTGTTTCCAAGATGTGAACAACTCACACTTGGCATTGGTACGAGAAGCGAATAAATCTATCTGAGGAAGACCAAAAGATTTTACTATGTTTTGGTAGACTGAATCAGAAAGTTCCCACTCTATTTCGGGATTTATTTTTCGAGATTCTTCGTCAGCTTCCTTATTGTCTTTAGTATTTATATAAGATGCGAAAAGCCAGATATTTCGCTTCTCACACCATTGCCAAATTTGTCTCGCAATATCATTTAAATGGGGGTATTGTATCCCGCCTATTCGGTTTATATAGCTGATGGCCGTAGTATTGTCTACGCGTAACAATATTGTGCAATTATTATCTTTATCGTCAATTAAACTTTTGAGTCCAAGAAATATTGCAAAGATCTCTAAATAATTAATGTGAAAGTTCCTTTCACTGATACTCCAACTTCCATTAACACGTTTTCCTTCACAGTAGGCACCCCAGCCTGTCATTGAAGCATCTGTAAAAATTTCTTTAGAGTGGCTTAGTGGTCTCATACTATTTGAGGTCGTGTATATGTTTTTTGACCACCAGACAACATCATCTAAGATCTTCTTTGATAGGGAAACTTTTGCTTCGTAATTATCATTGTGCTTTTGTAAAAGTAGATATTTTTCTCGTTCAATTATCTTAGTATATAACCAGCCGTACTTTACAGCTGGACATGCCGCAACAATGACTCCTATGAATTGTGCTAATTCTCTGATTGAGCATCGGGGTAGACAAGAAAACTTTTTAACTAATTGAGCAATATTGTTGCGCTTTTCTGCAGGCAAAGATAAAGTTAAATTTGCTGTATCAAATACGAAGCCGAGAAATTTATGTACTCTTTGGGGTTGTAAACTACTTTTTTCAAAGTTAATTACGAAACCCAAACAATGAAGAAGATTAACAGTTTCTTTAACATTACTTAAACATTCTAAATAGTCACTGCCTATACACAAAATGTCATCCAAGTATTGGACGGATTTGAAGCCACGAGATCTTAGGGAAGTTATTACTTCTTTCATAATTTTACTAAATACTCGAGGCGCTACAGAAAGACCATAAGGTAACGCCTGAAATTCATATAAAATTAATTGTGATTTTTTGTCTTCGAACAAGAATCGCAAGTACTTTCGATGTTTTGGATCAATAGGTATTAAAAAGTATGCCTCTTTCAAATCTATTGTGGCTAAAAATCCATTTTTCGGGATTAATTTTGAAGCAGTCCTATGATCTTCCATTTTAAAATGATCAGTCTTTATAAATTTGTTGAGTGGTTTGAGATTTAAAATAAATCTTTTACCTCCATTTGGTTTTGGTGTAAGAAAAGTTTTTGAAATAAATTGATCAGGTACTGGAGAACAAGCCGTAATGGCACCTAAATTTAACAAATTTTGAATTGCAAAAGACATGTCATACTTTTCGTTTTGAGGACAAGAAGTATGAGGAATCGTTTGCTGTGTCACGCACTTTTCAAATGGAATATCAAAGCCGTCACGAATCCACTTCAAAACTACTGAGTTTGTAGTAATGTTTTTCCAGTAATTAAAGAAATATTGGACTCGGCCAGCATGAGGTACCTGAATTAAGGCTGCGTCTGGGACCGAGTTTGGGGCTTGGTTGAATACTTCGCCGATGGAGCTGCTGGCGCTTTGCGCGTCATCGCTGGCGCTGACGCTGGCTTCCTGGCCCCTCCCCGGTTGCCACGGTTGGATGGATAGCGAGGAGGGGGTCCCCAGTTTCCCCGGGGCTGAGGGGGTCGTGAGGCTGTAGATGTCGAAGGAACAGGATTGCTTGTGAAGACCTTTTTAATCTGAAGACCCTGTTTCTCTATTGTCTTCGATGCTTTAATTTTTTCGGATAATTTTAGCCCAAAAAGAGTTTCATCCCTACAAGTTTCCTGGATAATATTATTGAAACTTTTGTCTAGGCTTGGTGTAATTAATTTAATTCTAGCCTGACTTTTTCGGTGGTGTAAATCACTCAGTAAGCGACACGCATCGCTAAGGTATTTGATAACCTTTAGCTTATCATATTCCTTGCTTAAGAGTAAATCCATTGCTCTGTTTATAGCAGTCACGCCTGCACCTAGCTGTTGTTGTGTAATAACAAGTTTCTTATCCCGGGTTCGGGTACTATCAGTAACAGCCGCAGAAATTTCTGGGTTTAATTTCGGAGCTTGTAACAATTAACAGTTTTGTGGAACAAGGTGATCCTTAAGGAGCTTTTCCTTGTCTTCTTTAGGTAACCCCTTTCTCAATAAAGGAAGCCAAAGTTGGGCTAATTTATCATGGATATTTTCCCCATAATCCGGCCCCTCATTAGTGCTTGTGCCAAGAGCTGTTAGAATGTCCGAATTTAATTCCTCGATTACTTCTGAGACTTGGGATGAATCCACAATTTCCAGAAGAGGTGCATCAATTTGTGTCTCGGATGTGGACGCTTCCGCCGACACTCCGACTGTCGGAAGCTGGTCGACGACAACCTCGGGTGATTCCTCATCTAAGAACAAGAAATGGAACATTGATGTCCATCCGCACAAATATATATATAGGTTAACCACGTGTATATTACTACCAAAGTGTAAAGACATTTTTATTCGAATGAATACTTATGATTATTTAAAATAGCCGTTGCGTCGATTCTCGATCGTTGCAAGCGCGTATTTGAATCATATTTGGATCAATTTTGCCGTTCGTGTTGATTCGCGACCAACCCCCAGGCATATTTTATTTTACGTATGTTAAATTTGGACTATTCACAATTAATGTGAACTTATTAACCTTCGTGTTGATTCTCGACCAACCCCCAGGCATATTTTATTTTACGTATGTTAAATTTGGACTATTCACAATTAATGTGAACTTATTAACCTTCGTGTTGATTCTCGACCAACCCCCAGGCATATAGTGTATAACAACCTTCGTGTTGATTCTCGACCAACCCCCAGGTATATTTCACTTTCCATATAAGCATACGTTAGTTTCGATAAAGAACAATAGATTTTAAAGTATAATTAACCTTCGTGTTGATTCTCGACCAACCCCCAGGTTTTTTAAATCTATTATCCATTTCACTTTAGCACTCATTTATTGAATTTGAAAATATGAAATAACTTACCGTTGTTATCTTCGGAATCAGATGAATCTGATAATGAAATAATCCTTCGACGGTGTTGAGCCACTTTTATATCTTCTCGCCTGCGTATTTTTTCATCGTGACGAATTAAATTGCTATCTGAACGTCGTTTCGACATTTTCTCAAACAGAATGTGGGTAGGTATAACAACTTTGAATTAGTTGGTATACGTGTGCACGCTACCTCGCACGAAAAAAGAATGAGGAAATGAGAACGACACAGCTCTGTGGTGTTGCCATTAATAAACTTACAAAATCGATTAAATAATCGATTTAACTTTTAAAACTGTGCGAGTCTACCTTGTATGTTGGAAGTACTACCTTGTGAATATACTTATATCGAGAATGAAGCGACGAAATATAATTAAAATTACCTATTTTTGTTAATTTATCTTTTGCAAAGTACAATGCCTTTATAGTATTATTTTATGATATGTGTGACCTAAGTAGTCTATTATTGCAGAGCGTTAATGGACTTAGGTCACGAGTGTCGTCTACTATTTTATAGCACGTTTGTCATGATATATTATACGCTTCTTCGTGTAATAATGGACTTATAAGGTAACGAAGAAGTGTGTGAATAAGGTCACACAATGCTATAAACATTATTTAAAATGTTATTCCGTTTATTCAAAAACGCGTATCCGCAAATTAGTTAGTTGAAAATCTAGCTTTAAAATCTCATAGGAAAGGTTACAGTGAAATATGAGAGAGCAAACAATGGGTACAGAGAAGGGAATTTTATTTGTTTTTGTGTATTCGTTATCTAATCCCACTCTTTGTTCAGGGGTTTTCAGTGAGAGCCTCAGGCAAATTTGGTTTGCTTTATTAGGCTTCAGTATTAGGAGGACAAAAAATAAGGGCTGATTGTGGAGGTTCTTTTTTAAATTAGGTACGCTTTAGTTTAACAAAAGGCGAGGAGTAAAAAGAAAAGGACGAATATAAATTACAATATGGCTACGAGATAATTTATTGGAGTAAGGGTGGGCTTGTCTAGCTGCGTAGATCTCGCAATTGCCACTTAAGTAAAACAAGCGCATATTGCTTTAATAGACACCTAGAAACAAGATATTAGATTTGGACAATTAAGTTAATATAAGTAATTTTTTGTCGGAAGGTATTATCCATTCCTACAGACTATTACCTAAAGTTTGTATGCAAAGAGAACATTCGGAACGTTCGGAAGAATGTCTTGTAGCTGCTATAGTACAGTTTATGTTTTGATGTTTTGGTATTGGTATCAATAATAGTGCGTTACTACAATCTTTATAAGTACGCACTTATCTCAAGGAACTTTTACCTATCTCCTAAGGTATGTTACATATTTGACTTATAAGCAGTGAAGTTCAGAGATTCAATTAAAGGTTAGTTTTGTTTTAAGGTTTCACAAATTAGTTAGGGTTCTGAACCAAAACAAAATAACCCTTATGGTGCGACTCCGTCCTTCTGTCCGTCTGTCACAACGGTAACATTTCAGCAACCACTAATGATGCACTAATGCTATTGATTTGAAATTTAAAATGGTTTAGAATGTTGCTTACCTTACCTACCTCTCTTTATGAAACAAATAAAGAAAATATAACTTTGCAGAAGGGGCTGAAATACGGGACCAAAATTTCAAAGTAGGGCTAAAATTTCAAATGGGAAATCATATGGAAGGGCTTAATGTGTACATTCCAAAACAAGTTTTTAATTTATTTTACATTACGTATTTTTTGACTTATGATAAAAAAGTTACAAAAAAATACCATACCACACCACCATTCCCCCACGCAACTCCGAAGTTCGTATAACAAAAAAAAAATTATACCATTTAATAGACATTGATGTAAATATTACAGGGAAAACAGAACTATGTTTCTAACTAGCACAGTTTTTTCAAAATCATCAAAATTACTTCACAAACAAAATTATGCGGTTCGGTTTTTTACAACAGCTATGGCCCAAACTAAGAAATATCTGTAAAGGTACGGAACCCTCGGTATGCGAGTCAGACTCGAACTTACCCAACTTTTTTTCAAGATAACAAAATAAAAAAATCACTACAAAAAAGATTTTCATTTCAATTAATAAATAATTTGTTATGTACACCAACCGACAACAATGTAATGAGCGGAAAAACAATCCCCTTTTTACAATACCACTTGATACGATAAGGTGTGAGCGATTTATAAATGATAAGAATCTACCACCCATGCGAGACTTTCGAGTTGGAGGCAATCTGAACACGGTTTCTGACCCTTCAGGAAGTCTTGAGGGTGTAGTTGGGGACGAAATATCGAGGATAAAGGAGTTGATGGCTTGGTAGAGATAAGTTTTATGTCCCAAAATTTCCATAGCTGCTATTAACATAGTATATGGATAATAGCTGAATCTCAGCTTGAATCAAACCCAGGAACCGGGAGCAAGACACTCTCCCATCAATGTGGATTAGTGACATTTCAAAGTCGTTGGGACCATTCGTAGTGGTTATCCATTTTTGCCTATATTCATTCAGCTATCATAAGGCTTATGATAAACAGTTATCATTATCATCAGAGCTAAGTAAACTGTGATATAGACTATATTAACCAAAACTTGCTTAAATTCGATAACAATCGAAATGCAATTACCCGGTTCAAGACAACTGCCTTCCGAGATTCAATTAAAGTGAATCGTTTTGTTGAAAACCTGACTAAAGTTGTTGATCCGGCTAAATGCTTCTTGTTGTTCCAAATTAAAACTTCCCTAATAAATAGAGGCTGTAATAACAGGTATCTGTTTTAATACTGCCGGTAGTTTGTGTTACAAGGGATTCTACTCTGATTATCTACTGGAATTGTTAGTTTGTATTGTGTTGGTATTCCACTTGTATTCCTGTCTGGAGTATTGTTACCCTTCCTTCGTTAAGTTTTGGTTTAAAGTTCCATTAAATCACCAAATTAATTATCTTTAACAATGACATCATCAATTTGTCTAAAGATAGACTTGACGCCAAACTTGAAATCTACTAGCCCATGAAATTAGAATCAACTTCCTATCACAATTTATGTCCGCCAATCTTTGGGTGGAAGCAAAATCACCCCCGAATCTCATTAACGTTTATTACTACTGTAATAAACCACCTGAATCGTAAATTACCTATTTTCCTCCATTTCATTTCTAACTCTCTGTCTGTTTATGTAGATAATGGTTTTTCTTCACAAAATTTGGTAATTTTCCTCATCTGGAGTCGTAAGTCGTTGGACTATATAATATTCGTAAAAATATGATCTTTGCGAATCATGATCTCATGTATCTACTTCTAGATTGCTAAAAGAAGCAATCGGTGACTAAAATTTAAAAAAAAATGTAGATTATAAAAACTATTAAAAAAAATACAAAACAAGCTCCTACATGGCACATAATCAAAGGTAATGCTGCTTCGAATAATGTATGTATATATAATACAGCAGCGTTTGTTATCGGCCTCACTCAGGTTACTAATGTTCACGTCTCATACACACGCACACACCCCCACATATATACACACACACACACAACACTTTCCCACAAAATATATACTTACTATATTTTTCTCTTCATTTATTAACAAAAATCAACTGTTTTTACAAAATTGTATGCTTAATTGAGGAGATCTATTTTAGCTATTATAATAAGCTTAATTTATTTTGTAAACTATACACTGTAATGCTGTTCGATCTCTTAAAATAAATAAATAAATAAATAAAAATAAATAAATTATATGCTTAAAATCATATTTCAACATACATTTCAAAGGCCTCACATACTTTCTTACCACATGACAAACAGTTCCGTAGCAACTAAGTACTAATAAGCCACCTCACCATCTTTCCAACAACCTTATTTTTACGACAACATCAGGTCCATTAATATCACACATCTGGATGTTAGCTTTGTTTCATATAAAGCAAAAAAATCGCATGTACCCTCCTAATTTATTCTCATTATTTTTCATTTATAAAAAGCTGTGCAAAACCTGAGCATGACGTTTTCGTGAATTATATTTACGTTTATTTTCTAAATGAGTATTACAAACGGGAGCACACACACATGTACCACGATTCCAAACGAATATTTTTCTCGCAGTAACTTCATTAATGGCCACAAATAACTTTCAATGTTAAAATTTATGGTGCGTAAATGTTTTACGTACATTTTTATAGTACCTTTCAAGAAAATAACAGGCATTTGTAGATAAAGCGATTTCCTATTTTCCCCCCTCAATACGGTGAATGTATTCTCTAGACCCAGTAAATGGGATGGGTGTAAAAAGCCTTTCCAATCTGAACCTCTAAAAAGAATAGAATAAACAATAGTACCTTCGAGAAGTTTTCTTATTATTTAAGAGGCCCAGACTGAATGTTTAATGCATGAGGTACGATTTATACGCGAGTCTGAATAAGGCGTAAGGTATAATTTCGATGATTGCGTTTGTGCACTCAGCTTTATTTAAGGCTCGGACGGTATCCGTTGGTTTTTATACATATCGTCGCATGATGGAGTCGTATTTTATGAGTTATTGCTTCAATCAAACCGATATTGCTGTTTTTGCGAACTAACTCGTAACTTCATAGTTTTTTTTTAAATGCTTTGTTTCTAAAACACACAAAACTGTCCAATATATTGTAATAAAGATCATTCATAGTATTATGATCAATGACTGAATATGACTACATTTATTAATAGATAGTGGATACGTAATCTAGAGCGGAAAGTGAAATGAACAAATCCCAAATCGGGTTTGTGCCTTATTGGGAAACAACAGATGCCATATTTGCACTCCACCATAAGTGAGAAAAATACAGATGATTACATAAGAACATGGTATTTATTGACCCTGCCTGAGGTATACGACTAAGTTCCTCGATAGGCTTTATCGTGGTCAACGAAAGAGAAACGTTAGCCTGGGCAATAACTGCAGCTGATCAAAAAACTATAATTATACAGTAGATGCATCATTCATGTCTGGTTTGCAGCTGGCTCTACCGATGTGGCTGTCGGCTCACATCAGGGATCAGTTCTGAGCTCTTGTATCTTCTTCCAAAAAAGGGATGTATAGATTCTATAGAAGATGTTATAAGTAAGAAACGAGTGAATGCTGAAATGAGAGATAGAAGGACCTATGGAAGAAGAGTAGGTACATATAGAACCGACCGGAAATTATATGAAAACAAGGTAGGCAGATAATACTGACGCAGATTCTTTAAGATTTGTGATATGTTATTTCTCTCCCTCGAGATATCGAAAACTTATAACAATCTATTGGCACGTTGGTCACTAATATAAACAAGGTTTGCGTAAAAAGTTATGTAGTATATGGTGGTATAGCAGTGATATAGCCGATAAATTAGGCTCGTTATAGCTGTATAACAATCGCGCGGGTCGAGAACGAGAAGTCGCCAACTAATAATATATCACGTGCCGACCTGCGATAAGACTGCCCACCGGGATTTATGTTTGCCGATTTTCAAACGATATCGATACACTGAGGTATATTTTGTTCCAACCTGATAAGTTAATGGAGCAAATTCAAAATTTATAGAGAAAAAAAATGTCTTTGTCGATTCGAGCTTATAAGAGTACGCACAAGGAAAAATAAGATTTTTGTTGTATTTATATGGAATGTATTGTGATCAAAAACCTGCAAATATGCTGTATAATCACAATTTTATAGGAAAACATATTTACTATTAGTTATTAAAGCAAGCGTTTGAACTGAAATAGACTAGGAGCGACGATATCGTCCACATAAAAGGTAACAACTTCATAAAATTTATACCTTGCTATCAATAAGAGTACGTAAAAGGATAAATATTTTATGAGTGATTTTATTACTCACACTTGTGTACGTAAGTGTGCTTTGGCGTAACCTTCTTCAGTAATAGGTACATAGAATTTTGAAAATATTTTGAACATATTTATATATCCTATTGTGTCGCATACAAGAGAACTATCCACATAAACTTAGAAAATTAAAATGTAGTACAGTACCCAACTGATATGGCTTACCGATGTACCTGCGCAGAAGATAAATTTTCAAAGCGCGGGAAATGCTATTGGTTGGCAGCTGTCGTCATGTTAGCGCGCGCCGTGCGGAGGGGCGTGACTTGCGAGTGAGACGGAACTAACAGTTGCAGTGTATTATGAACCTTATAGTAGTGATCTAAGGTTGGTTGAAAGTTTTAAGCATTCTTTAAAGTCCGAAATCTTTCGAAAGTACGAAATCTTTTCTGTGCGAATGAAGATTCACGACGTGCCATATCAGTTGGGTAATACTGTAAGTAATTATACCTTTCTTTACAACTCTTACCCTCTTATTCATAATCACTTTTAAATAACTCAGTGTTATTGTGTCCTCCGTCTCACTCTTTCGATCACCATATGTCACGTGTCAGATAAAGACTTCGGAATTTTAACTTAAAACGTTTCATAACTTTATTATGAACTAAGTAGC